>JAKUBR010000001.1:0-600000 GCA_030563285.1 Starmerella khaoyaiensis | reverse complement strand
GGGCATTTGGAATATAGGGGAATAAGTTGAAAGCGGCGTCAAAACTGCTGTATGACGCGACTTCGAGGAGCTCTCAGAAAATGTGAAGTTACCAGTGGATGCAGGATTCATGTCCAAAGAGAAGTTCTGTGGAGCAAGCATGTCGTCCATGTCTGATTCCAAAGAACTCTTCTCGGGAGAATGCGGCAAGAAATAATCATCTTCCTCGGATTTGATGACCAACGCGTCCGGACTAGCGCAGTCATCCTCGAGGGAGGGGGCCGGCGAACTGCTCGAACTGGATATTCTAGTGAGAGCATGCGGATCGCTGTGATGCGAAGCGTTCGTCGAAACCGGAGTAGAAAGAAGGGCGAATGCCGTGTCAAGAGAGGAGATCTCACCAGAACTATGAGCTATTCTTATCGCGCTTTCAAGTTGCGCAAGACGAGCCTTCATGTCATTATGTGAGCTGAGCGAGTTCTTCAGCTGTTGGTTTTCCGTCTCCAGCTGGGAACATTTGGACTCAAGCGTCTCCAAGTGTCGGCGTTTCTTCTCGCGAGAAGCATGCGCAGCCTGACGGTTGCGCATGATTCTCTCAATACGTCGCTGTTCTTTCTCTTCTTGAGTCTTGGCTCTCTTACGAGGGGGAAGAGGGGAGCCAGGGGCATTGCTGCATGAATCCACAGACGAGTCCTGCTCGTCCGGCATGGAGCGTTTAGGGGAACCAGTATCGCTTTCATTGCAATATAGAGTGGAATTGTCTAGATTCTCGTCGTCTGACTGAACGCTGTGGTTGAAAGTTATATCACTCACCTCCGACTTGATAACACTTTCTGACGTCATCTTCAGATCAAATCCGTAGTTTCCAACTGCTATATTTAGTGATGCTTAGTTTATGCTTATTAGCTGAGTTCGTGAACGAATATTTCGCGGTTAATAACGAAATGAAAATATCTTGAAATTTCACAAGTAAATAGAGGGAGGAAGCCAAGCCGGGTTCTTTTTATAGTTTGTGGCCACCCCCTCATCTTGCTTACTTAATGTAATTGATTATGGAGCACGTGAACGACTTTGGATGATTCCTATGCGTGCGATATCTAATATTGGAACGCAGAGTTCCTCGCCCTCACAAAAGCCTCCCTCTCCCGCCAAGCAGAGAGGGGAGCGAGAGAGGGAGCGTGGGTACAGGACTAAATTTCAGTCATGCTAATTTGTTCAAACATTTTTTTATGCATTCTATATTATAAATAATTTGTTTATTGGTATTATTCTAGGATTTAGTCATCTCCTGCGTTCGGAACCTTAAGCCCATGAACGCACGTCAATCAAATAATTTTAACTTTGTTTCATTCTCCATTAAGGCAAAGTGAATTTTTCAGAGATCTGATTTTCGATTAGCTTGGAGAGAGTGCATTATGCATCCGGAAGAATATCTTGAGCCCTACCCTTTGCTCACATACATAACGCAAGAGCCCTTATTGTTAATCTAACTCGAGCAAGCGACCTAAAAGGGATGGAATAAAATATTGACGGCTGAAATAGGCGAAATATTGGATGGAGTTACTTGATTGGTATATTTACGATGGATAACTTCGAGGTAGATTAAAATGAAGTTTCATTCCTTGGTCTTCACCTTCACCTTCCTCTTCCTATCATTATCATCCGCCTATATTTAGACTTACACTTCTAACTCGCTGAAGCTATGTACGGAATTAATTTACATATTTTTTATAAATTCATTTCTGTTTCTTTTTGGCGAGTATGCTAAATTTAGTATCCTAATTTAGCTTTACAAAAAAGCCTAATTTTAATAGAGAAAAAAGTTAGGGCCCCGAGAACAGCTCTGCCTCATTCGGCTCAATACGATAACACGCCCGCCCATAACAAAATAATAGAGTATGGCTCCTTTACCCCTGCCCTCTCGCCCAGTTGCATCATAATTGATAAATACTGTATGCTCTTAACAGTATCGTGTGTAGCAACTAAAACACACACAATACCTGCTCTGCCCCGTTTCTAAGTCGTGGGTGGTGACACTGAAACCTGGAGTATATCGTTTTGATCACGTGGTGGTTGTTTACGAATGTAAACAATCCATTACTTTCTATGATCTAAATAAAATTTAATTTTTAGGAAATATAATAACAATTGTAAGATATATTGGCAATCACCGCCTAGTTCATTAGAACAATATGGTGCCCATGAGGCCCTTTTTTAATCATGATCCCCGATCTACAACTTCTTCTCTGGTAAGTCCAATACGAAGTAGTCCCTTCATACCTCCACGGAGCAATAATCACTCAATGGAGTCGACTAACAGATCACAAGAAAGTTTAGAATCTATAAACTATGCCGAAGAAGATAATCCCATGTTTTTTGCTGGGAGCCATGGTTCGGGTTCTTCTATTTCATCTTATTCATCGGCGTCTCACACTGATAACCTTCATAATAGTAATCCAGCATCATCGCAATCTAGTGGATTTACGATATATGCTGATGCACCAGATAATCTTACTCATACTCTTGCTGAAAATTCCACTGAGGGTATTGTAGCCTCTGAAGATTCCTTCGATATTAGGAGGGGCAAATCAGGATCAACTGAGCTGCAATCACTTAGTTTAGAACGAATACGAGATCATTTGCAATCCCCTCAAAACCGATCCTCTCAAGGCCCTGTGATAATAACTCCCATTCAGACATCTTTCCGACATTCACAATTAAGTAACAGTACATTTGATTTTGGGTTAAAGGAGTCTCGACTAGAGAATAATGAAGCGAGATCAACCGTGCTATCCCCTGTACGTCAGCGAGTGTATCAAAGTCCACATCGAAAATCCCAGTCACAGGTTGACACTGCTGATATAATTGCGGTTAAAGCTCCCATGACTGATGACACGGGTCTTAATATATCACTAGGAAGACCCCGAAAACCAAGTCCATCTAACTCAATTGGACCACATAGTCATATCACAATATCCTCTGATGGTCATATTGAGCCACAAAGAAAAGTTAATGAAATACCCTTCAGTCTCTTGAGGAGAAGTGGGCCAACCATACATTCGAATCAGCAATTCCGAGCTGGACTGCCTTCTTGTCCATTATTTCCCGTGTACAAGAATGTTAACCCCACTTATCAATCCCAAATAGAGTGTATTCCCCGTTTTGATGCAGAAAAAACGGTACTGATGAATAGTAAACGAGATATATGGGGACGACAAGAGATAGGACTAATAAAATCATGTCTAGTACTTTTAACTGGCGTTGCATTTCCACCTATATGGCTATTTCTAGGTACTGGCTACCTTGATCCATTATTTGGTACAATTCATAGGATGGTGAAAATTATCGCCCTTGCATTAGCACTAATTACTTTAGCAGCGGGTTCTGCTCTCGTTATAGTGTTTTCCATTATTGACTAATAAAGTAGTTATTCTACAATATATACACCATTAATAGAGCAAACGAACGCATAATAGAACTATCAATAAGATAAACTGAAACTCAGCAATTACGGAGTAGTATATAAATATATTTTCAATGTGTACTAAAAGACATGATATATTTATTTCCCATTAATCATAACCGTACTAAGCTTGTTGTCGATACTTTCATTCTATAAATACTAAAATTTAAACAATTTAGATTTACCTCCTTATTAACATTTTTCTTTTTCTCTACTTTTTTTTCTTGTTCTCCTTCTTTCCCTTCTCTTCATCCTCTTCTTTTTCTGCTGCATTCTCCAGCTGCCATGGTAATCATCCCCCTTTGGGATGTTTCATTTATCAAGCATAGGGCTCCCTTGCCCACATACGTCAAATCGACACCCCGCTTCAGCCATCCATTCACACCGCCATTCTTAGGAAGGCACAATCACGAAAGTTTGTACATATTTGACGTATTATTTGAGCCATCTCACTGTGCAATGGGTAATGTTGCAACGAAGGAGTCAGGAATAGATCAATCAATCCATTATCATCATCGAGTACCGCTTAAAGATGATAATCATACCCACTCTGATCATCACGCCTCCACTACACGGACGTCTCGACGGTCGGGTCGGAGTAAACATGGACATACTAGTAGCTCTTCGAGGTACATGAAAGAGGGTTACGAGATGATAGTAGATCCTAATGAAAGTGTTGATGGTGGGTACTTGTTTCCTCAGGGACTGTATCATGGTACGCAGGATTTCAAGGTTTCCGTAGTTCGTGATGCTATTATAAGTCGCAAGATTGCGCCATTTTATAAAGGTGTAGATTCAGTTGAGCCCGAATGGAGTGATGAGGTGCTTTATGAGAAGGTTTGCTGTGATGTTAAGCCTACATCGAGCCCCAGGGAGGATCAATCTGGTCCCCCAACTGTTACCCAGACTATTTGGCTGTATCGAAATGTACACGAATGTCCTATTTGCTTTTTGGTATACCCTAGACTCAATCAGACTCGTTGTTGTGGTCAGGATCTGTGTACTGAATGTTTTGTGCAGATGAAACGAAACCCACCTCATCCACCTTATACCACCAATGGGGATACTGAGGCTACAGATGTATTAGATCTAGTGTCTCAGCCGGCATCATGTCCGTACTGTGCTCAGCCTGATTTAGGAATTCTGTTTGATGCGCCACCGTTCGAATGGGGCATGCCTTCACCGTCGTCATCACATTCCACCACCTCATTGGGTACTCAATCGACTACTACTTCGCACCAGCTCAATTCACATCATACGACTCAACTAACCACTGCTAATCGCAAGCGTCGCACTTCGGTGCCTGCATCTCACGCTTCGGTAGTAACTGTGGACATGATAAGGCCGCATTGGCAAGATCAACTAGCATCGGCGAGACGAAAACTAGCTCAAAAATCAGCGGCAGCTAGAGCTTTACACAGATCTGCACTGATAACACCAGATCAAGAGGGTTCAGGCCAGTCTAACTCAGGAAGCTTCAACTCAAGAAGTAGACATTACCATAGCTCGGCAAATTATACCTATCGTGATACAGCACTTTCTGATATTGTGCAGGCAACCCAATCGATGAGTGTTTCACAGACACGAGCTTTGGAACAGAGAATGATTGACGAGGCTATCAAAGCTAGTTTACGAAAATAACAACAGATATATTACATTGTGTATGATTAGAGATGGTTTATTTATAAATTAATACATAATATTTATCTATTTTCTTACTATTCTTATTATTATCATTAGAATTTATGCTTCCTTCTTTATGTATATATATCACGTGGAAATTCGTCAAAACGTGAAATATATAAATTAGATCAATTAGATCGCAGATATTTAAAACCAGTCCATTATTAGTAAGGTTCTCAATAATGAAGGCATATATACACGATAACGTAGACACAGATCAACGCGATTTACATGATTCTGGCATTCCAGTAACCATTGATGAATTAAAAGGATCGGGGGTTCTGTATTATCAATTTACTACTATAGACGATGTAAACGCATTAGCTGAAGAAAGAGGCTACAAAAACCGCGACACCATTTGTGTCACCGAGGAGGGACTGGGCGGTAAGGAATCCTACGAGCAGAAATTGAAGATCTTTTATAGTGAACACTTACATGAGGATGAGGAAATTAGATACATCTTAGACGGTGAGGGCTTTTTCGATATTAGAGATCGCAAGGACCGTTGGGTGAGAATTTTGGTGGAGAAGTCGGATTTATTAATTGTGCCTGCCGGTATTTATCATCGATTCACACCTTCAAGATTAAACTATGTCAAAGCGGTGAGGTTGTTCCAAGACGAACCTAAGTGGGAGGCTAAATCACGCCCCGATGCTGATTCTCTGCCCATTCGCAATGCTTATTTACAAGAAGTTTCGTAAATTATATATTATATAAAACATGGATCATATATTTACTTCTTCTTCCACTATTATTATAATGTCTCAAAAGCCTTATTCAGATTGCGTCACTATTCCATACTTCTCAGATGATCTTTAGACGTGCATTGCATATTCACGCAATCATCTTCGGAGACTCGCGAGCTTTCGGGCATTTATATGTAGCTGCCTAGGGTCTGGTCACAATATGCTCTGGACCCTGGCCCAACGCACACTGAAAAGCAGCCCAAGAAAGATCAACACGGAAATCCTCGGTGGAGCCGATAGACTACTTACACTACTTAGGGGATTGATCAAGAATAGAGGCAGACAGATTTCGGCGACTTATTTACTTAAATCAATTTATTTTTATTTTTTTTTAACTGACTCAAATTACTTACCGCAACTTTTATTTATTTGCGATTGGAAATACCGAGTCCTTATCAACCAAATGCATCAGTGCTGATGTAATGTTTGCGTTCTGTAACCCTCCTCGTTCCAGATAGGGTTTCATCTATTGGCAATTTGTAACACCTCTATCCATCACTGAGAATAGATTTGTCGAGCTCTGTTGAATGGTTCGCTGGGGGTCCATTTGTTAGGCATCTCTATGTAAGATTTCAAATTTAGCGACGGTTTTTCACACTGCCCACCCATTAATTTAGAAAGCATATTCTGACAGTAGGGCAACTGTATGCAGGGTTATGTTATTATGTAACAGCTTGCTGAAGCCTCATGGAAATTGCCCTAAACTTGATGCAGTTAGTTGCGGTCGTGGCGTTAGAGGTGTGCAAAGTAACAAAAAAAGAATTCACCACGGGTGTGGCTAAATATTAAAAATATCATCAAGTATTGGTCGAATAGTTCATGTTTCCTTGATGCAGCATGTTTAGCTGTCACCGCCCAGGTATTTGACGAATGGCCAAGTAGGAACAATGTTCCATGGGCTACAGATTTTTTCTTTTGGTTTAAGGCTAGGGTATTCTGCGTGAATTTCTGGATACTTGCATGAATTCCTCAATGCGTGAAATAACAAAAAGCGATATATTTACTCTTTATAACTCAAATTTTTATATATTTCTTCATTTTGCGAATCAATTACTTAGAAAGCCAACTCGCTGAAAGTCCGTAGAGCGAGTAAGACATTGGACAGTGGTTTTCTGAAGTCTCCTTACAGTAATAAGTTATATGCACATAAACAGAACCAGCCCTGTGAGTGACAAGCTATCAATACATATATATCATTTAGATCATGTTGGACTCACCATCAAGCCATGGGTACCATCAATCTAACATCAGGTACCATCCTGATCCTCATAACTACCAACACTTGAAGCAAAACCATGCCAAGATGGATGATTCTGGCCACGATTCTACAAGCTCTGATGACAACGGTGTACCGTCATCAAAGTCTAAATCCCTCAATTCACATTCATCTTCCGATGAGGATAAGCATTGCCAGTTAAGAAACGAGCGTCGTGAACCTCTTATTACTTCGCTCAGCGCATATGGTGAGCACGAAGTTCAATCACACATCAATGATGAGGAGAGTGAAGAGGCTCTTATTAGCAGTACTACCGATAGATTAGCACCCCGAGTGTCTTTACCTGATATTGATGATATTCCAAATAAAAGACCGACCGCCAACAAGTATGCGTTAGCTGAGGGTAATGATGTACCCAATCAAACTCATAAAGAAACTGATGGCCACGGCAAGTACTGGAAGTCTCGTTTATTAGGTCCCATGGAACCCATGGAATTGAAGAAAAGTAATCATAAGGCACAAGCCGGTGGGGTTGCGAAACGACAATTTACCACCGCCCGTAGTAATTCGTCTTTGCCTTCAATTCCGGGATTCCCCACTGAAGATCCCGGACTCACTAATCCGGCGCATCAGTCATACAACTATAATCATCACTACAGTCCCAGCTTTAATCGATCGATTCCGTCATTGAGTGAAAATAAACGGCTGGCCAATGTCATTGCTCATGGACCATCAGTACACAATGGCGAAGATCATGATGATGAGAGTCGATTTTCAAACATATCTGACTATCATAATATTCATACGGATCAGTATTTGCATACCTACACCCCTAATATGTTCTCTCATATCGATGCGAACCCACGACGAAAGTCGTCGTCAGCAATCTCCGTAGAGCTGAACAATGCATTTTTGGATACTTATAAATCTGGACCGACCTATTCATCATCCTATTCAGAAAAGGGAGAGCCCCAGATATGTTACCAGACACCGTCATTTAGCAACCCGGTTCCTGGATATTCCACCTCGGTACCATCATCCACAGCTCGTTCGACTCCTCTTCAAAACGAACAAGCTCATTTACATTATCATCAAGATCCTCATCATTTACAGCATCAACATAACGTTACTGGTATGCAAACGTCGAACAATGGATACCAGTTCCCGGCGAATCCTGTATACTCTCCAGTTGCTAGTGCTCCTGTCGTCAATCACTACCCACTTGTCTTTAATGTAGCTCATGATAATCCGGTATCCCTGCCATCACCCTACAATCATAATGGAACCTCTGGTCATCAGCTGCAACGTAGGGGCCCCTCTCAACAGGACGAGAAAACACACAAGTGTACTCATGAAGGTTGTGCCTGGTCATTTGCACGAACTAGTGATTTCAATCGGCATATGAAGTCGCATGAAAAACCCTCCTTAAAGTGTCCTTACTGGGAGCTTGACACCAACTGTAACAAAAAGGGGGGTTATTTCTATCGTTTGGATGTCCTTAAACGACATCTCAAACTAGTGCATTTTGTAAAGAATCTGGAGGGGCCCAGGGACGGTGGACACTGTAAAGTCTGTACTCAGGAATTTAGTAGCTCCCGAGATTTTGTGAATCATTGCGAGGAGTGTGCCAGATCGCTGAACTCGAGAAAGCTGGGCGCTAGTGACAAAAAGTGTCTGAATGACCCTCATCAATAGCATTCCAAGGACTTCATCATTTTATTTATTTATATCATTATTTACATTTTATCTTCATATATTTTTACTTATTTAATTATTTGTCAACCACTCATAGAAATGTTTACTCGTTGGAATGGAATGTCACCCTAACATCCACAAACCACAATAACAAAACAAAACAATTCAGGAGGATCGAAACTATAACCACAAATAACTTTTGTTATAAATCTAAATATTAATTTAAATATGCGAGAATTTCGGGTTTGTGTTTTGGGTTCGAGCCGATGCGGCAAAACCCAGTTGATCGAAAGATGGGTAAATAACCAATTTAATGAACTTTATGAACCTACCATTGAGGAGCGTTACACCAAGGAACTTAGCAGTAATGGCCATATGAGTTTTCTAAAAATCCTTGATACCCAGGGAATTGAATTATATCAAACTATGAGAGAAACCTATATCAATCATTCTGATGCAATTTTACTAGTTTATGATGTGAAAGATTCCCTCAGTCTTAATTCTTTAGAAGAAGTGGCCCAACAAATAGCTCAATCAAAACACTCACATTATTCAGCAGTATTGGTGGGTACCAAATACGATATGTTTTCGGGAAATAAAGATGCGATCAAGAGGGGGACCAAACTAGCTACCAAATACAACATGCCACACATCCTGGCTAGTGCTAAAACCAATTCAAATGTATTTGAAGCATTCGAAACATCAATAAATAATTTACGCAAATCCAACATGAGACTAAGAAGTGGCAGCATTTCTGATACATTCTCAACGAACTCGGGGACCTCCATAGATGCTTGGCTGTACCCAACTTCTGAAGGTCAGGGAGCCACTGCTCGTCAACCCAAATTGAAAAAGTCCATTTTGAAACTGAAAAAATCTTTCTCGAAGGTTAGTAAATCAAAATCTATTCAGAATCTTCGTCATGCATTCTCTACTAATTCACTTCATGCGAAACCGCCAACAGCTAGACCGCTTATGCCATTATCAGAAAGCCGTACAGTCCTCAATACTCCACAACCTACTGCTACTGGTGAAGAAAATTATACGAACTTTACGCGGGGTGGTATTAAGTTTTCTGATGAAATGGGTGACGAAAACCTGCAATCAGTTTCGCGACACGAGCTCTCACAAGTGCCCAAATTTGATGAAATTGAGGCTGAACCTCGATCGAAATCCACATGCATAATTATGTGACGTCATTGGGGTAAATATTTATTTTATTTATGGTGGTTATGGTTGTTTTATTTGTCTTGAAGATCTCCTTTCTATCTGCACGGTTATTCCACAATACCCTTAACCGTGATTTCACAGGCAAGAGGAGTAATAATATTATTTAAGAAAATCAACATACATATGAATTCAATCAACTTAGAAAAAGTTAACTTAGATAAGTTGTTTGTATTAGTAACACTAAAATTCTCGCTATTTATTCTTATACCTATTTTTAAATCTATTTTTAGTATCCTTCTCAAGTGTACTATTGATATTCTACATACCGTCTTCCTTCTCATGCCCTAGCCCACGACGCGCATAGTAATCTCATCACAGCCAACTAATACTTACCCAGCTATTAGTATGGGCTCTTCTTGGTCTAGGGTCTAGGTGACACTGCCCTGATCCGCAAACAAATAAATACGGTCGGATAATACCTAAAATTCCACCGAGAAAAGTCAGATTACATTTTTAGTAAATGATCACTTCCGCATTTAGCTTATTTGCAGTAGCAAATGCCGTAATCCAATTTGAATTCGATATTCAAAATTCGGTAAAATCAACATTTGAAGCTCATTCTATAAATAAACGCTCAGTATCTAATGGTAATAATACCGTTGAGCCCGTTATAAATGCTTCTTTGACTACCGCATATAATTTCTATCATGGTTCAATTAATGTTGGCGAGCCACCTCAGGAAATTGAAGTTTTACTAGACACAGGATCACCGGTTACTTGGGTTTACGGCACCGAAGGCTCCTATAATAATGCTACGATGTTCTATAAGAACGAATCTACGACATTTAAAAATGGCAATGAATCATTTAGTGCTGGTTACGGAAGTGGTCAGTACCTTGGTCACTGGGGTACCGATGTTGTTTCGGCCCCACAGTTTGTCGATGGCCACAACTTGTACAATAGTTCCAAACTCAACTCGTCGTTTGATGTTCCCTTACAGTTTGGTGTTGTCAGTAGCTTTGCTACCTCTGCAGGTGCACCAGGATTATTGGGACTTGGTCCCCACATCAATGGCGCTGGCCCTTCTGATTACATGAGTCTTCCTGAAGCTTATGCTAAGTACAATGTTACCTCTTCGCCCGCATTTAGTGTATTTTTAGAAGATAAGAAGGGCCGGTTTTTGTTCGGTGGTGTTGACACAAAGTATCTCAAATTGCCTCTACACCGATTCCATCCCAGGGGTCCACTCACAGGCTCACCATCTAGTGGGGGGGCTGCTAACACTAATTGGATGGTATTCTTGGACACGTTGAGCGTGAACAATTATACTAACTACATTGTTCGCAGTAATGTTATTCTCGATACCGGATCCCCAGTCAGCATGCTTCCTCCTGGATTTGTTGATGCCGTAGGTAGGGCCTTCAACCTTCAAAAGTACGGTAAGTATGAGACGTACTTCATCAATAGCACGATCAACCCTACTTTACCCTCGGGAACCATTTCGTTCAATTTTAATGGACTAAATATTATTGCCGACGTTGCTAACTTCTTGGTTCCTGGTGAATACATTTGGCTCGATGATGGACCTCAGAATGTCACGGCACTAGCACTCATGGGATCTCCAAACTATTTGTTGGGAGATGGCTTTTTCCGCAGTGCATATACCGTCTTGGATCCTTCCACTGGCGATGTTATCTTAGGTGAACGTACTAATATTACCATCAACTCTACAAACTCCACTAATGCATCCACCGTTGTGGCTTGGTCTAACTTGCTAAAAAACAACTCAGCTATTGTGAATGGTAGTGCACCAATCGATAGCGATTCGTCACCTCAAGCAACAACAACTATTGTTGAGATCGGTGGGGTCACAACTGTCCCTATAGTCGTTGGCGCTAATCAATATGTGGGCACTGTGAACGCTGAATATGCAGCATCGATTTCTGCACAAAAGGCAGCAACCACGACTTCTTCCGAATCGATAAAGACTACTCAATCCTCAGGATCTAGCTCATCTACTACGTCATCATCTGCATCATCATCCAAACAATCATCATCTGCGTCCAAAACGTCTAATGCTGGAGTCCGACGAAGTGGACAGCAGCTTCTATCACTCCTTTTCATGATGCTGCTTTCTGTGGTTTAAAAAAGATAAAAAAATGTTTCAAATTATACGTAATTAATATTTGTATATATATATACCTTTAAATACCTATAAGTTTTCTATAAACTTTCTATGAATGGAAGCTTCCTATATTCATTATTCTTCAATCATGTTCTCACCGTCTGGGGGTCACACCATAAGGGCACCTCCTACTTCTTCATGTTCTCATAAAAAGTACAATATGCAGCAGGGATCGGAAACCTTATGGATTAAATTCAAAGAAGAAGCAAATTCTATAGAAGAGTCCATCTCCAATTCCAAGAATCTCAACCGTCAATCTATAGCTAAAAATATAGAAAGTCTTAGTAATAGTATTAGGCAACAACTGCACTTATTAACCAAATATGATCAAGAACAGTACGAAACTAAATTACAGTCATTAAGAGATCAATTGAGATCTAAAAATCCTCCTTCTCGCTTTTCATTCAAATCTAAACCGAAAAATATTACTAAAGTAGCTGACGAGTCTCCTGAAACTAGCGAACAATTCCTATTTAAAGTCAAGGCTGACCAGCAGCTGGTAGTGGATCACACATTCAAAACGAACAACCACATTGAAGGATTCATAAATTCCCAATTAGTCTTTTCTAATGTTAAAGGGTCCGTTTATATAACAAATTTAGAAAGTTGTGACATTTATATTAATTGTCATCAGTGTCGAATTCATAACAGCCAGAATGTTACCATCTACCTTGAAAATTGTATTTCACCGATCATTGAGGAATGTGAAAGAATTAAAATTGTCACCCCCAATAAGGACATGAAAGTGACTGACTTCAGCTGTAATTTAGCAGCTGACGAGCCCAGTCCCAATGTTAATATAGAGGTGCGGGAAACATGGAAACCAGTTGCGTCATACACACGAGATGATTTCATAAAAATAAAAAATAATGAATAAATAGTATTAAATATAACAGAAATGCATTCACATCACGATTACTCGTCACTGGTTGAACCTGACTTATTGTTATTATCTGGTTGATCTTTCTCGTTTTCGCGGGGTGGTGGCACAAACCAAGGAATTCGACCACGATTGAAATCATTAAGAACAGATTTAGCAACAGTGGGTTCATCAGGCTCACCGCCCTTCAAAAGTTTGCCAGTTTTACGGGCAATCATCTCCAAAAATTCTGAAGAATCCTTCCAGCCCTTAATCTCGTAAGTTCGCTCTAAATACTTCAATTCACAACGTTCAAGAAGTGCAGGAATAAACTGTTCAGGATTCGTAACATTTTCAACTCGCACAACTCCCTTGAACAATATGTCTGCTTCAGTATCCTTAAGGCTTGGTGGGACAATACCGGGACAATCAATTAGGAAGATGCGTTTCATCAAAGTAATGTATTGCCAGACTTTGGTCTCACCGGGGATAGGCGCAACATTGCAGACCTTCTTACTTCTGAGTGTGTTAATAATAGAGGATTTACCTGAGTTGGGATAACCAATCAAACCGACACTGATTTGCTTTCTATCCTTATGTAAAGAGCCGAATTGACGTAAAACATTGATCAAACTGCCCTTCCCGAATGAGTTTGTAATCGATGCGTGGAATGCAAGTGTAGGATAGTCCTTAGAAAGATACTTTACCCATGCAGCCTAAAAAAAGATGTTAGTATTTTGTTCAATAAATTGAAACGAATAGAAATGTTTGGATTCTACTAAGAGGATCATCATTAAAAAAGCTCGCTAGAAGCTTAATAACCCTCTACTCAAAAAGAAGCCAATGCCAAACTCCAGAGAAACCCAAAACGGATTCCCAATTTCTAGAGAATTAGCTTACTCTCCCAGAGTTGTAACAGGAGACGAACATGGAAGCACGAAACCTTGACTTAACAATGGGAATGTTTTCCACCGCCCACAAATATGAGGCAGGTGAATATTAAATACTTACCGAAACCCAGGTAGGAACAAGATCACACTTGTTCATAACGAAGATGAGGTGCTTATGAGGTGCCTCTTTCTTGATATATTGTTCTACACTTCGGCACCGAGTACCTAGTGGATCACGAGCATCAAGGACATGTATAACAACATCACTGGAATCAATAACCTTATAAAGTTCGTTCCAGATACGCTTAGATTGTCCCTTAGAAAAGATTGAGTCCTTATTGGCCATAGCGTATTCTTCTTCTTCCTTTCTCTCCTCTTGCTGTTCATCATATACATCATTGGTTTTAGTGACATCAGAAGCGAGATCCTCCAAGTTACTGAACGCAACTCGAGGCTTTTTACGCTGCTGTTTGGGGCCAAATGTGCTTGCATAGCTCTCAGTTTGTGTGATATCTAAAGTTGGAGTCCGAGTAGATTCCTCAACTAATGACATAGGCAGTTTATTTCTCCGTAAAAGAACTTGATAACTATCCTTCTGAGTCGCTTTAACTGCTTCTCGGAAATGCTCTAAAGCATCCTGAGATATCACACGGGTGTTGCCAAACCACTTTCGATTGGGATCAACTCGTGCCGTGGGCAAATCTGTACTTTGTAAAGAAGCAGCCTTGGTAATATCACCGCGAGCATTGCGTTGTGCACGCCCACCTTTAAGCATGTTTAGTTTCTTAACTTTAGCTGCATCTCTATAGAAATTTTCACCTTTCACATGAAGGTTTCCGGTCTTTAGAACAGGGCCATTGGGATTGGCCGAGGCAATATTGTCTCGCGATTTTCGTGCCTTCTCCTTTTTGAAAGTTCCCATGATAAAAAAATTAATTAAATTTTATTGATCTAATGAAAAATAAATATTTCAAGGCAAGGAAAAATACTCTGGGGATAGGAAAAAAAATATTATGTAATTATGTCAGGGCTGGGAAACTCGCCAAGTAGATATTCAACTGGACGGCGCGTATATAGCAAAATTAAGTATCGGTAAAGGAATAACCTCAATTGGAAATCTTTAAAATAATTTTATATTTTATCTTTGATTTAATTCCTTGGCCTTTCTTAACGATAGGCTGTAAATCTCCCTTTCTTTCCCCTTAACTTTCTCACCGATCTTTCCATTACTACTGGGACGCGTAGCGACAAATGGCATCAATACTCAAATTGCTAGCAAATACGAGATCCAGCGATTCTTCAATTCGGACGGCTGCTGAAACTCAAATTGATAGTTTCGCTCGAAGCGCTCCCAATGACTTTCTGACAACTTTGCTTGAAGTAGCAGGCGACCCACAGAGCGATGTTTCCGATACTCAAAGTGCATTGCTGGTACTAAAAACCTGTGTGTCAAGATTCTGGAGTTCAGATTTTGAGTTGTATGTGGGTCCTGTGTTCCCTCCACAAATTAAATCTCTAGTTCGTGAGGGCTTGATCCATTTATTGGAGAATGCATCTTCATCAAAAACCAGAATGGCATGTTCTTCGGTAATTTCCAAAATTGGTAGCCAAGATTACCCTGAAGAATGGCCAGATCTGATGCAGAGATGTGTTGGCTTATTTTCTGGTACAACTACCGCCACTACTTCGCAGCGTATCCTGGGAGGACTCACTCTATTTAAGGAACTTCTTCTGGATACTTTGCGTGAGGAGGATTTTGCTCAGTACGGTGAAAATGTTTTACATATTATTTACTCCATTGCCGAACCACCATCTATGGATGGAAGACGTTTATTGGCTATCCAGTGTTTCCATGAATGTATCACGTTCTTATTAATGGGAGACGATGACCAAATTCCCCACTTGAAGCAGATGGCTAATCGATTTATACCAAAATGGTCTACACTCTTTTGTAGAATCTTGTTGGAACCAAAAACCGTGAATGATCCTGAAGTGGTACAGGCTATTGTTGGTGCTATAACGGAAGCGGAATCAGCATTTGATGAATCACTAGAGCCTACGTTACCATTACTATTCGAGGCTTGTATGGCAATTTTTCACAAAGGGGATGCAGTTTCGATAAGTAGTGAAGTTAAGTCCAGCTTGTCGTCACTGATGGTTACTGTATTACAAAATACAAATGCTCAATCTCGTTGTTTAAACACTAGAGACAACATTTCTCATTTCGGTAATACCCTTCTTAATCTTGCTGAAATTCCGGACCAAATAGCGGAATGGTGGGCAGAAGATTTCAACGTGTTTGTAACTGCTGATTTAGAACTGGATGTAGGTGACTATGATTCTCGAATTTCTGCCGGTGTCTTAGTTGGTGTTGGAACCTTTCCTCAACTATTGACCCATCTATTGGATCTCTTGACGATTGTACAGGGTGATTTGTTAAAGAGGGAGGCTGTGCTATTTTTGTTAAGTAGTTATATTGGCCAGGTCAATATGGATCAAGTTATGGTATCTGTGGATAACAATAAACTTCAAGATCTATTGGAAGCCCTCAATTTTCAAAGCGATCCTGTGGACTCCAATTCGGCCGCAAGCAAGCTGCTGGTTTCTCGTAAAATTTTGACCTCGGCAGCAGTGGCTAAATATGGAGGGGGTCTGATACCTGTAGATATTAAGGTCAACTTGGCTAAGCATGGGTTCCAGGCTCCATATGGTGATCTTGAGCTTGTCCGTTCATCTCAAGTTAGAGCAGTAGTAATAGGAGCATCACTTTTCCCAACAGAGTTCAAGCCTTTTCAGAAGGAGATTCTCAGACTTATTGCAACACTGATACCCGAGGCTGAGGATGATACGCCGATGTTGCTCATCGAAAGTTTTGATGGTATACTTAAGCTTGATTACAATATAGTAGCCACAAATAGTGAGCCTATAGAAATGATATTTGCTTTGGCAAACAAAGACATCTCGGACGTGGATCTCAATGCTCAGATTCTCGACGTCATTGGTGAGCTATTGGATGCTGTCTCCGACCGTGAAGTGGTTAATCAATTGGTGCAGCCGATTATCAGCACAATAAAGAAAAGCGAAGATGCGACATTCGAATTTTCAGGAGATCTTTATTTCGCTCTGGAGTTGTCTATTGTCGTTTTTGAACATGAGGAGGTCATTCTTACCGGTGATGAAAGAGAGGAGATGTTGAGTAGCTTCTATAAAGTAGTGACCAGTACTGAAGACCAGCAGATCTTACAAGCAGCATCTTTTGCATATGCCGCATTGGTTAAGAATATTCATACTCAAATAAGTTCTGTAACTGCTCAAAATGTTTTGAGAGTAGCGGCCCAGCTTCTAAACCCTGATTTGAGTGATAGTGCCGCCTTAGCCAGTGGTAAACTTGTTACAGCTATCATTGAACAGTTCAGCAATGAGTTGAGTGAAAATATGCTGCGAGAGTTAATTGATGTCTGTGCAAAACGGCTTACTAGTGCTAAGAATGCTCTATTGATTGAAACTCTGGTGATGGTCTTTTGTGACTTAGTACTAAGAAATGCCCCTGCCGTAGTAGAGATCCTCGCCCAGTCTGAAAATCTGGAGGCAGTGATGAAGCAATGGATTCCCACCTTTGAAGTGGTGAGAGGTGCTGACGAAATTCATAAAAACGTGCGAGCTTTACAGCTTCTTTTCGACCTGCATGACGAGCGTTTAGAATTACTTTTGTTACCTGATGAACCAATCAGGAATAATCAAGAAATTCTTACGCGCCGAAGAGCCAAGAATTTACAATTCACACAAGTATTTTTGCCGTTAAAGATTCTGAAGCTGCTAGTAAAAGAGTTAGCTCAGGCTCCGCAGGGACAGGATATTTCTGGTGCCCCTTCCAATACTGCATTTGGTTCCGATAATTCAGATGATGACTGGGATGATGAGCTCGCATTAGATGACGAGGGAGAAGTGATTGATTTTCGATTGCATAAGCTCATTCTGGAATGGTTCGTAAAGCTTTCAAAAGAAAGTATTTCTGTGCCTTGGTTAAATGAATTGAGCGAAGAGAACCGCCGTCTGCTTATTGAATTGAATAGCAAATAGTTTATCTGTTATGTATATATATTATTATTTTGGTACACATGTTTTCACCCTCCACCAAGCATTACGTTCGCTGATTTAGAGACACATCGTTGTGATGAACGTCCTTTGAGTGTCCACTATCTTTGATATGTTTACCTTCAAAATGATTATCTTCACTTTTAGCTTCTTCTAACTTTTGCTGCTTTAAAAATGCACTATATTCTTTCATGAACCATGTTATACTTATCCAGAGTGCTATACTGAGAATTAACATAAATATAAAATGAATACTACCTGTAACGTAAAGCATCACAATTAGTGTAATAACTAGTCCGACAAAGGCACCATGAGTAGTTTTTACAACGGCAGGAGCAAGTCCCCCATCAAACACACTATTCCAGAGTTCCTGAAAAAAAGCTACTACCATTCTTCCAACAATCAAACGAGATAGGAAAAACTCCCTAAACCTGAACCACAAACCAAAACAAATTGAGAGTGGAAAATGGTCAGTAAAAAATGGCAAATAAAATGCACAAAGTTAATATTTAATACATAATACATTATAAATTAAGAGACTAAAAATCTAGTGGCTTCTTTTACCAACTCTGCATCTTTGAACTCAAACTTCCCTGATGCTAGTAGACTGGCTAATCGTTGACGACCCTCAAACTCGACTTGTTTTTCATTGACATTATTGAATGCTTTCAATTGAGATGATACCGGAAACCCCACGTCCCAGAATCCAGCTGGAGTATTTTGATCGTCATTTTGTTGAGTTTCTGCGGCAATAATTCCTAATTGTTCAATTGTCTCTCTTCCCTCACAGCAGGCATTACAGTTACCACGAGGACAAGAGAAAAAGTTGAGACCCATGATATCACGGCGTTGATTGAAATCAACAACTTCAAACTCTGAAGGGTGCCATTTTCGATTAGCTAAATTTAGTAGCCACCGTTTTCTGTCTTCACAAAATGTACCATGCTTTGATGGATCTGAATCCGAATCTGATTCAATTTCAATATTACTGAAGTTGACTGGTTCAATCGGAGGACTACTTGGCATTAAAAATCCACTTTTATCCAATACATCATTAGCTTCTATGCTCATCGGTAAGATCTTTTGACTTCTATGCATTTGACTATGAGCTTGACTATTACTAGGATCTTGAGGGCTAGTAGGATATCCTTGACGACGCGAAGGCAGGTTTCCATCAAGATTAACATCTTGAGTTGATGCTTCGGAAATAATATCCACTTCACGAAGTTTAGCTTGCCATAACTTTATTGTCGCGCGATCTTGTTCACGCTCAGCCTTAAGTTTTCGGGCTAAAGAATAAACTGCCTTATATTTACGTTTGTAAACATTTAATTGAGATTCTAATGACTCATTAGCTTCTCTTGCTGAATCAAGCAGTTCCAATAAGTTTCTAATGGAATTTTCTGCTGAATCGAATATATCATTTAATTTAGGTGGGGACATTCATATGCTATAGAAAGAAAGAAAATATGGACAGTAATTGTTCACCAAAGGAACCGTCGTTAAACTTTTAATATAATCTTTCGGTTTATAATTTAAGAAATCTATCGAGGGCGACGACGACGACGCGAAATGGGTTATTCATTTTGACCTTACCCTTAATTTATGCAGGGTCCCGCATTATTATAAACAATTACTATTCCATTCTAATCCATCGAAAGATCCGCTACAAAATCCGATGTTTTGAGAGGTCTCAATGTTGGTTTAATACCCGGCTGACGTACGAGTTGGGACTTATAATGCTTTCTGTACATTTCACGCATTGACTGCATTGCTGCGTCTCTGCAAAGTTCCTTGATATCCGATCCTGATTTACCATGTGAAGTAGCAACCAAAATATCCCAATCTAGATCGTCTTCTAAAGGTGTATCTCTCAACATAATTTCAAAGATTTTACGACGTTGTTGAGGTCCCGGTAAGCTCACTGGGAATTGTTTCGGCATTCGTCGTAAAATAGCCGCATCTATATCTCGTGGTCGATTCGTGGCACCCAAAACTAACACACCACCATCATGGGATGTCGTCAATCCATCCCACCATGTCATAAACTCAGCTTTCATCGTTGCTGATGCCTCATGATCTGTAGAACTTCTTTCTCTAAGGAAAGAATCGATTTCATCGATAAAAATAATGCACGGAGCCAATTTGTTGGCCAATGAAAATAGAGCAGCTACAATTTTATTACTTTCACCGTACCATTTGTCCATCATGACGCTCATTTGGATGTTTAGGAAATTAGCACCGGACTCACGGGCAAGCGCCTTAGCAAGCATTGTCTTACCGCATCCAGGTGGCCCATAAAGTAATACACCCTTAGGAGCTTGAAGAAGATGCATTGACTGAAAGTGTTCTCCGTTGGTAAGGGGGAAAAGAACCGATTCCTTCAATTCATCAACAATTGAGTCTAAACCACCAATCTCTTCAAAGCCACTAGAAATTTCCTCAGGACTAATAACATTAGCTAATAATTTTCGTTCGTATTCATCCAACGAGTTCACCAATTTCGGATCGAGACGCCCCTCTGCCTGGGAGATGCGTTTCTTTTGATCACCAGAGATGGAAAGACCTCCACCGGCTCCATCAAAAATGAGTTTTAAACAATAATACATTGAAACACTGGATCCAAGAATAAAAGCAACATCAGCGAGAACTCTAAGCTCGGTTTTTCCTATCTTAAACATGCCCATTATCTATATTATAAGGAATCAATAGCTGGCGTTATGTGGGGTACGGTTATACTGGCAATGCAGCTATAGAGAAAGCATGCGAAGGTTTCGATTAACTGTGGGAGAAGATTATGGAAGAAGATTATGGGAAACGATTATGGGAGACAAGTACAAGTAAATAATACGGAAGATAAAATTGAAAAGAGTAACTAATGAAATGGTTGAAACTGATAAGAACTTGAAGTGAAAGTGAGACAAAAAAAGGGAAGTTGAAAGTAACTGAAAATTTATTTAAATATTTCACTAAAGTGGTGCCTTTCAGTACTCATCCAAATCTTCTTCTTCCATTTTCTATGTCCTTCAACGCTTAACTTCTGGTCCCTGATTATATTCCATTGTCTGTTGCATAACCCTAAACGTGGACAAAACATAGAAATCCTCAACTGTGAAAAAAAGGGATCCAACTAGCAGCTTAAGTTCCCTATGGATGAAGAGTTCGTAGCTGGTCCTGAGATTAATGACTCCAATAGCATACAGGAGAAGTCTGACTCCAAACAAAGAGTATATACTATTAGACAACAAATTGTCTCCTTTATTGGTATACTAATCTGGCTAGGAATCAATGGTTACATACTTTATGCTTTCTGTTATAATATCGTATGGCATCACATACGCACTAGAAATAATGGAGCAGCAATTACTATTTTAGTGCTGTTTTGTTGGTTTAATTTCCATGCAGCGATCTCATTTATTGCCATACATATGTGGGGACCGGGCAAACTCACCGAGAATTACTCCCAAAATAACGATCCTCAAGCGGCCTTTATATGTGATGAGCATGGATACTCTTTATATTGTACATATTGTCGTCGGATTAAGCCGAATCGAACCCACCATTCTGCTTTTACTGATACATGTATACCGATAATGGATCACTTCTGTCCATGGGTAGGCTGTGTCATTGGCCAGGGAAACCTAAAATTCTTTTTACAGTTTATTTGGTCTGCAGCATTAGGTCTAATACTCGTAATGGTCGCTCTATTTATTTACCAGAACCAGAGACTTCCCAATATTAATGGGAATTCTATAGCATTGTACATTGTGTGCACTTTCTCATTGATGTTCTTGCTAGCTCTGTGCTTACAACATGGACTGTATGCTATGTTAAGCCAGGGTACGCTAGAACACATGTCATACCGACGCAAAAACCTACCATATATTAACTTTGCTCTTCCCAGTGGTGAAAGAGTGGTAGTGCAGACGAAAATACATGATGTTCGCATGCCACAGGGGAGTCCTTTTGATAATGGGAAGTGGAAAAACATAAGTTTCATTATGGGACCGTTGTGGTCTTGGCCGCTTCCGATCAGAAAACCGATTTGCGAGCCCAATATAAGTCCTCGATTTTTGGAATTGCTAGAGAAACGATACAAGGAAGAACATGGGATTTAGTGAATGGTATCAAAAAAGCAGTTAATATATATAGTCAATCATTACAATTAAAGTCTAAGGCAATAATAGAAATTAAAAGAAAATGTAATTAATGTCTAAAAAATAGGAAATGTCAACAAAAAATGGGGTTTGCCCGGAATTGAACCGGGGTCACATCCACCCTAAGGATGTATGCTACCACTATACCACAAACCCATATTTGTTATACATTTCATGGATTTTACCTATATATTTGTAAACTTTAGAACCCTTTCCATCTACTTCTATTTCAGATCCGTAAACACAAATATTTGAAAGATCCTCTATGAAAATAAGTCACACTCAAAAACCAGGGAGACATATATATACTGTTACGTCAGAAGTTTTACCTGCGCTTTACTTGAGCTTGATTAGCACTTTTTATGCAATACTTGTATTCATTCAACACAGATATGAATTAACTATATGGAATATATTCCCTCTTTATTTGGCACCAATACTTTGGCGATCTACAAAGTCAGAAAGCGTGCTTATAATTGCCAACACTGGCATTCAATTGAATGTACTTGGTAATGTGAGGTATTTTAGTGACAAAAAATTATTTATTCCCCGGCATGAAGTCAAATCATACTTGATCAATGAGATCTTCGAAGGGTTTCATATTAATTATGTGATTCAAATTATTAAAACTGAGGAACCAGAACGTATAAGTTTGGTATTTCCTACCTTACGTCCCAAATTGAAAACATTACGGGAGGTATGGAAAGCATTGAACGAGTATTGAAGAATATATTGTATTATATACTTATCTTATCTTATCTGTCCTTCCCAAATATCCAGGTCATCCAGGTTTGAGTGTCCTTTTCCTCCTTTTCTTCAGGTGTGAATAATCGTAGGCCACCATCGGGAGTGTATTCTCCTAACTGTACCCGTTTTTCCTTTCCCTCAAAGACCCTCTTGTAAAGCACCACAGAAGATATTAGGAACAGTGGAAGTCCCAACATAATTAGAAATGCGCTTCGTTGGGACTGAATTGAAGGTTTTCGAGCGGGCTTCACTGGCGGAATATTAGGCTTAGAATTTTCAATATTCCGAGGCCGGACTGGCCTTACAGGTCGAATAGGATTAGGCATTTTATATCTTATATTTGGTTAATCTATATTGCATACGCACGCTCACACGACAGGTTATAGTTCTTCTCATGTGCGCACCGGGAATTTAACCCAAACCCAGTATCTTGGAAAATTTCCCAAAACTTTCCTTGAAAATCAATAATAACTGATAACCAGTACAATCAAAATGCCTAAATCATCCAAAAAGGCTGATGTGAAAACATCAGTTTTCAAAATGAATACAGATCTAGGTCAACATATATTGAAAAATCCCAAGATTGCGGAAGCAATTGTTGATAAAGCTGAAATCAAACCCAGTGATGTTGTGCTTGAAGTTGGTCCTGGTACCGGAAACTTAACTGTACGTATTTTAGAGCAAGCTAGAAAAACAATTGCTGCTGAAATGGATCCACGAATGGCTGCCGAGCTTACAAAACGTGTACAGGGTAAACCAGTGGAGCGAAAGTTAGAAATCATACTGGGAGATGTAATTAAGGGAGAATTGCCATTCCACGACATATGTATTTCGAATACTCCTTATCAGATCTCCTCGCCATTGGTGTTTAAGTTACTGAATATGCCGAAACCACCACGAGTTTCCATTCTTATGTTTCAACGTGAATTCGCTCTACGTCTACTCGCCAAGCCCGGCGATCCACTCTATTGTCGACTCTCAGCAAACGTTCAGATGTGGGCTAATGTGACACATGTAATGAAAGTCGGAAGGGGAAATTTTAGACCTCCACCTAATGTTGAAAGTAGTGTCGTACGCATAGAAATCAAGAACCCACGTCCTCAATTGGACTTTAATGAATGGGATGGATTGCTGCGAGTTTGCTTTGTCCGAAAAAATCGAACAATTGCTGCTGGATTTAAATCAACTGCTGTATTGGGTATTTTAGAACAAAATTATCGTACCATGCTGAGCCATAATAATGGGGTTCCTAATACTGAGGGGTACGATCAGGGTCTAGCCGCCGATAATTTGACCGAAATTGTGAAGCAAAAGGTTGAATTTGTTCTGGAGAAAACAGGTATGGCACAGATGCGATCTCAGAAATGTGATCAGGTAGATTTCCTACGACTGCTTTACGCATTCCATCAAGTAGGAGTTCATTTCGCTTAGTAGTTTAGTTGAAAATATTTATTTAAAAAAGTATTATTATCTTAAAATTGATTCGTTACAATGAAACATCAACCTCATCGGAATTGGAATTACTCTGTCGAAGTTCCTCACGACGGCCAAATTTAGGCAGTGAGAACCAAGTATGCGAGGAATCGTGGTGTCGGCTGCCATGACTACTATGACCATGGCTCTCCAGTCTAGATAAATTATCATTGTCATCCTCATCGTCCGCTTCCTCGTCACTATCATCACTACAGATGAGCTTGGACTTATATACAGAAGGTAGCCAGTCAGGGCTATGGAATAGAGATTTCGGATCGGGGAAAATTCCGCTATGAGCATCCTCAGCGGTTTGACGACGTCTTCGAATTGTGACATCTCTGGCGTAGGCAAGCTCACGATAAATAGCAAGAATAGCCTCCTCAACACCATGCTCATGTCTGATTTGTTCACCAAGTACTGAGGCCTGTCGTATCATCCGTTTATTAGAGACACATTCAGTAAGCGCCTCAGTCAATGAGCTAGTGGTTAATTGCTTCAAATTGACACCTACGTTCAAATCTTCAACACGACGACCATAGAAGAACTGATCACCGAAGAAAGGTTTGATGACAGTGGGTTTACCAGCTCTCAAACTAGCGCCAGTAGTACCGCTACCACCGTGGTGAACACATGCATCAATTTGGGGGAATAACCACTGATGATCAACACTATCGACTTCAAGGATATGCTCAGCTTCAATGGGAATATCATCGTCATTCTCTTTGTCATCGTCATTTCCTTTATCCTTTTCCGTTTCCTTTTCCTTTTCCTTATCCTTTTCCTTGCCATCATCCTTCTTAGATTTCTTGTCAGATCCTCGAGATGACCAGCCTCTAGCTAGAATGCAGTATACACCAGCCTTCTTTGTGCTATCGATAACTGTCTTGGTCATCGCCTTGGGATCCTTGACAATAATAGAACCAAATCCAACATAAACAACCGGCTTCTTGATTTCACGGGCCTTTGCGATAAATTTTTCAACCTTGGGGTCACCCTTCTCCTTCTTATCATCCTTCTTCTCACGAACTTCCCAGTATCCACAAGTATGAACCCAATCATATTGATCAAGTGGAGGTACCAGAACGGTTGGGCTAACGCAATACAGGAAGGGCACATCCTCTTGCTTCATTGAATCCAGACTAGTCTCAGGTAACTTCAGCTGCTTCTTTCGCCACTTGTTGACGTACTTTGAAATTCCAAACCAAACCAAACGATCATACATCAGGTAGGTAAAACTGTTGTAACTACCACCACGCTTACCATCAGGCATGATAAGAGCTTGAGGATAAGCTTTAGTTTTGGTCCAAGGCATTGTGAAGGCTCTAAAATAGGGAATTTCCAAGGCTTCAGCTAAATGGATGCCAATCATAGATGAGGGTGACTCAATCAAAACATCAGCATTGGCCTCTTGAATTGCCTTCCATGATGTCATCATAAGATCCTTAAGCCACGACTTGAATTTAGCAAGAGCTTCTTTTACAAAACCAATACTAATGGAACCATGGGAAATCATGATTTCCATAAGCTCGCTGGGATCACCAGCAATTTCTTTAAACTCAATGCCGTACCCTTCAACCCATGAACGGAATTCTTTGTGACTAAGAATGCAACAAGTGTGTCCCTCTTCCATTAGTCCTTGACACAGAGCAATATAAGGTTGCACATCGCCACGACTACCAATCATCAACATCACAAATTTCATCGGCTGCATTGGTTTCTCTAGGAACGCTTCATTAAACTGTGTACTCTTCGGATCAAAGATAAGGGGCGGGATCTGATACCTCAGCTTCGCAGTGATGCTGGGTTCATAGGTTGCCAATCGAGCAGACCGCAAGCTGTACTCCAGGAAATGATTCTCAGAATCCTCCACAGATTTATCATGTGCGTTCTTTTCGGCCTTCGTGTCTCCCTCTGCATGGTGGATTTTATCCAGAGTTTCTTGCACAGTCTTTTCAGCATCCATACGGCTTTCTGAATCCGAGAAAATAATCTTAAAGACACCATAGCCTGTTTCTGCAACCTCAAACTCCATATTCGTTGAAGATGCACTTTGCTTTTTGATGTGAATAATATCGTGCAATGGAATGACCATTCGCTTGTTGTTGCTATTACCCTTACTTCGTAAAAAGCTTAAAAATAAATTCGATACAAACAACTTCCCTGCCGACGATAGAGCGTCAGAGGGTTTACGAATGCTGCACAAATACTCCGCAATCAAAAACACATCTGTATTCAAACCAAAATGATCACGATGCCAGCTGTTGAGAGACTCCATCTCCTCTTCACTTCTGACCACGGTCTTCTCGCAAATATCAGCATCTGAACCCTCATTACCCATGAGCTTACCAATAGTAAGCTTCTTTGCAAAACTCAATGGTGACAAGAAAGAGCTCTCCAATGTGGACTCGATGTCCGAGTCAAGGTCGTTGTCAGAATCGGTATCGGCATCGTCCTCATTATCTGATTCATCAATTTCCAACGTTGAAGATTCAGACTCACCTCCGTGATGCGATTGTTTGGCCAAATTGGAATTGGAATTCGAAGAACTCAAGAAACTACTTGACCGGCTAATTTGGTCGCTCTTCAACTTACTCAATTTATTGCTAAGCGCACTCAAGATGTTCATTTTGGACTTAGAATGTCCATGACTATTGTGTCCACCAGGACTGGTGCTACGCGGTGTCAATGAGCGACTGTTAGTACCAGATGGACTTCTCGAGGAAAACCGTGACCTTGATGAGGGCGACTTACTAGCGGGACTCTTGACACTTGACTGCTCCGATGATCCAGGAAGATCTACCGCTAGAGAACCTGGAGCGTGGCGAATTTCAACATCACTGGGTCCTTCGCTATCCTCGGGGAGAACCTGGAATTCAGCAGGTGGAGTAGTGTCTAGAACACCTTCGTGAATCGTACCAAACTTACTTTTGCTACTGACCTCACTGAATCCATCCACTTCATCGGTTACTTCCACGCCAGATTGATGCTCATAGTCGTTGCAATTGGCCGCCAAAGTGTTCATCAAGGAATTAACCATCTTGTCATTACCAAAGAATGCAAACGTATAAGTACCGACATGGGGCAATTCAGATTCACTACCCATTTTAGTGATAGTCTTAATACGTAACAAAGTTCCGATATCTAATGCAGCATTCTTAGTAACATTCACGATGTTCTCCAATGGGATTCTTACCACCGCCACAGGAATGGAATTAGCATTACGTGCTCTGAACATCTCCTTGCGAATAGCCTTTGACCATTCATGAGCAGTGTTGCGTGAATCAGCCTTAAATGAATAGGATTTACCACTCAAACATTTGATGATGAACTTCTCCGGTGCCTTGGGTTCAATTAAAACCGATTGCATCTGATGAAGAGGAATCACACCCGCCGGAAAGTAAATATCGGCACGGTTCTGGTACCAAATAAAAGCTCCCATCTTCAATGAGAACCAATAGCGTGTATAAGCCGCCTTGCCAATGGTCGGTAATAAACGCACCGACTTCTTGGTCAATGGCGACTGTCTGAGTGTTTCCATAGTGGCTGCCGGTAAATTTGCATAGAAAAGGAAGTAGCGATCAGTTACATGAATGCTACCTTGCAATAAAACGTCCTTTCCTAACCATCCTTCAAATCGACTGATATGAATACCATCATCATCAGTTTCGCCCAATAGCTTCAGAATATAGTCACGATCAGTAATGGTCTTAGTAGGAGAATCGCCCTCAATATAAGGATTTTCTGAAAACTCATGGCTATTGTTAGCTTCAGCCTGTTCGGGAGAAGCATCTTTCGCCTTGTTTTCAGTCATTGCTACTGAACAATTAGTGGTGAATAATTTATTGTTATTATTAATAGATTGATCGTACTTACAAGATCAGCGTAAATTATGTGTTATTTTAAGAATCGCTTCGATGAGGGATGGCGTATTTACCCGGATCGGGACATACTTTTATTGATTGCTACCCCTATGCGCGCGACTGATGTGGGTGCCTGCTCAATATCGCGGGTAAGGGGTTTGTTAATTGTCTATACTAATCCTAGCTGCACGCAGGTAGCGAAGGAACGAGTCACAGCAACCTTTCTTACATTACCCTTAACCTGAACAACTGTCGGAGTTTCATATGTCGCTTGTGGTAGACGGTTTAATAGCTGACAAAAGTTAAAAAGGAGGCCAGTAGTCGCAGTAATTACAGTAACATATGCTGATTATGTATTTAGATATATTTAATTCCATCTACCTGGTAAGCGATCATAATATTATAGATATTTAATTATCATAGATATGTAAATGGGTGATTTACAGGGATGCATGAGCTGGCCCTTCCTCCCCTCCGACTTCAGAGCGCGCGGCCCTTTGACGACGGATCGGTGGTGGCCCGAATTTTTGAAACAGATCGAGAAATATTTCGGCTAAAAGTCCCGCCAAACATTTTTTCTCGATAATCCAATATCTAATTATTGCGTTGTAGTTCTGTGCAAATTCATTCCATATCGCTAAGTCCACATATCGTCCTAGCTTGTGGTCATACACGAACTCGAGTTGTTTACTTACATCATTGAGAAAATAAATCGACTGCACAATGCACGTCCGATCATGGGCTACAAATAACGAGAATCCCAACAAATCGACTGTGGCGCAATGCAATTCATATTTAATTTGTCTAAATGCTGATCCAAATAATTCATCGTCCAGTGAGTTTGGGTGTTTATTACCAAATTGAGCCGTTTCCCAATCACTTCCTGTTATAACGCACCAGTCAGAATCAATTGCAGATTTTAAATCCTTAACTTGCGCCTTCAATTGACTGTTCTCAGCTATCAATTGCTTTATTTGAGAATCTGGGTCCATTTTTGATGGTTGTATATATATATATATATATAGTGTTGTAGTTATGGGAAGGGGCTGAACTCTGCTATTAAAGAAAAGTGATATTAATATCTCACGGCAGTAGAAACATAAACATTATATCGGACATGCATATATACACCTACAAATACACATTCACCCACCTACAAACACCCATCGGCCACATATAACGACGACATATAATCACACACAAATACACAAAACATATCTAGGCATTTGACAATTTTAGTAATATTTTAAATTTTATTAAGTTAATAATATATATATAAAGTGTCTCCACATATCCATGAAGCCTTTTAACGGTAAGACTTCTGGTAACGGGCACGAGCACCAGGTCCACCAAACTTCTTGGGCTCCATGCGACGGGGGTCAGCAATGAGAAGAGTACGGTCGTGAGCAACGAAAGCACGCTTGAGCTCGTTCTTAGACTGCTCATCGACGTACTTCTGGTAATAGGCAATAAGACCCTTAGCAAGAGCCTGACGGATAGCGTAGAGCTGGGAAACGTGTCCACCACCAGCAACTCTGATACGAATGTCAAGACCAGCGAACTTGTCAAGTCCAACAATGAGGAGAGGCTCGTAAACCTTCATGCGGAGAACCTCAGGCTCAACAAGACTGAGGGGAACACCGTTGACCTTGATAAGGCCCTTTCCCTTCTTAACGTGGGCAACGGCGGTAGCAGACTTCTTCTTACCGAAAGTCTGGACGCTCGGGAGAGTCACAACCTTAGAATCACTGCTCATATCCTATAGTATATTTGAAAAACTAATTTCAGGTTGATTTTACGTAGAATAGGGTGTGATTTTACCAGGGCTTTCATTTCTCCAAGCACCCACCCACACATTGGGAGTTTCGAAAGTCACGGGATCATGCCTCTAATGGCTGGAGCCTTCACTGCCATTAGATCGCGGCGAGATATTGCCCTGGCCCAGAAGATACAGACTTTTCAGTATTTAGCCCTATGCTTACAAAGCCCTATAGAGGACGAACATGGTAGGTGACGGTGGCCAGGAAGTGCAAACAGAAATCATAATTGGAGTTATATATCAGTAAATTAAATTAAGCTAAGTTCGGAGCTTAAAATCAATAAATTAAATCAATGGATTAAATTGACATAACTCTTGACTTCTCTGTAGATAAACATCTCAGTAGCTAACTTCATGAACATTTCCAGCAATTACAAAATGATAGTTTTATTGTGTTTATAAATTAATGACCTATTAAAAAGAACCTCCTAGTTTAATCGAAAAGGCCCATTCCCATGTCACCATCGGACTCAGACTCCTCCTTGGCAGCCTCCTCAGCAGCGGGGGCAGCAGCCTCACCAGAAGCAGCGACGGCACCAGCAGCAGCGGGGGCAGCAGAGCCAGCAGCACCGAAAGCAAGAAGAATCTCCTTCAAGTCACGACCCTCGGTGGCCTTGGCGAAGACATCAGCCCAGACAGGCTCAAGCTCAGCATTAGCAGACTTGGCGATCGCAAGGATCTTATCAGCGGTGATCTCAATATCAGCGTCGGCCAAAATAAGCGCGGCGTAGGATGCAATAGCCTCAGAAGTAGACATTGTGCTTGTATAATTAGATGTGTGAAAGGCAAGTAATTGAAAAAGTTGGGATCGTCGATGCGCGGTGAGTGTTAGGGTCACGTGTTTAAATTATCACGACGTTTGACATGATGACACGATACTGGTAATGATCTCATCGCTACATCTCTATCGCTATACATCTCCCAGCACTGTATATCTCTAGTACTACTGTATATAGAATTGTTGAGGTTCATGCCACAGTAGATATAATTTGCTCCACTTTTATTTAACATGATCTAATTGTATTTATTTAATTACCAACGAATCGTAAAACCGTGTCCCTTGAAACAATTCGTTTCGTTTAACCGTCCCTTTGTATTTATTATATTTCTCTTTAACTCACTTTAATTTATATCCCTCATGAACGTGAAGTCAGTTTATTTGTCAAACTTTCTTGTCATCGTGAAACATACTTCCATGTCTTCTTTCATCCCGCTTGCCATGGCGTTTGTTTATTATAATGGGTTACATCAGCATATCTCTCCTAACCACCCATTTTAACGCACTGTACTAAATAACCAACACTTTTGAGTATTCGGGTCTTGAATTCCCTCAATTTCCCTGTATCATTATCCGTATAGTGTTTTCTTGAAATGTCTGGTCTATTCGGTAACGCTAATTCTAATAGTGGGAACTCCAACACGGGTTCTTCCTTATTTGGTCAATCAAGTACCAATAATCAACAAACTGGAAACCTTTTTGGTTCGAACAAACCAGCAACTTCTGGATTCGCATTCGGATCAACTGGAGCCCAGAGTGGTGCAGCACAGAGCACTCCATCATTCGGAGGTTTTGGTAATACTGCTAGTACTAACACTACGAGTACTGGTGGTACACCTTTATTTGGAGCTCCTAAACCGACCCAATCAGGTCAGAACTCCCTATTCGGTAATTCACAACCTTCACAACAACCTACCTCTTCTACACCTACCTTTGGATCTACCGCAGCTGCTAGTTCTGGATTTGGCTCAGGAAATCAAGAAAAACCTTCATTATTTGGTACATCTCAGCCATCATCTTTGTTCGGCAACTCTGCATCCGCAAATTCTCAAACAAATTCTGCAACAACACCATCTTTATTCGGTACCACTGCCAAGCCTGAGGAAAAAAAGGATGAGTCTAAAGGGTTTGCATTTGGTACCTCTGCATCTACTACGGCGGCGTCAACTACAACACCCACAACTTCTGGATTTGGCCAGGGATTCGGAGCAGGATTAAGCTCAGGATTTGGAGCAAAAACAGAGGAGAAGAAGGATAACGCCAAACCATTTGGTGCTACATTCGGTGGTTTAGGTGGAGACAAGAAAACTGATGCAGCTGCTAAGCCTGCATTCTCATTTGGTGGTGGCACTGGCACTGCTAAAACCGATAAGGAAGAACCCAAATCTACAGGATTATTTGACAATATTAAGCCTGATGCAAAGAAAGAAGAGGCAAAACCTGCAGGTGGGCTGTTTGGTGTTAGCAAACCCGAAGAAAACAAGACAGAGATTAAGCCCAGTGGTGGCTTCTCATTTGGTGCCAAGCCTGCAGAGAGCAAGACAGAAACTAAACCCAGTGGTGGCTTCTCATTTAGTAGTAAGCCTGAAGAGACCAAGACAGAAACTAAGCCCAGTGGTGGCTTCTCATTTGGTAGTAAGCCTGAAGAGACCAAGACAGAAACTAAGCCCAGTGGTGGCTTCTCATTTGGTACTAAGCCTGAAGAGACTAAGACAGAGACTAAGCCCAGTGGTGGCTTTTCATTTGGTAGTAAGCCTGAGGAGACTAAGACAGAGACTAAGCCCAGTGGTGGCTTCTCATTTGGTACTAAGCAAGAGGAGGAAAAGGACGCTGCTCCTAAATCTGGGTTTTCATTGGGAGGAGCTTCTACACCTTCGTCAGCCCCTCTCACAACCTCCAAGACTAATGACACTGCCACAGCCTCAACGATAAATAAGTCGGTCTTAGGGGGTAAAACCGATATTGCCTCATCAGTATCTATTCAACCAGGAGAATATCTAAAGAACAAGAGCTTTGAGGATATAATTGCTAAATGGACTAATGCGTTGACCAGCTCAGTTGAGAGATTTAAAGAACAGGCTGCTCATACTTCTAAGTGGGATCAAATACTAGTTGATAATGGGTCGAAAATTGCAGAGATATACAACGAAATATTGATTGCCGAACAAGCCCAGAATAGAATTGATGATGTTCTAGGTTATGTAGGACGTCAACAAGATGATATCGACGCTATGCTCACACAACTAGAAAGGCAAACTACATCAGCCAATGGAGCCCTTGCTCTTGAGAACCTTCAGCCTATAGATAAGGAGCGTCATGATGCGTACCAGTTGGCTGATCAACTCACCGGCAAGGTAGATAACTTAGAGGGAAGTTTGAGTTCCATCATGTCGGAAATGAACTCATTAACTCGTGAAATACACAATATCAAGGAGTCAGACCCAATCGCTCATATCGTAAAGATTCTCAATTCTCACTTGGCGAGTCTGCAATCGATTGACGAAAGTGCGTCTCAGTTGAAAAAGAAACTGTTAGAAGCTCATTCTCAGAGTTCCCGCATGAAAATTTGAGATGTAATCTAAATAACAAAACAATACTTGTAAGCTTTTTTCTTATTAATATTATATATTCTTTCTTTCTCTCTATAAAGATTTTAATTCTAGTTAAATTACTTCAGTCGAGTTCCAGTCAAGCTGATAACCATTGCAACCGTTTTTGCCAGTTGGGATATGCCAGATTCACTGCTTTGATCCTGCAATGTAAGGCTTAGGCTATTGTCTCTTTGAAGAACATCCCGCAATTTGGTTTCATGTGGCTCCAGAACACATCTGATCTTCTCGCTTACTTGTTTGTTATCAGTCCCCATGGCAAGTTGAATGGAGATAAGAATTTGTAGAGCCAAACATAAAATTTCGTCATTTAATTGGGGAATTGATTTCTCCAAAATAGCTAACAAAGGTGAACTGAATAGGTCCAGAGCTCCGTCGCGGGTCTGAGCAACCGGTGTAAGTAAAGAGAAACTGGCTTTGAGAACATTATTAATGTTGCGACCACTCTGACATATACGCTTGGACGTGACCTTATCATGGCTATCTAGAGTGGGGTACAGCACTTGAGTGATGAAGACAGTGATAAAGTTAGATCGTAACAGTGACGTTACTATGTAGTCAGACTCGCATCTTTGAGCCAGTATTCCAGAGAGCTGTACAAATATCAGGGCATTAAACTGAAGAGAATCATGAGATCCATCCAAAATATCATCGTAAGCAATCTGAAGTATTTTGGGACCCTGGTTTTGTAGCATATCTAGGGCGGCTTTCTCAATATCACCAGTACCATGCGAAATAAACAGTTTCAGAGAACCATGACAGAGTATGTACAAACGGCATCTGAGATCATTGTTCACCTGTGCAGGCTGGAGGGAATTAAGTGCGGACTCAAGAAGTGTCAACGCATTACGTGCAATGACATCATCAACCCCTCTTCGTTCATGTAGAATGAAAAGTTCAACGAGGAGATCAGCGACAGGCTCAGCAAACCCAGTGTTCTGTCTACTGAATTGAGGTATGCATCTCACCAATATGTGAATCAAATTGGCTACGAATGTAGAGCCATTGAGGTCGCTCATAGATGTAGCCAAAACAGAAATGAGTTGACACCAGGCTCGTAGGCACCTCAATGCAACGTCAGAGTTATCAATGGTATCAACATCTACCAAAGTTCGAATGGTAGGGACTAAGCACTGCACATAGTGTCCCTCCGCAGTAAGTAGAAGGTTCTTTTGACAAAGCTGGATTTCGCTAATATAAACCTCCATTATTGCTGCTCTATATCCGAGGAAATCAGGGGAATTCTGCATGGGTAAAGTGTCACTCTTCATGATATTAATCCAAAGATTATATGAACGCAAGAAATCAAGTACCAGTTCTGATGTAAGAGGGTCGCAGCAAACCAATGAGATCACTTCACAACATGCTCTCATCAACCGTATATCGCCAACATCAGCCTGAAGGTTACTTAAAAAGATATCGCAAATACTGGTAAGCAATGAGCTACCCGATCCAACGCCACCAACGCCTTCATCTAATTTTAATTTGAGATCCAAACCAAGGTCTGACTGATGGAAACCAAGAAGGTAATGTGCGACTGTCATGTGAGTTTTTGACTCTGATTTTGGACCCAATTCACTAATTAGCATCTCTAATATAGCGATCTTAATTTCAACATCAGTGAGGTAGTCATCAAATCGGGACATCAGACCAACTCGAATTCTCGTAGCTTCAGAAGTTGAGCTTAAAATGCTAAGAACACGACTTTGACGACTCACCGTAGGCATGAACTCAGTACAAGCATTAAGTTCAGACAGGAGCTGAATGCTAACCATAGATAACTGTCGATGGACACTACCAGCATAAAGAGCTAAGTGAGGAATGACTTCCAAATGATACAAAATTGGTTTGTCAAATGACCATGAAGGTGGTTTGCTATATTTAAGCAGAGTACGAACAACTTGTACACTAGCTTCTATCGCCTTCACAAATATGTGATCGTCATCCAGAGCATTGATTTCATCAATACCGGTGCACAACAAACTAAATATTGCACCATATATTTTAGTTTCAAAGCAAAGTTTGAATGCTCTATCACGTTGTTCTACATTCTCCAACAATGCTTGGAGATATCTCAAACAAGCACATTGGATACTAACGTATGTAATTCGATCGTTCGAATTGGATTTTGTCATCGCAGAAGCTACAGTGAGCACATTGCTAATAGCGAAGTTGGTATAAGATTGAATCTTCTCCGGAATGGGTCCGTTCTCGACCAGCTCGGCCAATAGATCTACAAAGGCCAATGCATCAGTTATAGAGCCAATGTATTCATCAAATTTGTTTTGTATGCATGTATCAAGACCTGGCCAGACCCGTTCCGAGGAAAATGACTTAAGAGAACTGAAAACAGACCCTGAAATTGGCGCCTGTTTCAGAAGTTTTAACATGAGATCGATAATACTTATTCTAGTGTTCTCACTGTTCTGCAGGTGATCTTTCGCCTCAGTGCATTTTGACGTGACGCGTCTTATCAAATATAAATAGGCCGACAAGACTAAAAGCTTATCATCACTGAGCTGTGTTGTGGAAGAAGAATGTGTACCATAGGATTTATTGTCAGTCAAAGCCACCGGAGTGAGGGCTGATACGGTAGTTATGACCTGTTGATCTTTGTTAACTGAAGAGGAATGAAGAGGGCCAGTGTTCTGTGCTGTTGATATGTAGTATTCGATTATGCCTAAAATAGACTTCCAGCTCAGCGCAAACTCATTGGAACTTTTTGGTTGATTAATAGTTTCCCCAGTGGACAAAAATTTATGAACCTCTGTAGAAGTAGTCTCATCATTAGCTAATGAAGCAATTATTTCTGTGAAAGTAGCCGCCATAAGGGCAACCCGACAGCTTGAGCCCCATAGCAAAAACCCATAGAGAGCATCACCATCATCCTCAAAGAAATCTGTGGCCCTTTCCGGGAATCCATGATATGCAATAGCCATGAGCAGAAAGAACCGTTCCAGATCTATTCCGGGAGAAACAATCTGAGTATCATCCTCCTCTTCGTCTAAAGCCAGGTACATATCCTCTTCGCTTAACCTCATCTCTTTCAGAGTATCGGCATTATTAGTTATGACTATTTTGCATAGCGTTTGTAACCAAGTATGAATGTTGTAGTCACTGAGGGGTGATATGGTTGGCTGCCAAGTTATTAACTGGGGAACACGAGACCTTACCAAGGGACGGTAAACATCAAAGTGCACTTCACCGGGTTTCAAAGCAGCATCTTGAGCTAATGACATCCATAACTCAAGTGCGCCTTCATCCACAGCATGTCTAATACTTTCAAAAACATCCTCAACATCAATCCCCTGAGCCAATGGACAATCGTCACCGAGAATAGAAACATAAAACAGAAAGGCAACACCAGCATGCCAGTAAGGTAATTTCCACTTGTTTATATTAGCAACATCTCGGAAATAAGACCACAGTGTAGTCTGTAAAGATTCAGACAGTGGTCCACCAGTGATGCACATTCCTAATGCTGGTGCATAAGCAAGGATTCGGGAGTCAAAAACATCAACACTGGAGACATGATCAAGAAATGATTTTAAATGGGTATCTTGTGACGGTGTTTCACTCAGTAGAGCAAACATACATGCGCCGAGTGATTCATGTTCTCGAACGTAAAAAGTCCTCTGTAATTTTAGAAGTTGCTGAAACTCCTGATTGGAACTTACACCCATGAATTCTCCAGCTTTTAATCTCTCGTCTAAATCACCCAAACATTTCTCTACGCTTTTAAATGATGCTAAGAGGTTATCAACATAGTTTGCTCGCATTACGAGATCAAACTGTGAGCTAGGAAGAACTTCTAAGCAGAATCGAACGATGTCCAAAATATACTGTCTTCTGATAAAAAACATTATAATTGTTGACTCTACAAGGTTTGTTTTGAGTCGTTTTGAATCCTCAATGGCGACATAAGCCAACTCAGCCGCGATAAGTTCGTCTAAATTCAACTCATCTGCAACTCGCGCTGCATCATTGATGAATGCATCATTAAGTTCTATTTCATGACCACTAATTGTGATCACCTTTTTAGATAGAGCAGATCGACTTTGTTCTGACTTAGGCGGGGTCGTCAACAAACCAAAGAGATCTTCTTTAATTGGTTCAACTAGAGCTTCAATTTCTTCAACAGTAATTTGAGAAGATCCGGTTTGAATAGCCTCGTGGACTTTAACAAACGGAACAGTACTCCAAATCATTAAATAAACCCCCCTTAATATGGTTTAACTGGGTTGTGTGTGTTTATTTATTTATCTTGTTTGACAAAATAGGGGAGTGGGTACGTGGTACTGACAATACGAGAAACACCCGCCTAAGATGTTAGACACTGGTGAATATCTCCGAAACGCACACCTGACCAAGTGTATCGAGTAACTGAATAAGTAGCGCTCATAAGCAATTATATTATATAGTTTCTCGACACGTCCCGATTGAAATTTATTTTCTTATTTTCTTATTCTCCTTATTTTTTCTTATTTTTATTTTATTTTAACTTTACTGATGATTCCAGTCAAAGGTATTAAAGAGTTCAATGATATGGATAAGTTTCTTAATTCATCAGCTCATAGGCGTTTATCACAAATTATCGAGAATTTATCGAGGGCTGTGATTGGTCTTGAGGTTCCTGGAAATGGGTATGAGCCTCAATCACCAGTGGCCAAAGAGATCGTCGTAAAATTGGGTAAAGCATGTGATCTAATTCAGGAAGTACGGCCCGTAGAATCGCCTCAGCGGTTTGGGAATCCTAGTTTCCGGATCTGGTACGAGAAAGCCCAAAAAGTCCTTAGTGGTTCTGGAGACGAACTTGACTATTATATTTGCAATTCCTTCGGATCTCTACAGCGAATAGATTTTGGCACTGGCCACGAACTTAACTTCATAGCATATTGGGATGGGTCAGTGCGTGACGATAAAAACGTTACGGGATCAGATGTTCTGTTCGTATTTTCTAAGTATCTTGACCTGTGTCATGAATTGATCACTACATATCAGCTAGAACCTGCAGGTAGTCATGGTGTGTGGGGTCTTGACGATCATTTCCATATTCCCTACATTATAGGTGCCGGTCAATTATCCGCGTTAAGTCCAGAGGATTCACCAAAGCCCAAGGATATTCTAGATGCTAAGGCTGTAGCGAGATACGCCGATACAAATCTGTATTTTGCCTCAATTGCATTCATCAATCGCGTTAAAAAGGGTGCGTTCTTTGAACATTCACCGATTCTTTACGATGTTGCCGGGATCAAGAATTGGTCTAAGGTGAGAAGTGGCATGATAAAGATGTATGAGGGGGAAGTACTCGCCAAATTTCCAGTGGTTCAACATTTCTACTTTGGAGAACTATTTACGCTGAATTGAGTTATTTATTCTATTTTATATACACATTTAGTACCATGTAGTTTCATGTGTCTGTTTAGATTTTGGAAAGATCCTGACCCTGATGCATGAAAAATTGATGAATAATATTTTTATTTTAGAAAAGTTCACTTTAACGGTCCTAAGCATATCTAATATTTTCAATGGCCAAGAAAAGATCAGCAAGTGGATCAGTAAAGCAATCTCAAGATCCCAAGCAGAAATCAAGCTCGGCAAAGAAGAATCTTCCCTCTGAACCGCCAGTTGAGTCTAATGACGAAGATCTCTCAGTTGAAGAACTAGAGAAACAGTTAATTTCAGAAGGAATTATCAGTGGAAATGATGTAGGAGCCGACAGTGAGCACGAAAATGAAGATGAGATAGAGGAAAACAGTGACTTTGCTGAGTTTTCTGAGGAAGAAGAATCGCAATTAAATGAAGAATTACCACCAACTAAACCAACTAAACCAGCGAAAGAATTATCTACCAGAGAACTAAAGGCCGAGTCTTTCACAATCAAGGATGATGCTCCCAAGAAGCCATTCAGTGAGCTACAATTAAGTGAACCTACCCGCAAAGCCATCGATGTTATGGGGTTCAAAACGATGACTGCAGTTCAAGAACACACAATTCCTCCCTTATTGGCTGGTCGTGATGTTTTAGGTGCAGCTAAGACAGGAAGTGGCAAAACAATGGCGTTTTTAGTGCCAGCTATTGAGATGTTGTATTCCCTCAAATTTAAGCCCCGTAATGGCACCGGTGTTATTGTGGTATCTCCAACTCGAGAATTAGCTTTACAAATCTTTGGTGTTGCGCAAGAGTTGACTCAATTCCATAGCCAAACTGTAGGTATTGTTATAGGTGGCGCTAATCGTCGCCAGGAAGCTGAAAAGCTTATGAAGGGAGTGAATCTGCTCATTGCTACACCAGGAAGATTGCTGGATCATCTTCAGAACACTGAGGCATTTGTATTTAAGAATTTAAAGTCTTTAGTTATTGACGAGGCTGATCGTATTTTGGAAATTGGGTTTGAAGAGGAGATGAGACAGATCATTCGCATTTTGCCTTCTCAAGACCGTCAAACTATGCTTTTCTCAGCGACTCAAACTACCAAGGTTGAAGATTTGGCTCGTATTTCGTTGCGAAAAGGTCCCCTGTATATCAATGTAGATGAAAAGCGTGATGTCGCTACTGCAGATGGATTAGAGCAGGGATATGTGGTATGTGAGAGCGATAAACGGTTCCTTCTGCTATTCACTTTCCTCAAACGAAACCGTAACAAGAAGGTGATTGTGTTCTTCAGCTCATGTAATAGTGTGAAGTATTATGGAGAGCTTCTTAATTACATAGATATGCCGGTGTTGGATCTTCACGGTAAACAAAAGCAACAGAAACGAACTAACACATTTTTTGAGTTCTGCAATGCTAAAACGGGTACCATGTTATGCACTGATGTTGCCGCTCGTGGACTAGATATTCCCGCAGTAGATTGGATTGTCCAGTTTGATCCACCTGATGATCCTCGAGACTACATCCATCGTGTAGGAAGAACCGCGCGTGGTTCCAATGGTAAGGGGAAGAGCCTGATGTTTTTGTTGCCTAATGAACTGGGATTTCTGCGATATCTAAAGGAAGCTCGGGTGCCCCTCAATGAGTTCGAGTTCCCGGCCTCTAAGATTGCCAATGTACAGCCCCAATTACAGAAACTTGTTAGTAGTAACTACTGGCTAAATAATAGTGCCAGAGATGGTTATCGTTCGTACTTACAAGCATACGCATCTCACCATCTCAAGCAGGTTTATCAGATAGACAAGCTTGATTTAGTCAAGGTTGCGAAATCCTTTGGGTTCTCTATTCCACCCAAAGTTAATATTACCATTGGCCAGAGTGGGAAAGTTCCTACTGCTAAGAAAGTTAAAAGGCATTAAATATATAACTATTAAAGTGAAAGTATACGCAATTGCGAAAATGGTTTAAAGAATGAAAAATTCAAAGAAAGACTAAGAGAGACTAAGACCTTGGCCACCACCACAAGTATCAAATTCCCGTTCAAAGATAACAAATCATGTATTAGCATCCATACTTAATGGGTCTTCTTAAAACACTCCGATCACCATTAAACTAAATAGTACTAACGTTAATGTTATTCTATTTCTTGGGATAATAAAAAATAAATAACGCCAAACTAAGTAAATTTAAAGTTTTTTCGACTTCAAATACAACATACATTCAAGAACATATTTAATGAAAAGTTTTTTAAAATAATAATTTGGTTTATATATTTAAACGATTTAAGCACGGGCAGCAGCAGCACCAGGGGTGATACGCTTGCTGTCACGGCTGAATCTAGCACGGCTAGGGGGAGTGCGGATACGACGGTTCTCTCTGGAACGAACACGAACAACGCGGTTGTGAATAGCGCAAGAGACGCAGTAAGCGACCTTCACGTAGATCTTAGGGAGAACGTACTCCTGGTAAACGCTAGCCTCACTGATGTCACGGACGGCAGCAGCCTCAACCATGTTTCTGATGCTGAAACGCTTGATGGCCTTATCCTTAGCGACCATACGGTTGCAGTTACCGCAACGGAGGTTTCTGGTATTACCACGACCACTCTTGTTACGTCCGTTGGATGCTCTCTTCTTAGGCATTTTTTTTAGAATGTAGTTTTTTAAGCTATAAGATTGTCAAAAGTGAAATATGTTATAGCTGAGCGAGGGTAGGACTCCCAGGGTAGAGGGGGAGTAGGAGGGAAGGGAAGGGTTGGGCGAGCAGCAGGGGTGTGTGGTTGGCGCTTAGTCCCAGCCAGAGCCCGATCAGTAGGGCCATCAGCGACAAATGTGTGCCTTTATGTGAGTGCATCACGTGTCATAAAGCCCTAAGCCCGTGACTTTGTGAAAAGACCTGAGAGGGGGCAAGGTGAGTAGCGTAAGTAACGAGTTTTGAAAACGAGCGTATCATGTTTCCGTGTGTTTAGGGTACTTTTCAGGGTTGGCTCTCGCTCGCTCACACTGAGCACGCGTTTCCTCTGTGTGAGCTTAGCCTAAGTGTGCGAGTCGAAGTATATATTCAACTATGGTAATCTCCTCACTATATGTAGCCAAATCGCGGGATATTTTACATAAAATATGCCGAGAACTGGCAATTGATATTGTTTCAGGCTCAACAAGAGGACACAAGGTAGGTCTCCTCGTCTGTGCTGGTGAGCGAGCATACGTAGCACAGTCAATAAATGAGCTCACCGTAAAGACCATAGAAAAGTTCCGTGAAAATGGTACACAATTATTCGATTACTATGGAAGCTGGAACCCCCAGTCCTCTAATGAATCTATTATTGAATTTGCGATGCTTGAAGCCGATGCCCTCCAGATCCCTTGGACTCAGATTATTGTTATTGAAGATTCTTTCAAATCTTTTGTGACAAGAGACTCGCTAGTAAAAGAGCCATTGAGACATTCTCGTCCGGAACGAAAAACTGTTAAACCTGTCAAAGTATTTGACTGTGATTTTACTATTGGCGATCCTCAAAACCCGCTCTTCAGTGTTGGAATTGAGCTCTATCCTGCTTCAAGACGAGCACGACCACCTCAAGTTTATAGCTATTTAAATGATCGTCGCGTTGTACAAAGTTCTGTACTTAAAACTACCGAGGGACAGTCTGTTGATTTGACTTCTGTCAAACGGGGGTTTCCGTACCTCAATGAAGTCATCTTGGTGGACGATAAGATGCTGGATCTCATGAATGGGGAATTTGAGGGTGCAACACCGTGGCCGAAAGCCTTTGAATTGCTAGCTACGGTTCCGGCAGTGGCGCCTTGGTTGGTTTGTGGTAAGTCTGATTATGTTGTGGGTAAAGATGATCGCGCGAAAAAGTTTCTGGCTGGATTTGGTAAGTCTTTATTAGATAAGAATATGAATGCTTTGGTACGGCTTTGTAGAGAACCTCGAAAGGACAAAAACAACCAGAAAAAACTAAAGGGCAAGCTGGAGCTCGTTGTACTACAACCCCTATTTAATGGGGATTTATTGTGTAGCTCACTACCATTCAAGGATGATTTCAAGTCGTACTATAATTTTACGCCACTAGATTCAATGGGCGTGGAGGAATCACCAGAACTCGACGCCATGTTGGAAGAAGTTGTCGGCAAAATGACTGAAAACGGGCCACTAAAGTTAGTTGCGAATCCTTATCTCGAGCGTATAGATAATTATCTGATATCGATGATGGCTGATGGTGTACCTGATGATAAAACATTAGACACATCGGACTTGCTGGGTCATCCATCTCCTGACGTTCAGAAACTTACTCGAGAACTAGCAGCTGCATGGGATATGCAGGCTCGAGCTAATCTCACCGATAAGTCTAATCAAACCGAATCTTTAGGTGAGGGATTTGATTTTGAGTTCGTATAATCCCAAATAACCGGTTGATTTTATGGCTGTTGATTTTGTGGTTGTGGTTAGGTTGGTGGTATATGGGTCAGGGTATAAAGTCTTGGAGCACTGCTTTTGACGTGATTTCTTTCTTCTATTTCTTCTCCTTCTTCAATTAACATCGTGATGAGTGCCCGTATACCGGACTCTCGCGATACCACCTCTGCGCCCACTTCTGAGGATACTATCCAATTATCCAGAAGGTTACAAAACCTATTAACTGAAGTCCGTGTGCTGCGTTTGGCGTATCCTGAATACACAATGCGAATGAACGAATTAGAACTCCTGCTAGGACTGTCTTCTATACCAACTTTACTGCGTGAAGGAGAACTGAAAAGAACTGATTCTCTGGATGAAAGCGAGCAGTAGTCAGTAACCATGTATTATTTATTTTTATTACGAATTATTTATCAAAAAGGAACAAATGCTTGACTTGTAAATTAGGTCTTGACATCAGGCTCACTGCGTCCAATGTATTCGTCAAATGAAAGGAACTCGCAAATTTGCTTGATAGATTTAGAAAGGTACTCCTCGGCAGAAAGGCTGAACTTGGACTCATCAGACTCGTATTTCTCGACATAAAGTCTAATAGTGGCACCAGATGAACCAGTTCCACTTAGACGAACAACAGTTCTAGCTCCGCCCTCAAACTTGACATATAATCCCTGATGCGCACTGACTGAACCATCGAGATCTGTATAAGAGAAGTCACCAGCATAGAGCACCTTTAAATCACCATTGGGAACTAAGGTTTTGCCAATAAAGTCGGGGTTAGCAATAGCTTTGGACAATTTGTCAACAACCTTAGCGGCACCCTCACTGTCGACTTGCTCGTAATCGTACCTGGTGAAGAAAGTACGACCATATTCTCTCCAGAAACTCTCCTGAATGTCCTTTATGCTAATAGCTCGATTCTGTACCTTGGATTCGCCGGAAATTATATTTAGCCAAGCAATGACCGCCCATAAGCCATCTTTCTCTCGTACATGGTTTGAACCAGTACCGAAACTCTCCTCACCACAGATAGAAAGCTTCTTTGCATCAAAAAGAGCACAGAAAAACTTCCATCCAGTGGGGACCTCGTAACATTCGAGACCCTGCTTTCGTGCGACACGGTCTATGGCACCAGATGTAGGCATCGAGCGAGCGAGACCATAAACGCCTTGTTTTTGAAAATAAGGTATGTGTTTAGCAGCATAATGAGCAATTATAGCAACAGAATCGCCCGGACTGACAAACGACTTAGCGCCATATATCATGTTTCGGTCGCCATCGCCATCGCTGGCGGCTCCAAATGGGATGTTTTCCGCATCCACACGATCTACCAGGGTCTTAGCATATGTCAAGTTAGGATCAGGGTGGAGGCCGCCAAAGTCGGGCTTGGGCGTACAGTTCTGAATGGAAGATTCCGGGAACCCCAACTCGTTGACAAAGATAGCGTGGCCGTAGGGACCAGTAACACCATTAAGCGCATCAAAGAGCATGGTAAAATCAGTGGGGTAGGTGGCAATGAACTCTCTTATGGCGGGGAAATCAAAGATATCCTTCATAAACTCAACGTAAGCATGTACTGGGTCTACGATCTCTACCGTAATGGATCCATTGTAGTAAGACTTCGTACCTACCTCAGTCAGATCAATCTTTTCTGCCTTTTCTGCACCAACCTTGTAGCTAGAGATCTTAGTTGTGGCGGCAAAGATCTTGTCGGTGATTGTTTCGGGAGCCGGTCCACCATTAGACATGTTATATTTAATACCAAAATCATTGGTGGGTCCACCAGGGTTATGACTAGCGGTTAAAATGATACCTCCGGTGATTGATTCGCGCTGTCGGATCAAATGACTGGCTGCTGGGGTAGAAAGAATAGCATTTTGTCCCACAATTAACTGCTTTACACCGTTTCCTGCGGCAAGCTGGGTGATGATTTCTACAGCCTTCTCGCAAAAGTAGCGACCATCACCTCCAACGACTAATGTTGCTCCATGTACACCCTCGGGAATAGCATCAAAAATGGCCTGAACGAAGTTCTCGGTGTAACCGGGTTGCTCAAAGACCTTAGTCTTCTTTCTGAGACCAGAAGTTCCGGGTTTTTGGCCCTCAAAGGGTTTTGTATTAACTGTAACGCTAGACATGGTTACTTTTTGTTAACAAGCTTAATTTAGTAATTAATGTCTGAAATGACTTTATGCGTGTTTCAAAATTGGCTTTTTGGGCGTATGGATCTCCTACGCGTCTTCGTTGGGGTAAGGAACACATTACGTTTAGGGGAAGAGAGGTTGAGGATTGCTTAATGCAGGTCAGACAACCCCACACACTGCGATCTTGAACCCCAAAAGGCAAGACTATTCAAGATTTATTCTGAAGGTTGACGTCATAAGAAATATATTAGATGAATACAGAGGTAAAAATATGGTGAGGGTGTTGATTTTAAGCCTTTTAATGCTTAATTTTATTTACGGGTTATGGTTGAAGGTTACCTGTAGATTTAAAGAAATAGAAATAAAATTATAGATTTTAAATAATTGAGAAATTAGGGGGTATTTATATTTTTTTACAAGGGATTTCAGCACGTAATTCTCATTTCCTTATTTTGCTAGCGAGATCCTCGCAATTTCCTCACTGTAGTTCTATTCAAAGTAATTTAATTTTTAGGAGCCAGTGTTTTAAGCTGTAGCCCGTGCCACTTAGGAAGCTCTTCTCCTAAACTCTTGTATACTAATTGCTGTTGTTTTACCGGAGTTAACCCCTTAAATTTTGTAGATTCTATTCTTATTGCGAACATCGACCCACACCCGCCACTGACATCTTGAACTTCCAAAGCAGATGGCTTAAAATCATTCTCTAACATACTAAATAATTTTGCTTCATATTCTCCCTCGGGTTTCTTGAGAGAGAACCATCGATTCCATAATTTATAGCTATGTCTCTGTACTGCCGAGAAATTTCCGCTAGATCGCAGCATAGTGTATTATCGTATATATGATGAAATGTTGTTTTCAGAGCTTAGCTTTACCCGTCTGTTTTAGTAATTAAGATCACAATTGTTTACAGGCTTTGTGGACCAGCCAAATAAATATGTCAAGTAAGTAGTAGTAAGCAAGAATTCTCCAACGATGGGCGTATTTCCCTACACTTTTATTGGAACACACTAGGAATTTAACCCGGCCGCTGGGACATGTGTTTTTCTTTTATGTTGCCCGTGAATACCAAATAAATATAATTTAAAGGACCCAAACTGTCATATATGAATCAACCATAAATATATTTTATCGATATTTGCACCTTATGTATATGCGTTAAATTAAGGATATATAAAGACCACATTTTTTTACTCCTGGAGAAGAGCGTTTCTCTTCTCGAGAAGACGCTGCTGGCGGCGGTCACGAGCAGCACGGTTACGAGTACGACGAGCATCGGCCTCATCCTTGAGAGACTTCTCACGCTGGGACTGGGCCTTAGCCTTGATGATGTGCTCAATAACAGCACGCTTGTGCTTGAAGGTGTTACCCTTGGCCTCCATGTAAAGGTTGTGGTAGAGGTGCTTATCGATCTTGCCCTGCTCACGGTACTTGGAGAGAACACGACGGAGAACACGCTGTCTGCGCATCCACAATACCTGGACGGGCATACGGGCATTGGCGGTACCCTTACGCTTACCGTAACCAGTGTGGCGACCGTTGCTACGGGCCTCGTGGAAGGCACGGGTACGACCGTGGGAGTGTCCGACAATAGGCTTAGCGATGATCAAGCCATTGGAAACCAACTTACGGATCTCTTGACGGGAGTTGGCAAGGCCGACCTGAGTGGTCTCATTGGGATCGAGCCAGATCTTGTTCTTTCCTACGCCGAGAACATCGGACGCGAGGCGCTTCTGGAGTCTGAGATTCGGCATTTCCTGTTTAAAGTGAAAAGTTAATCAGGAGAAGAGGTTTTTAAGGGAAGATAGAATCAGTACAGGGCGGGGGTCTGGGAGAGCAGAAGCACCTCTTCCCAGCCATAAGGGTATGCAGTCATATACAAGCACAGGCTGGAAACTCCCAACGGACCTTACCCTGATATGCTGTAATACCACGAGCTTCAAGCCATTAATTTATCACGTGTAGTGTTGTGCTTATTAAGTGTAGGTAGGTGTGCCCTAAGGCCCTATGTTGGTGTCGTTGAACATGAATTACAGTGAGACGGATATCAACGATAACGATATTGATGGGATTAATCATTGAAACTAATTTAAACAATAGTTATAGTAATATTATTAATAATAGTAATTATGAGCGTTATACAATTCACGTACAATTTAGCAGTAAAGTAATTCATTGTAGCCGAACTGTTCTACCCAACTGAAAGCTACTAACGTTTTGCTATCAAAATGTTTCTATTAATACCTGTCGTCACTAAGAAATCACTGATCCTTATATTTTTATATATATATTTTAACGACCAACCGAACCCGTCCACACGTCATTTTGACGATCTTCCAATTTGAGCCCTTACCGCAAAAATTATTTTGTTCAAATCTCTGATATACCATGGCCAAATCATTAAGATCTAAAAAGAAGCAAGAGAACAAAACTCTTAAGAGGAAAACACTGTTTGGTGATGCTGCTGCCGCTCAGGAAAATCGCATTGCTGAGCATTTACATCATGCTGCAATTGAGGATATTCTTGCCAAACAGGAGAAGCCTACCTCTCAAGAGTCTGCTGATACCACAATGGATGTTGATACCGACTCAAATCAGGTCAATTCTATAAAATCAACTAAAAGTTCCACTGGTGGATGGGGTAGAAAGAAGACCATAAGGGGAAAGAAGGGAAAGAAGTCACGAAAGTAATACGTTAAGAAAGCAGATATATGGATAAGTTAAGAAAGCAGACACATGGATCTGTGAGGCTGTAAGATTATTCAAAACCAAAAACAAAATAACCAGTTCCAATTGAGGCTTCTTTTGAATGTTTAATTAGATCGGTTTCGGACTTCGGTGAGGTAAGGGTTTCGTGTTGTTGGTTTTTTATTGTTTAGACGTGCACATTAAAGGCTAGTTTATTGTCCTTAACAATTGTTCTTGTATAAACTTGGGGTCATAAGAATTACGACCGGATCACCATAACCACACGAGCTGAAATCAATGTCACCGGCTCGTTCTAATGACTATTTAGAAGTCAATGAACTTTCTGACCTCGAAGATTTTGACATGGATCTAATTAATTCTCCACCCCCTTCTCTATCTCCTGTTAATTATCCATCAATTAAATCCCGATTGAATAGTTACATACACGACATCAATTACCGCGCTTTATTGGCGTTGTTTTTATGGTATGCATTCAGTATTGGTCTGTTGGTCTACAATAAAAACATGTTTTCTAAGGGAGGAATGGACTTTCATTTTCCCATTATCACCACATCAATTCATCAACTGATCCTGGTGGTACTGGGGATTTTAGCACTATACATTATGAAGATACCGCTACAAACATTCCCCAGAGGGCGATCATTAAGAGCTGGGGCAACTCTGGCTAGTGCTGGTGATATAGGATTGGGGAACACAAGTCTTTTGTTGGTTACTCTGAGCTTTTATACCATGGTCAAATCCAGTTCGCTGGGTTTTGTTCTAATTTTCAGTATTCTCTTTGGGCTTGAGATAGCGAGTTGGAAATTAGCCGGTATCATTTCGCTCATGACAGGCGGAGTGGCCATGATGGTCTTTGGTGAGACTAACTTTAGCATTACTGGGTTTCTCTGTGTTCTCGGTGCATCCTGTAGCTCAGGCCTCAGATGGGCGTTCTTAAAACTACTGTTAGGTGCTAATTCAGAAGCCCATCGAGACGATAATTCATTAACCAAACAGTCTACTTCTTCTCATTCTTCTTCCACTTCTAGTTCACATAAGACACACCCTGTTCAGGCTATTTTAGCTACCTCTCCTGGAATATTTGTGTGTCTTATTCTATGGGGATTAGCATTAGAAGGCCCTAACCGATTCATCCATGCCGTGCTATGGACTACGTACTCAATTCCCATGGGAATTCTCATTATAATATTCCCAGGAGTGCTGGCATTCTGTATGACGTGGGCCGAGTTTGAATTATTAAGCGCGACCGGTCCATTGACCTTAGCTGTTGCTGGAATCTGCAAGGAGGTGGTAACGATTATTATATCAATTACGGTATTCCATGATAACTTCACGTTTGTAAATGGATTGGGCATCTTCATCACCATGATTTCCATTGGATTGTATCATTATTATAGTATTACAAGATAGATTTTACATATTTATACATCTAATTCGAAGTCTTTTCATCTCAGTTTCTTGGTCGGTCAGTTAATTAGTTGTACCTTCCTGATTCTTACAAATGTAATCAGACTATGTCTCATAGTTGAATTTTATTTCTATAGTTGAAATGTAAATGTTTTTTTTTTTTTAACTATGACGCCATTTATGCAAGTTAACGCAGAGAATTTTGGATCCGCGAAGCCAATTCAGGTAAGGGCCGCTGTGCCGTGAGCTTACTATGGTCTTGCATATATGCCAGCATTTAGGGTCCAGCAAGTGCCATTCAGACACCGGATATTTTCCTACTGTACACCTTCTTTAACGATCGATCTTGCGTCTAAATTATTATTTCGGTGCCTTAGACTAATTGATTTGACAAACCGATCTTGAAAAAACATTGCAACAAACACTGTTCTCATTGATCTACGAGGAATACTTATGGTTTATTGTTACCCTTATTTTTAGCGAGGCGGAGTTCAGGTTCCTTTCCAAATCCCACCTGTTTCTTCCCTTTCTTCTCCTCCATCTATATCTAACTACTCATGCATGGCAAAGAAATCCCCTACCCTTGACCAACTCAAGTCTCTGACACTAATAGAGCGGCGCATGGCAGATCGTGTTCGTGATGTTAGGTTGTGCATTGAGGTTAGGAAAGGATTTTACTTCTCTTCCATCACTTCTTCCCCTTTCTTTCTTTCCCTCCATCTTCGCTATCTGGATAGCAAGCAAGCACTATAGATTACCAATTGCAAATTTGCATTTGATTTTCGAGGAAGTAACAGGAAACGTAAAGGATTCGAGCACGCTATAAATCCCATTGTTCCAGTAGCAATTGATTTGTGTAGAACAAACATTGAACTCGTTCGGTTATAAAGATCTCAGTAGAAGTAATGCCGATTTCACTTGGAGCGTCCGTAGCGGCAGGCTGCGTTGTGGTTATATTGGGTGTCACGGCGCTTTTTAAACAACGTAGATCGAGTATTTTGAGTAAGGACAATGATTCGCTTAAACCCAGGTTTCCTAAGCAACGAAAATATATTTCTGAGAAAAATACTGGCAAAGGGTACGCGAAAGTGTGCTCTACTAATGCTGAATTCCAATTTGCTATTTCTGATCTAGGAGATCTAGTGGATCCCTTGGAGGACATGTACGAAGAGCCAGCATTTTCTCAACAAGAACAGCCCTTATATCCGAAGTATGAAGCTCCTAAAGCTACTGGGGAGCTGCCTCTTGAGCTGTGGTACCCCAGCGAACTTCTCCCTGCCGTGAACAAGGCATTCATTTATGAACAACAACAACAACAACAACAACGACAGCAGCAGCAACCTGAGATGGTGTCGAATACTACACCTATTAATGATCACGGCTACCTTTCCGGTCCGCAATTTAACAATTTAGAGGCATATGAACCCACCCAAATCGAATTACAATATCAAAATCAGTACCCATACCAGGCCCCGAACCAAACTCAACTGAAATCTTATGAGCCCCCTGAACATCTCCAATACGAGGTAAGTCAGCATTTATCATCTCTACCTTCTCCACCTCATTCAGTCCGAGCGCATAGTGAAAGTGGTAGTGATACTAATAGCAACGAAGATATCAATGCATTCAAATGTGTACATTGTCCTGCTAGCTTTAAGATTCGCGGATATCTAACGCGTCATTTGAAGAAACATGCCGAGATTATGAAATTCAATTGCCCGTTCTATGCTGAATTTAGCGAGAAGAATAAATGTCATCAAACGGGTGGCTTCTCGAGACGCGATACATTCAAGATGCATATGAAGGCCCGTCATTTCTTATATCCAAAAGGAACATCGCGAAAGGACCGACGGAATTGCCAGGGCAAGTGCCTGGGATGTGGTGATGTTTTCGAGAATAATGAGGTCTGGATTGAGCAACACATTATTGCTGCGAAATGCCCCATGACCGTTTCTATACAGAACGAATCTGAAGGAAGAAGTGATGGCGAGAGTGACTCAAGTTAGCAGTTGCATGAGGATTATGAATATCTGTCATGACTATCATCATTATCATTATTATTATTATTATTTTTATTATTATTATTATTTTTATTATTATTATTTTTATTATTATTATTATTTTTACAACCGTTATTTAAATTATTTACTTATAGACTAAAACAAACTAGCATGTATATGCATATTGTATTCGACGCATATCAAGGCGGATAACTCTAACCCTAACATCTGTCCATCCCTACTATAAGTACTAAACCTATACCTGGATCCTGCTTTTTTTCCTTGCGAAGATCAGATGGTTTGCATTCGAAGCTACGCGCGGTTCTGATTCCGTATGAACGCTTTGGGGAAAGTCTCCGGTTAATGTCAAGCAGAGATGTGTTCAAGGTTTCTTGAAATGGTTCTGTGCTTTTTTTTTATAATTAAAAGAATTTATTGTACTTTGTTCCATTCTTAGGAAGGGAACCCACTTCTGTGGTTCTCGCGTGAGAAGAGGTGCTTGAGCAGGACCTTGACATTAAGACAACGATGTGTTTTTGCGACCATCAAATGATAGTTATGCAAATCGCCTGGTGTGTTTTAAAATATATCAGGAGAACTCGATGGAGCTTATTCCTGGTCTTCGCCAAGATTTTTTTCTACTTATAATCATCAATGTTATTTTTGACATAGTGATTAACTTTTTTCCCCTACTTTGTCTGTAGGTATGCTTTTGCCCTTTGTAGCGAGGGTTTTTGAAGTTCATACCTGACAGCGTGAGGTCGAACTCACGAAGTAGTTCTTTTTAGATTTATCATGTGTTGGAGCGTATTTCCTTACTTGGTGGTTTGCCGTTTATTGTCCTTTGTTTCTTTTGTTTATTGTAATGATGAGATCCTTTAATATAGAGTCAAGCGCAGACGTCCTTTAGGAAATTTGGTTGATAATTATGGAAATTTCTGATATGCAAAGAATAAAGAATAAAGGAGTAACCGCACTTATATAGTTAATAAGTATAGTAATAACAATAAACACAAGGATCGAAGTTTTATAGCGCAAAGCTGGTTTAATTAATTAATTACTAAAAAAAGGGATTTAATGCAAAGTTATTGAATACACAGTTTCTGATCATTGTTGATCAGGATTTTGTGGGGCTTGTTGCTGTTGGGATTGTACCGCCGAGGAATATTCGATTTGAGGATTTGAAGCTTGTCCGTCCTGCTGTTGCTGCTGTTGCTGCTGTTGTTGCTGCTGTTGTAATGCAATAAGTGTGTTTTGGTCAATATATTGTCCTCCCATTGTGTTCAAATTATGAACTTGGGGAGGATACTGACCGCCAAGAGTCGAAAACGGAAATCCCTGGTAACCATATTGCGCGGGCATCTTGTAGCCTGGAGGAGGGAAAGGTTGTAGATGAGGAGGTAAATTCGCTATAGAGATAGGAGATTGCAATGGCTGTGAATTAGCTGTTGTTGCTGCCACTGCCGCTGCTGATGGAGGTGGTGCGGCTGCCCCACTGGGCACTATTGATGAATGCTGGTGGTGAGGTGAGTGTCCCTCGCCAGCATGTTGAGGTACTCCTGGTGTTCCTGGTGGTGGCATCATGTTACTCACCGGCGTCGAACTTTGCGCTTCTTGAGAAGTACGCTGGTTCATTGCTTGCCCATAATTTAAGTTCTTGCCCTGCATCGATGGGGACCCAGGTTCCTCATCACTTTCTCCAACATTAGATTCATCTGGTGAATCACCGCTGCCATCTCCAGTAGGTTCAGGTGCATTTAAACACGCCTGGATGAGATTTTTACCTTCACTTTGTGTAACGAGGGGCTGTAGCTTAGGCGTTGTGAAGGTATACACCAAACCGGTTTCAGAAACCACAAGCAAAAGTACTTGCGTGCCAGTTAAAACTGAAAGCTCCCAGGCTTTCTTCATAATTCCATGCTTTCGCTTCGAAAATGTGATATGTCGGCGAGCTTTATTCGTAATAAATTTAATTTCAATCTTACGCCTTTCTCTGGGGTTTGAATCCTCGACCTTGACATCGTCGTCGTCAAATGCATCGCCGTCCACGAATTGGTCCTCTCCTCCTTCATGGTCATTCGATTGGGAGGTTTTATCATCTTCGTCAACGTGCGACGAGGGGGTATCACGGTTAGAAAGCGAGGTATTTTCGGATTCCATTGTTTCAAAAAACAGGGATTTTCAATGTTAATAAATGTATTAGTGGGGGAAATAGAATGGGCTCGGACTTATTAGCAAGTTCACGTTGGTTTGAAAATCGTAATTTCTGCCGCTTGGTCTAGACGCTAGTAAGTAGGAATTTGTTGTACCAGAAATAACAGTAATCAATAAATACAAAAAAAAAAGAATTGGTCGGTTTATAGCCTTCTTTTTTATAGAGATTTACTTTCGGCTTTTAATACAAGTTTTATTTGCAATGTACTTGTTTATTATGGTTGCCTGGCTTGTTGTTCCTTACTAATAAAATCAGGCAGGTAAGGTATCTTTCATGTATTATGAAATGTAGCGATATCTTAAGCGGCAATAGTAGGCTTAGGTTTAAAGAGGCGCATCATTCTGGGCAAGACCTGCTTATTTTAAGCCCGGCTCGCCGAGACCATTAAGAGCGATAAAAAACTTTGGATTAGTATGTATATAATGTGATCAAGGTCCATCAACATCACATATTTCTAAAATTTCTGCCGTTATATTGTGATGTTGGGGGTCCTTTTTCGATCCCACAAGTTAAATTTCGCACGGTACGACCGCCCACCACCACCACCGCTCCATACCGAACACAGAAGTGGCAGTCTTCCGGTTATTTGGGTATAGGGTTAGCATGCGTTGATTGGGTCTGACAATTTCCCGATTGACTACGAACCACTCGAAATTATCTGTTTTTGAGCTTGAGCTGAAGCGTAAATTTGTTTATTTTCGATGATTTATTGATTAATATATTTTAAATAGTAGAGTATATGTCAATTCCTAGCAAATAATGTATTCCACGACTGTGTTTTCCGACCTTGGCCAATTATTGCTTTTTAAGGAAAGGAATTGATGAAATCATTCTAGATGTTAGGGTATTGATTGTTTCATCTTAGTCATTGAGTTGCAGATTCTGTAAATAACGCTCAAAGTACCTGTATGTATATCTAAATATATACCGTGGTTAAGTAATAGGAGACTGTCGTTGCCTGCGTTAATTCTAGGTGTTTATATCAATATATTCTTTCATCAATGTAGATATTTAGTGTATTGCTTACTTCCCCGCATTTGAAGAACCCCCCCCCCCTTCAGTCTCCGCCCCATAATTCAGATACGTACATCCCAGATGGCCAAAATCCATTCATGCACGCCAAGGTTTTCCTGGATGTAATCACCTGCAGGAGCACTACGAGTGTGCGTTTAGGCCATAATCGGTTTGAAATGCGTTAAAATATCCTACAAAAAATATTTTCAGTTAGTTGATATAAGAGTAAGTTAACACAGTTATGTACATTTTTACTTGGCATATGAATTATATTCTCAGAGCGGCCTATATCTTTCTGGCCATGGAAAGCTAATAGTTTTTTTTTCATTGAGCATCTCTTTATAAATTGATCTTTAATAATGAACAGACGTATATCTATTTTTTTATGGACCGTGGAAACCACAGTGTCTGTGTGTATCGTGTGTGGTGGGCACAATCACGGTAAGGTGGATGATGGAGACAATCTCTGTAGCTAGATCATTGAACCGGGAACTACCGCCTTTGTCCTCTCCAGATATTTAACCAAATATTGCAAAGAACGTTTATTGCTCTAATTTCTACTTATTTTTTACTGAACATTATTGAATATTATTAAATATTATCGAAGTTACCCTTACTTAAATTAATAAATCAAGGATCTGCAGGATGTGATCTAGACATGCATGCGTGAGTAGATTATCTACCCTAGTCACTATATTAAATGCATCAAGTATAAGGTACGCATTAAAAGTAGTTCGATATACATTATTTATTTATTAGTGCTATCATCAGAGAAGATCTACTGCTCTCACTGTTTTCAACAAGGTTTGCTGTGGATCTAACAATTCCATCAATTACTCGTTTGATTTCATTCGTCATACATGATTCAACTGATTGACCATTAGAAAATATCTCACTATTTCTAACGCTATTGCTTGAGAAGTTCTGGATTCACGCGGTGGAACTTTTATATAGTAATACTCAACTCCATCGCTAACTCAGATATATCAGTTGATGAGCAAAGCTTCATACTTCCCGATATTGTAATTACGTGGTAAAAATATGTTTTCTATATTCCATGGCTGATATTACCCGTAGAAATGTTCGGAGATAAGATAGCAAGTCAAGATAGTTCTTAATAGTTAATACAGCGATATCCGATTGACCTAAATAAATGACCTGAATATATGACCACAGCATACATAAAAAGTCGTCATTGACTTACGGTTAATTAATTGTAATAAAAAAAAATTAAACCTAATTTATGTCATATACAAAAAAAGAACCTGCTTAAGAGCGGGGAGCCTCCTTGTAAGAGATAGCAGCCTCCTCACCCATAGAGGTGATGATAGTAACGAGCAGGTCCTTGCCTTCGTCGAAATCAGCCTGAACCTTGTCACCAAGCTCACCATCAGGGACCTTAACATCGTCCTTGGTGTTACCATCGTTAGTCATCAAAGACAAGAATCCATCATCGATGTCAATGAGCTGGTACTCAGTACGAGAGACAACGGGGACATCCATGTTGTGGGTCGAAGGAGAAAGATCCTCCAACTTCTTACCGGTGAAGATGTCAATGGCGACCAAGTGGACCTTAGCGTGACCGTGCTTACCAGTCTTAGAGGTAGACATGTCAACGATCTTACAGGGACGGCCCTTGATAACAACGTGTCCATTCTTACGGAGAGCAGAACACTGCATGGGGTAAGTGGTGGAAGCACCAGCATTAACGGTCTCGAAAGTGTGTTCCTCGTCAGACATCTTGGATTAAGTTTTGTGTGTTACGTTGGAAAGTTGGAAAAAAGGAGATCGAAAACCGGGGTCAGGGAAAATTTTTGTCAACTGAGTGGGATTCTCTTTTTGTTATGTAAGTGAAATTGCTTAGTCATTTTATACCTCCCAGCATTGGTTGGGACTTCAATTAGGGGAGGTGGGTGTGTTTATATGTGGGAAGGTAGGATTATATATATATTATATAGTGAGTAAGACGCGGTGAAATTGGTTTCAGATTTAATGGAATGTAGATTGGCAGTAGATTAGTATACATACATATTAAGTATATGAAGGATTTATAATTCAGTTTATTTGAATTCAGTTATTCATTTAACTAAATTATTTATCTAACCATCCATAGTTGTGTCACTTCGGGAACAGCTCATTTAATATACAAGAAATCATAGGATGTTAAAAATTATTGATCTGTGTTAAAATCATAGACCCTATTGTCCCAGCACCGGTACAAAAATATCTATATATAACTGGAAAACCCATAGAATTAGCAACATACATAAATATTTATGAGCTTAAGCGATCAAGTAGCACAGCTCTATCTCTCAGAAGAACTTCCTGACACTGATTCTGACAGTGACGGTAACGAATTTCCTGATCCACCTCAACGGCGCAATCGTCTGGCTGAATTCATGCACAATATGCCGAGATCAGGAATAACGCTGTTTTCGCACAATTCGGCTCCGAATGGGCACAAGGTAGCAATAGTTCTCAATGAGCTGGGAATTCCACATCGTATATTTAACATGAATGCGACCAGGGGCGATATACAATCCCCTAGTTTTATTGCGCTCAATCCCAACGGCCGTCTCCCGGCCATCATAGACCACGATAACAATAATTTCTCATTGTGGGAATCCGGCGCGATCGTTGAATATCTTTGCAGACGAACTCAAACCTTAGTAATTGCAAAGCAGACGGCAATTCAATTGTTGGGAGGCAGATCCGTTCAAAATCGGGCCAGTGTTAGTGCCTGGCTCTTCTTCCAGGCCAGTGGACAAGCTCCAATTGTTTCTAATGCTCTGCAGTTTAGGTCTGTAATACGTTACAAACCTCAAGTCAGCATAAGGTTTGCGACTGATAAATTCTTGGAGGAGGCAAAGCGGATAACCGGGGTATTGGAAGCTCATTTATCGGAACGTCGCAAAAAGAAAGTTGCTGAGATGAAGGATCGAAATGAGAGGCCGCGTCAACCGGTATGGCTCGTGGGAAATGATGTCACACTGGCGGATCTATCATTCGTACCTTGGACCTGTTTGCTGTCTGATCTTCAGATAGACATCGAGAAAGAGTACCCGGAGGTGTTTATCTGGCACCAACGTATGTTGGCTCGCAGAGGAGTTGACGAGGCATTGGGTTCAAAAGCGAGATAAAATAGCGTAGGAATTTTATGCGAACAAATTCCCAAGTTTCTAAGTTTCCGAGTTTCCGAGTTTCCGAGTTTCCGAGTTTCCGAGTTTCCAAGTTTCCAAGTTGCCAAGTTTCTAAGTTTCCAAGTTTCCGAGTTCCAAGTTTCCAAGTTTCCGAGTTTCCAAGTTGCCAAATTCCAAATTGCCAAGTTTTCGATTTCTTAGTTGTCTGTGTTCGTTTTCAATGTTCGTCTTTAAGTGTTCATCTTTCCTTGCGACTCATTTTTCATGATTTTAAAATACAATTAAATTGTTTCGCTCTTCATGTAGATTTAAATAGTTCACATTTCTAATATTTTAGTTCGATATTTATTTTCTAATTAATAGATCTAATCAGGTGATCTAAATTATCATGCAGGATCGCGTTGACACTTCCAGAATAGTAGATCTCATCACCTCTACGAATACGCAATTGACTAAAATACCCGCCAATTGTGATTTATCTCACATCTGTGCTACTGGATACAAGCATGACAGATACAGACTGGCGTCATCTCTTTGAGTTGCCCCGCACCTCAGGCTGGCGTGTAAAAGTTTGCCGGCTATCCGAGGAAAACTGGTGTCTTTCGGGAGAAGGAGAGATTCGTGGTGAGTACAACGAAGAAACAAATGAATATAAGTTGGTGGTTCGAAAGGATGGGGGTGATGAGGAGCCTCTATTTCAAAGCATTATCCGATCTCCCGTAGCCTTTCAGAAACAGGATACATTATTACTCTGGAACGGACCAGATTCCGATATAAATGATATTCCTAGTGCTGATGAAGATTGGCAGGATGAAAATGGACTTTCACGTATTGCTATTGGCTTTCAAAACGCGTCCGGCTGCACGGTAATTACTGATTTTGTACTGTACGCGATTTCACAGCTGAATGATACGAATGATGTCACATTCGCCGTCCAGCATTCCTCTAGTTCTAGTGAATCATCTCTTGATAGATTCGCTGAAGTTATTGAACAACCGTATCTGCTACCTCCAGTGCCAAGTTCAATGAATCTGGACGTTGTGGCTGATTCCGTGACAGAATTGGTCAATTGCAGCCTGGGACGAGAGATTCTTGTCGTGTTTCTGACCAAAGATGATATGATAGAGAAACTTTGGTCAGTTTTTGAGGCCATTAATAATAATAACCCCCTATCATTGGAAGAAGGTGCAAGATCCACTAGTCAGCGTGAACGGATAAAAATGCTGTGGACGCTATCGGATATTGTCAAGCAGTTTTTTGCCACTGGAGATCCATTTCTTATCGACAAGCTAACCTCATCTTTAAACTTCAACCGAATTCTCAGCATGCTTGAATACGATAAATCATTCGGTATGAGAAAGGCCAATTTTCGCAGATATTACTCAGATCATACCGCAATGAAGCAGGTTATAGACATAAATGACCAACCAGTTATAGAAAAGATCCATCGTACTTTTCGGTTACAGCTGCTCCGGGATGTTTTAATGAGGAGCACGGATGAGATGACTTTCCACATTATTAGATCCCTCATATACATAAACCACTCCGAGATTTTGGACAGTCTACAGAATTCTTCCGAATTCTGTGAAGAATTATTCAATGTTTTTGATGAGAATGTGCCGGACATGTTGTCGCAAAATTCGGATGTGAAAGACGATGCACTACGGTTCATCAACGAAATTATTAAAACATCTAAGTCTTTTCCTGTTCCACAATTAAAGATATTATATACCTCTTTGGTTGAGAATGGCTTGATCAATGCCCTTAGATACGGATTGAGCAGTGAAAGAAGCATGGAGTTGAATATTATGGCATTAGAATCGGTAACAACCATTATTGACCATGATGTTACTTTGATATTTCCTTACCAGGCATCAATACTGGAGTTAGTCATAGATATTGCCTGGAACCAGAGCAGTGACACTCTGAACCTAGCGTATGACGGAAAAAGTGCAAATTCTAGCTTGTTAGCCGTACGCCTTGAAGCATCTGAGCTTTTGAAAAGATTGCTGATCGATTTCCCACATGAGATAAGTGTCAGCTTCTTCATGAATCTGAAAGGATTACTTGAGCAGTCTCTAGGTGAAGATATCAGTAGTTACAGAAGTATGTTGATAAAACTTCGCCCGTTTTTGGAGATTCTAAGTCACTGTTTCTCATTCAATCCGGACTTGACCGGCGATCTAGCTACCCGTTACCGAATATGGATCCTTCTTTCCGATATTTACTCCAAGATCATCGCCGATGATACCAATATTACTCCCCATGTGGTTGCACAAATTGCTATGACTTACAACAGACTTATTTGTGATACATTAAATCCAGCAATGAATGGAGGATCATCAAGTGTTGCCACAGCCCAAGCGTATCAGATTGTGGAAACCGGACTTCTTGCAAGAATAATACATCGGAATAGTAACGGGATGTTTTTGAATGACGCTGAACATTCAAGCTTCTTGAACTTGATGCAAGTCATTGCCAACGGATACGTTGGGACGAAATCTAACCTAGTCAATGCATTTCAGTACAAAACTGTTGTTGATTCCTTTACCAAGAAGAATTGTGCTGACCTTACCCGCCTGTCATCTAAGTTCCCTTTCTTGGAAAGGCTAGTAGCAGGCTCCGATGAAATCAACTCACGAGTTCATACCTTGAAGCGAACATCTAATTCACTCACTAATAACAATATAGATGGTGACGAGCTGGACTTTTCGCCAAGGAAATCTAGATTAAAGTCAATGGGAAAACCTCAAGTTGATGAGTTAGATGATGAATCTAGTGATGTCATAATTATTGCCAGAAACAATCTAGCTCAGGCTCTAAAAGATAGTAATAACGATGTTATCGATGATGAGGTGCTACCAGATACTGAGGGAAATACTGATTCACAAGGAGTACATCACCCCTGGTGGAACACTCAATCATGCAATGCTAGCCAGCCTCTGCACAACGATGAACACAGAGAAAAGGTGGTCTTGTTGTCTTCAGCGTTACCTGAGGTATTGAAAGACACCCAATGATGGCTAAAAAGAGAATTTATTATCTTTGTTTTATTTAATTTATTTATTATATATTGTTATAAATCTTTTTTGGTAGATCGACTGAAATCATCTTACATTGAAACGATTTTACATGTACTCAGTAGAAGTGTAAGCATACCTCGTGATAGTTGTTGTCGGACCCTGAACTTTCAAACCGGAAAGATCGTGTTGTCTAACCTTATCAGAAGAATAAATAAATAAATCATTTTTTTAAATGAGTGCGTCAGTAAAGCAGTCGCAGAAACAGCTGGAAACCTTGCAATCCCAGGGTAAAAACAAGTGGTGTTTTGAATGTGATGCTGCTAACCCGCAATGGGCTAGTCCTAAGTATGGTATTTACATTTGCTTGGACTGTGCAGGCACACATCGTAGTTTGGGAGTACACATCTCGTTCGTACGTAGCATAACTATGGATCAGTTCAAGCCCGAGGAGCTGAAACGTATGGAGATTGGTGGGAATGATAAAGCTCAGGCCTTTTTTGAAGATAATGGAGTAGACAAATCTGTGGCTATTGTGGACAAGTATAATTCTACAGTTGCTGAGGATTATCGAGAGAAGCTCACTGCAGAGATCAGTGGAGAAACATGGGTCAGAAAAGACCGTCCTGTTCACATTCCCAAATCCGGTAAGACATCCGGTTCCCCGAATGATGTTAGCAGTTCATCACATTCGAATGCATTCAAGCAATTTAATAAGAATCAACCTACTGAAGAGCCATCCCTTAATGATCTCGCATCTGATGCATTGGGTGCGATTTCTAGTGGCTGGGGATGGTTCTCCAAAGCGGTCAGTAAAACCGTTGCTGAGACCAATGAGAACTACATTCAACCAGGAATGAAACAATTAAATGAAAGTGAATTAGGAGGTAATGCCCGCAAGGCCGTTGAGCAGTTCGGTCGCAAAGCACGCGAGGCAGGTGCATATAGTGCTGAACAGTTCAATAAATTTGCTGAGGAAACCATGGGCGGCGAGGGAAGCACAGCAAAATCTGAATTCTCGCATTTGTTCGATGGATGGAGTGCACGATCTAATAATTCTGGTGATGTCAGTACCAAGACGACGTATAAGGCTGGTATTTCCGAAGCCAAGAATGGTGAAGATACATCTAAGAAAGACGATTGAGATGTTAATAAATAAACAAATTAAATAGATAGATTTAGATTTTAATTTTAGTGTATTTTCTAACTAATGAAATATATATGTTGGAGTAAATGACGGTACGGTTATACCTCTGCAGTTCATACACCTTCAATTCAGACTGTGTTGTAGGTCCCTCCCTCCCTCCGTATGTAGTAATAATCACTTATTTAACCTCGCTATATCGTTATCTCGAAAATCACTCTCTTACATAAAAAGAGATGTTTCACGCATGTAAATACCAGAAGCCAACACGTGATCTACACACAGCTAGTGTTATTGTAATTTTCGTGGATCAGCACGTGATAGACGCGAGCTATCTCCTCATATATTAACTTTGTGCCAGAAAGCCGCATAAAATAATTAAATTCCTTGTTTTACGGCCTTATTACTTCCACATGGTTTTTACTGGTCGTAAATTTATTGTTGCTGACTGTGGAGATGGAGATTATGAAAAAATAAAGGGATTGTGCTCACTAATTGAGAGCAATGGTGGCAAAATTGTTACCTGGGGTGACCGTGCTGATGGAAATGTCTCACCAAAATTAGTGATTGTAGCATCTTCAATGGATTTTGACCGTGTTGATGAAATGAAAAAGTTCATGGTGGCAATCGTAGCTCCAGAATGGATCCATGCATGCGTAGCTGAAAAGAAGTTGGTACCAATGCGTCCATATTCGCCTGATCCGCGAAATTTTATGAAAGATGTAATTGCTTGTCTATCAGGTCTGTCTGAAGGGGATCACGATTTTGTAACGGCGGGAATTATGGCATCAGGTGGTGAATGCTCGGATATTGTCACAAGGTATACTACTCATATTGTTGCAAATTCTACAGACACTGAGGAGTGTAAACTTGTTTTAGAAAGCAGAAGACGTGATTCTACAGTAGGAATCAAGTTGGTGAAACCAGATTGGATTGATGTCTGTATGTGCCTTAATATGCGCGTTGATGATATTACTTTTCTCTTAGATGTGGAGACAGCGGCCTCCGCAAATGATTCTGATCTTGTCGGGCAATTCCTGATGGAAGATAGTCCTCGATTTGCAGTTCAACAGTCTATGCGTGAATCTCTAGGATCTAATATTCTTGATGGTCGTGTGTTTTACTTCGGTTATGATTTGGATCTGAGTCCTAAGGTAGAACGTACAGTAAGATATCTAGTTGAAGCTAATGGCGGTAATATCACCACTGAACTGAGTAAAGCACAAGTATATGTCGGTAAATGGCGGGAGGGATTTGAGTATTTGCATGCCGCTCAGCATAAAAAGTTGATTGGAAACATAACCTGGTTGTATTGGGTCACGATCCGTCAAAAGTTTGAAAAGCCTAAATTTTTGCTGCATTACCCTGAGGTGAAGAACGGACTTTCGTCAATGAATAACCTTAAAATCTGTATAACAAACTATACTGGCGATTCGCGTGCTTACCTGCAAACTCTTATTTCATCCATCGGGGCTCAGTATACGGGAAAATTAGTTGACAAAGAAACAACCCATCTTATTGCTGCTTATGAGTCTGGGCAAAAGTGTGTAGCAGCTAAAAAGTGGGGGATTCCGGTAGTAAACCATATATGGCTTGAAGATAGCTATGCGTACTGGAAACTTCAGGATCCTCTTAGACCCATATATACCTATTTCCCTCCTAAATTGTCGATGTCTTCATTGGTAGGCAGTCGAACATTGGTTGCAAATGTCCTTAACAGATTTAATAGCGAAAACGGTCTTCCAAACGGTCGTGAACAACATGGCAAGCGAGAGGCGAAACAGAAGGCAGATCTTTGGCTCCATGATGCTATGTTAGTGGAAAAAGAGTTTTTGAGTAAACTTAAGCATGGCAAAATTTATTCTGATGAGGATGCTGTCAGCGAGTATGCCAAGAGTGGTATTGATGAAAATAATGAAAATAATAATAGCATTGAGGTCTTGTCACCACCAACTAAGCGTCCAAAATTAGTTAGTCAAGAAGAAGCTAACTTACAGAAGGAAAATTTATCATCACCACCCGTTGCGAAATCCAAAGAGCAGAGTTGTGATCCTCCCTCTAACAAAGTCCTCAGTGCAAGTCTCTCTCAACCAAAGCATAGATCGGGATCCCGGAGAATAATGTGCACCGGCTTAGATTCTGATGAACCATCTAAATCGGATTGCGCACGTTTAGGGCTCAGCCTTGTACAAACGGCACCGGTAGAAATCTTGGTATCCCCACGGTTTTTGCGTAATGCTAAGTTTCTACAGGCGCTGGCTAAAGCTGAAGCTTTTGTTGAGCCCCGATGGCTCATTGATTCTATCAAGTCACATGAAGTGTTGCCCTTAGATGATTACACTCTCGAAGATCCTGAACTATTGAAATCCTTAGCGGCCCGGGAACAATTGAAAGGTGCCGGTTTACTTGAAGGACTGTGCTTCTTTTTAGATGTGAAACTGCGAAAGTCATATTTGAAAATATTCACTGATATTGTCAAAGAGCACGGTGGTCGAGTCGCTGGTAGATCGAATGCTGATGAAATTATTGAGATTGGAGATCAAGAAGGGCAAGTCACTTGGTCCACCTTTGTTGATGCTGTTCGTGCCATGGATACGTCTTTACTTTTAAAATGAATTCTTCTTTCTGATATCGTAAATACTAATACTATGTAAAAGAAATAAAAGATGTCTCTACAGAACGTTTACTGGCAGCAGGAACTCAATAGGACTTAGAAAACTCTTCTATTAATTAAAGCTTGCTTCGGCTGCTTCTACCAGTTGACTGCTAAGCGTCATAAGTAGATGAGGAAACATTGCCACCGTGACCAGTCCAGTTAACGTGGATGTCCTTACCGGCAGGGTAATCCTCCTCAGCTTCATCCTTCAGTACACGGAAGGTGTGGGCACCGAAGTAGTCACGCTGGGCCTGGAGCAAGTTGGCAGGCAAGCGAGCCGATCGGTAACCATCATAGAAAGAGATGGCAGTGGTGAAGCACGGGGTAGGGACACCGTGTTGAACAGCCAAAGCCACAATCTCACGCCACGAGGGCTGAGCCTTCTTGATAGCATTGTGGAAGAAAGGGTAGAACAACAAGTTCTCGATCTTCTCGTCCTCACGGTAGGCCTTGGTGATCTCAGCCAAGAAAACTGAGCGGATGATGCATCCACCACGCCACATGAGACCGATACCGGCATTGTTAAAGTTCCAACCGAACTCAACACCAGCGGCACGGATAAGCTGGAAACCCTGAGCGTAAGAGATGATCTTAGAGGCATAAAGGGCCTGCTCCAAATTATCAATAAACTGCTCCTTAGATCCAGTAAATTTGGGAGTCTCTTCAGGACCCTCCAAGATCTTGCTAGCGTTCACACGCTCATCCTTGATGGAAGACAAGCAACGAGCCAACACAGCCTCAGAGACCAAGGTAAGAGGCATACCTATGTCCAAAGCAGTAATGGAAGTCCACTTACCAGTACCCTTTTGACCGGCCTGATCAAGGATCTTCTCAACAAGGGACTCTCCCTTCTTGGTCTTGTAACGCATGATGTCACGGGTAATCTCAACCAAGAACGAATCCAACACACCCTTGTTCCATTTTTCGAAGACGTCGGCAATTTCGTCATTGTTAATCTTCAAGAACTTACGCATCATCTCGTAAGCCTCAGAGATGAGTTGCATATCACCATACTCGATACCATTGTGGACCATCTTGACGAAATGACCCGAGCCAGCCGGTCCAATCCAGTCACAGCATGACTCACCATCAGATTTGGCGGCAACATCCTGCAAGATGTCCTTAAGGTGGGGCCAAGCACGCTCGTCTCCACCAGGCATGAGCGAAGGACCGTAACGGGCACCATCCTCACCTCCAGAGACACCCATACCGACGAACAAGAAACCCTTCTTCTTGAGCTCATCGTAACGACGGTTGGAGTCGTTGAAGTTCGAGTTACCACCATCGATAATGATATCACCGGGCTCGAAGTGCTCAGTAAGCTGATCAATGAAGTTATCAACAGCATCACCAGCCTTGACGAGGAGAATAACACGTCGGGGCTTCTTCAACTTAGCGGCAAGTTCAGCAATAGAGTGAGCACCGTGGATGTTCTTGAAGGGCTTAGCCTCGTTCTCCAAGAAGTGGTCAACCTTGGAAGTGGTACGGTTGAAGGCAACCACATCGTATTTGTGGTCAGCAATATTAAGGATTAAGTTCTGTCCCATAACGGCAAGGCCGATAAGACCGATGTCACCAACAGCTTCAGTCATTTTATAAGTTCAAGTAAATTAGTCTGTAAACCAAGAGTTATTTGGTGGGGAAGGGTAGCCTTGCGATATATATATTATACGTTTAGAAATAACGATCGGCTGACGTATGATGCTCATGCATGGGCAAGGGCGGTTATATGGTGAACATGGCATAGCAAACACACTTGACCTAAACTAACCGTTGGGCTGCCTTCCGTGGGGTAACAGATCTCAGGGTAAGGATGCCACGCCCTGAAAAATCACTAATGACAAACCTGGGATGAGAGTATGAGACCAAAGAGTAATAAATTTATTAGAAAATGATATAACAACGGTACGGAATAGGTATATATGTTTTTGGTTCAACGGAAAAAATTCAGTATTGCCCCTAAATTATGTTCCTGTTATGGTGTCCATGATTGAATTGGCCACCGCTTGGGCCGTCGCTTGGTAATATTATTAATTAGGGTCTCGACTTGGGATGTGGGGGCGAGGTTTCAGGTTTACGCAGTTATTATAACGGAGGGGGGATGGAAGAAAGGTGATCGGGATAACTTGCCCTCAACAGCGGATTATTTAATTGGATAGTGGCTTTCTAGGGTACAATCTTCAGGGCTGGAAATACGCCCGGTAGGGATGATGAAAGGCGGGTGAGAGCCGTTCTAATATATAATCAGGATAGTCGCGGACAAAACATTCAGTGTAGTTCGGTGAGTAGCGAAATAGTGTGTATCTAGGATAAATAGAATAAAATAAAATAAAATATTAAATTAATATACAGCTATTTTTTCGCCTTTTTCTCCAGTCTTTTTTGGGCATGCTCCAACGCAATAGAGACATCAGCCGATCCGCGTGCAAATGATTCTAAATTATAATACTCTGGTGTCAACTCTAAGAGCCACTCGGCCTTAACACTCGTTACTGTTCGGATGTAATTGGTACTAGTCAGCACATACTCATGATATAGCACAAAGTCATAGGCATTAGATGCCAGGACTGTAGACGGGTGCAATCTTACATCTTGGTTATCCTTCACGGTTCTCAGCTCCTTCTTAGTTCCCTGTCGTTTCGCAACCTGCATAAAAAACCCCTTCACAAGCGCCTTTTTGATTCGTGACGCATAGTGTTTATGTGATCGAGGGGTGCTAATTATCTCATGTCCCTGTCTCTGCATAATGGATCTCAACTGATTACGCACTGATCTAGCACTAATTAGACTTCTATAGTTCAGATAGTTCTCCCAGGCCCATTGAGAAGCGTTTTGGTTATTTTTATTGAGCTGTTCCTCAAACGCGTCGTAAACATTCAGCAGAGTAAGGTGGTCACTAGTCTCATCAGCAAATGCCATCTTGGCATCGTCAGCCTCACGCCGCGCATTGTGAGGGCGTACAAATACCATAGCAACTGACAGCATCGCCACGATGGACAGAACTTCTTCACTGCATTTCATTGAGGCTGATGAAATGAGGGTAACAGCCAACGTCGGATCCAAAGGAATAAGTGAGCATTGACGTCCAAGCTCAGTGAGATTACCGTCATTATCTATGCACCTCAAATAGTTAAGTTCTTCTAATGCTCTCATCATGGTTTCTGGGGCGGGAGGATCAATGAAATCGAAATGAACAAGGTCATTCACTCCCAACTTCTTCAATTCCAAGATTGTGTTACTCAAATTGGAACGGAGAATTTCTGGGTAACTTTGTTCGACCAGCTCCGATTTGTAGGCGTCTTGAGTGTATAACCGGAAACACTTTCCGGGACGAGTGCGACCCGCACGACCCGCCCGTTGTTGAGCAGAAGCTTTTGAAATTGGAGAGACTAGTAGCGACTCAACACGCACACGCGGGTTGTATACTTTTTGTTTCGAGAAGCCGGGATCAATCACATAGACCACACCGTCAATAGTAAGGGATGTTTCCGCAATGTTTGTACCCACAACGACCTTACGACCACCTTCAGGAGCCTTACGAAAGATAGCTTGTTGTTGCTGAGGTGGTAACGAGCCATACAACGGGTACACATCAAGCACACCTACATTGGGTTTTTCCTGTCTCATTTGATCCGATTCTAATTTTATTTTACGACATGCTTCCTCAATTTCCTCTTCACCAGTCAAAAACAGTAAGATATCGCCACTTCCTGTGGGCTCTGAACCATGGATCTGCAATACTGTACGTACAGCGGAAACCAAGTAATCCTCCTGGTACTCAGGTGTATAAAAGATCTCCACCGGGTGAGTTCGACCGGGAACTGCCAACAAAGGGGCACTTCCGAAATAAGATTGGAATTTTTCGGCATCTAATGTGGCTGACATGACAATGATTTTCAGTTCTGGCCGACGCTGAATGAGCAATTTAAGCAATCCCATTAGAATATCCGTAGATAAAGTACGTTCATGAGCTTCATCTAAGATAATACAGTTATATCTACTGAGTTCAGGATCAGTCATAGCTTCACGAAGGAGCATACCATCGGTCATATATCGCAATTTAGTAGATGGGCTAGTCTTATCATCAAAACGAACTGAGTAACCAACCTGCTGACCCAATTTTACATCCATTTCGGTAGCAACACGCTCAGCAACACTCATAGCTGCGACTCTCCTGGGCTGAGTACACGCAATTTGACTGGTATGGTTTCCCTTATTGAACTCGTCGAGGGCAACAAATTGTGGAATCTGTGTAGTTTTACCACTACCTGTTTCACCAACGAACACAATAACTTGGTTCTTGCGATACAATTTTAGAAATTCTTTTCTTTGGAGATGTACAGGTAATTGACGACGGGTTTTCAAAATATCAAAGTATTTAGATGAGAAGGTTTCATTGGTCCATGCATTAATCGGACCATCTTCAAATTGAATAGCATCTTCAATTGCCTTAGAAGAGCTGGATTTCTCAACTTTCTGTTTTTTTAATGGCACTTCCATATCAAGTATCCGATCCTCTAAAGGTAATAAATTTCCAAAAAAAATTATTATGTATGGAGTTAAGGGTTGAAAAATCTCCAGATTGACGATCTTGCATGAACGCCCCAACCCTGATCCTCCACAGCGCCTTAACGAGCGGTAAGTAATAATATAAAATGCTCGCCAAAAGAACCCCATTAAGGTTCATTAATAGAATATCAAGAAAGCAATTTATAAGGTTTTCTTCCAATAAATCTGATGATGGAATGGAACCGTCTCGGGTGCCGACATCCCAAATCGAAAGGATGTACCATTACGGGCAATTAGCTACTGGCTTGGGACTAGGAATGATCACGGAAAGTATCAAAAGAATGGGAGGAAACTCATCCAATAATGGAAGTCTACTTTTCAGCAAGGAAAATCTTGATCGAATGGTTCGTAAGCTCAGTAGAATGCGAGGAGCTGCACTTAAAATTGGTCAGCTGTTAAGTTTCCAAGACGAGAAAATTATTCCTCGAGAAATTCAGGAGATGCTGACTCGATTACAGAGCAAAGCTAACTATATGCCTCCTAGACAACTCGATAGAGTCATGAAATCAAGTTTGGGTGCTGACTGGAGAGGAAGATTCACTAGTTTCGACGAAAGACCCTTTGCAGCAGCCTCAATTGGTCAAGTCCATAAAGCAAGTGTGGACGGTAATGATGTCGCTGTGAAGGTGCAATTCCCTGGTGTTGCTAACAGTATCGATTCAGATTTAAATACACTCTCATTACTGTTATTAGGTTCCAAGATGCTCCCCGAAGGTCTATTCCTCGATAAAACTATTGCCAATGCCCGTACAGAACTTGCATGGGAGACTGACTATTTGCGAGAAGCAAAGTATGCTGGGAAATACCGTGAAGCTATCTCCTCTGACCCAAAGCTAGCAAATAATTATAGCGTGCCGCGCATCTTTTCTGATGTTACATCAGAACATGTACTTACTATGGAATTTATGTCAGGACAAAACATTAGCAAATTACCTCTCGAATGGAAACGAGAAGAAGTCAATGATGATATTGCTACACGGGTCATGCAATTATGTCTTCTTGAAATCGCTAAATTCCGATTCATGCAGACAGATCCGAATTGGGCTAATTTCTTGTTTAATACCACCACCCAAAAGATAGAAATACTGGATTTTGGTGCTACTAGATCTTATGAATCTAGATTTATTGAACCTTACCTAAATATTTTACGTGCAGCTGTTCGTGAGGATCGTGTTGCGGCTGAAGAACTGTCTATCGAGCTAGGTTATCTCACGGGGCTCGAATCAAAGGCTATGAGAGAAGCTCATGTTGATTCCATTTTGATTCTGGGGGAGCCGTTTAGAAATAAATCCTATGATTTCAAGAATCAAACTGTTACTGATCGAGTAAGGGGGAATATTCAACTTATGTTAAGAGAAAGATTATCACCTCCACCAGAAGAAACGTATGGTTTGCATCGTAAGCTAAGCGGTGCATTTTTGTTAGCTGCGCGACTTAATGCTAAAGTTCCGTGTGGTGATCTATTCCGGGACATTGTTGGTCTTTAAAATTTATCTCTATCTCTATATCTCTATATCTATTTGTTCGAAGAGTCATCACGAAGACGAGGAATTATGAGATCGCTATCACTTGATTTAAGAGGTGGCGGCCGCGGTGTTGCACGAGACGGAGGGCTAGAACCGCTGAGTGAAAGAGGTAAGATTGGCCCCAGTGATAATCCACGATGACCCGGGCTATGCCCGCTGGAAGGCACAGCATTGGATGCAGATGCAAATCGAGGCTGGGTTAAGTGCATGCCTAACGGTTTAAGCCCGGAATTCACACTGTTTCCTGGGCCTGTAGTGGCACTTGTGACTCGTTTCGTAGGAGGTGATGGCGTAGGGGAGTTGGGGTTGTAGTTTCGCAGTATTCTTGGCGACCTTAGTTTCTTTTGTTGTCTCATTTCCTCTTGTTTGACATCTACGGCAGCAAACACCTCAGGCGCTTGCTCAAGCACGTTCAGAATAAATTCTGCAGGATGCTTATCGTTCATATTTACAGTTGAGACTGCCCTGGGCCGCATCAAGGGAAGAGACAATCGAGACGCTAACGCACCATACTGTGTTGTATCATATTGTTCTCTCAAATACAAAATAATGGACTTGAGAGTAGTTCTACTTAACTCTGGTGTTTGCGTTAGAACTGTAGCAATCTCATCAGCCGGTAATGGCTTGGAATCATTATTTTCAGTAAACAGTTGCTTAACTCTTTCGTAAACCAAAAACGGAATTATAGATTCTGGCAACTCTAATAGATACTGGCAATACGTTGAGACGACTACCTTAGCCGGGAAAAATTTGAATATTCCTTCGGCGAAAAATGGCTTACCTGTATTGATTTGGGATCGCAGCTTGTAAATCTCTGAAATTGGCTCTTGATCAGTCCATAAACTAACATCTTTCACAACACTGGAGTCCTGTGTTTGTAGCCAATCCAGAAACAAACCGGTAAAAAACTGTGACTTGATTAAATCCGAACCAAATGTTTGAACGACATTACCTTCAAAATAACCTGAAAATGTAGTTACCGTTGGTATAAATGGCCCAGTTTGATTTTTCAACGACATTTCCATCAAATCAGCTTTGGGATCAACGTTGAGATGTGCAGCCGTTAACCGTGCGAGCATTTGCTGCTCATCATCTATTCTTATGACAATATTAGTGTAATCTTGCATGGCTTTTTTGATAGCATCCACTCTATCTTGCTCTAGTCTATTGAGAAATTCATACATTTGCATAATTTCTAGCTCCATCTCACAACGGTAAGAATCTAACTCAAGAACGGCTTGCAGGTAGTGTTCTTCACTAACATCAGTAGCTCCAATGCGACCTTGGCTCTCTGATGAACCAAATGAGCCCACACGACGCTGTCCTGTGAGAGTGCTATTCATAGATTCAGCATCAGACGAAGCAGCTGAGTCCGAGGAAGAGGAATAGGATTCATCTATAAGGTCAAATGCTAAAGGCTGAAACTGGTAATTTGACGTGTGTGAACTTTGGAACCGATTTGATAACTGGCCAACAGGCTTTAGGTATCCTTGATCTACTAAAGACTGCCCGAACTTCTCTGCGTACGCAAAGCTATCATTACGGAGATGTTTTCTCGTAGCTGTAGCTATCATAGACCCTGTAGTTACATTTTCGTACGATCCCAGAAATGGAACTTTATACTCGCTTAGAGTTACATCCTGCAAAATGACTTGTATTAGATCTGCCAATTCTCGGCGCGTATATGTTAACCCCGCTAAATTAAAACTACTAGGCCGTTTCCCCGGCAGAGGTTCGGGTTCTGGTGCTATTAGAGATTCTTTGAGCATCCGAATAGTCTTTATTATGGGATCTCTAGGTGATCCTCCATTTGTAGCATCCTCATATTTGTGACATTGTTCATAATAAGTGAGTTTGTGTTTAGAAACCTGCTGCACCAAAGATTTGTAACCATTAACTAGACTTTTCAGTCGATTGTTACAGGTGCTGACACGTTGAGCATACATATTACACCATTTACTAAGCGGAATTCGTATTTTAGAATCAAGATCTGACGCTATTCGGGTATGCAAGACAGCTTGATCTACCATATCGGCGGTAAACGATGACAACGAAGTCTGTAAAGTAGATGTTTTTGGGGCGAATCCGCCCTGTTGTAATGGAATTGCGTGCATTATCGGCTCTTGGGAGAGTTCAGCTAGAGAAGCAGCCGTTGCATGTTCAATACGTGCCCGCTCCTGGACCATAGTAAGGAATTGCTTGTTCTCAGCAATACTAACATTAAGAACCTTAACTAGGGTCTCAACTCCCGTAATATAATCATGAGACCAGAACGAATTTTGTATCATGGAGCCAGAAAGGAGTACAGAAAAAACTCTCAGAGGTGTTATTTTTTTTGTTACGCGTCAAGACCTGAGGGTAAGGTGTAGTTTCATATGCATGCCGATCTGACGATATTCATTAGCGATAGTGTTGTATGTCTCATAGTTCTGAAATTGCCGGCAGGTATACCAAAAGAAATAATTCCTATGACAAACAACAAACAACCAACGCAAAATTCTATTTATTTTAGATTTTTTTGAAACCATTTAGTGTTATATATTTACGCGTGAGTTAACGTTTATCGACAGGTAGCTTTTTAATAGTAAACCATCACTAATAAAGTTTCTAATCTGCATTGCAATGGGTGCTTTTTGGCCGGGATTATATTTCATTGAAATTAAGTTATCTAAGTCCCCCCCCTCTCGGAAATGGACATGTATCTCGTTCGGGAAACCCGCTATACGGTGGAAAACAACCTATCCCTGAAGCAACCCTCAAATAAACTCTCAGCTTTAGGCAGCTGACCATCTTCTATTTCCAAACGAAATTCGAAGTGATTTTTATAAACTTGTATAAATTAAGTATATCGGGATAATAAGAACACTAAAAATATACGACACAAAAAATTATAAAAATTAAGGAAAGTATCTGAATTTATTTTTACTAACTAAATCATCAATATTTTATTTCGACCTCTAAAATGTCAACCCTCGAAAGATTGATCAACGCAGTCAATCGAAACAATGAAGCAATTGTCATTCCTGATGGACCGACATTATCATATGGACAGCTGACAGATACAATTGCAGAATTTAAAAGAGATTTGAGTCAGCTGCCTGTGAAACTAAACGTTCAAGATGCTGTTTCGATTTCAATTCCCAACAGTCTGGAATACACGGTAGCATTCTTAAGCATTACAGGATCTTCGCTTATTGCTGCACCCCTAAACTTTCAATACAAGCAACAGGAGGTAGAATTCTATCTTCAAGATGTAAAGTCTAACCTGCTGATTGTTCCTGCTTGGAGTAGTGAGCATAAATTACAAGCATTAAATGCTGCCAAGAAGTTGGGAGTTTCAGTAGCCGAAATTGGTTGGGATGGAAAGCGTGTTGCGATTAATTTTGTTACAGGTAGCTCTTTGAACGAGAGCGGGCAAACTCTTCGTGCTTCACGAGCCAGTGATGTAGCATTTGTATTACACACCAGTGGGACTACTGGCCGTCCCAAAGCCGTTCCCTTGCTACAGAGAAACATGTTAGCCACTGTTCGTAACATCGTCGGTACCTATAAATTAGCTGAGAACGATAAGTCGTACTTGGTGATGCCTCTATTTCATGTCCATGGCTTACTAGCTGGACTACTTAGTCCCTTGGGTTCAGGAGGTACAGTAATTATTCCTCCAAAGTTCTCTGCATCTACGTTTTGGTCTCACTGGCAGAAACACTGTGCTACGTGGTATACTGCGGTGCCCACCATTCATCAAATTTTGCTGAAACATCCCATCCCATTGGCACCTAAGCCCTCTATTCGATTCATTAGGTCATGTTCCTCCTCGTTAGCTCCGTCAGTATTCTACGAGTTGGAATCCAAGTTAGGAGCACCTGTTTTGGAAGCGTATGCTATGACTGAAGCATGTCATCAAATGACATCGAATAGTTTAAGTCCTGATATAAGGAAACCGGGAACCGTAGGTATTGGTCACGGTGTAGAAGTAGTTATTCTTGATCCGCATGATAATGTATTGGCGCCGAATACCGAGGGTGAAATCAGCGTGAGAGGACCGAATGTCACCCCAGGCTACATCAATAACCCAAAGGCTAACTCTGAATCCTTCGTCAAGGGATCTAATTATTTCCGTACTGGTGACCAAGGTAAGATAGATGATGATGGAATGTTAGTTATAACCGGCAGGATCAAGGAACTTATTAATCGGGGAGGGGAAAAAATATCTCCTATTGAGTTGGATAGTGTGTTGCTGAGCCATCCTGCAGTTGGTGAAGCGGTAGCCTTTGGAGCGGACGATAAAATGTACGGCCAAGTAGTCAATGCAGTTGTTGTTCTTAGAGACGGCAAGAAGGCCACCGAAAAAGAGTTACAAGATTTTACTGCTTCCAAGGTCAGTAAATTCAAGGTCCCTAGTAAGATATTCTTCACCGATGTTATGCCTAAAACGGCAACTGGTAAGATTCAACGACGTATAATTGCCGCCCGATTCTCATCGCCCAATGCAAAGCTTTAAATTTGAACTCTAGATATATATATATTATATGTAGACCAAAAAATAGCAAAAAAAATGGTACATTCTTTATAAAAATGGTTTTTAACAAGAGATTTAAATACGAAAATATATCAAAGAGCTGCGTTTCATAGTTTTTCTTTTCATCGCACAATCATAGGATTTATAAATAGATTATTTCTTGATCTCTGGTATTCATATGTGATTCGACATGCATGTAGGGTTAGGGTTAGTAAGCGGGATCAGCAGTGTCATCATTCTTATGCATTTGGAGGAACCACTGAATTTCCCGCTATAAAATTCAACTACGGAGCTACCACCGTAAATTTTGTTTGGATTACGAGAGTTTGAGTTTCAAACGATATGAATTAAATTTTACGAAATACAAAACTTTTGTCACCTTTGTCTCTCTTGTAACCCCCTATATGTTTTAGACTCGGAAGGGATATTATGGTTGGACATTATGCAGGTGATTAAAAACAATGATACGTATTTTGAGGGAACAATATGACGGTGGTTGGTGCCTGTACTATTTTTAGCACATACCCCAAGATACGCCCATATATATATAATACTTGTGACCGCATAGGAATTTACTTATTGGAAATTAGATAGCCGCCTCAACCCTGAACGGCCCTTTCCCCTCCTCCCACCTAAACATATCATACACACGTACACGCCTTAGCTACACCTTACGAATTTCAGAACGAAGGGACTCTGGTTGAGGCGTATAATTTCATACTGAATAGCCTCACACTGAATCGAATTAGAAGATTTGCATCGCTTGATTCAGGGTTGAAAAAATATAGTTTTGCCCTCTTGCTTGACGTTCAATTCCACTTTTATTATTCTATTAAATTAATTACAACGAAAACATGGCTGACGAGACTAGAAGAACATACACAGTTTCACACCAAAACTTCATAATAGATAAACATCTGGAGCTCACTAGAGAACTAGGTCGTGGAGCTTATGGAATTGTCTGTGCTGCGAAGTGTGCGAACTCCCCGGGAGTAGCTGTTAAAAAGATTACTAACATATTCAGTAAAAAAATCCTATGTAAACGGGCGCTTCGTGAATTGAAGCTACTCATACATTTTCGGGGCCACAAAAATATCACATGTCTATACGATTTAGATGTGGTGGATCCTCTTAATTTTAACGAGGTTTACCTCTATGAGGAACTCATGGAATGTGATTTACATCAAATTATTAGATCAAAACAACAGTTGACCGATAGCCACTATCAATCCTTCGTCTACCAGATCCTTGCTGGATTGAAATATATACACAGCGCTGGTGTTCTACATAGAGATCTCAAACCGGGAAATTTGTTGGTGAATGCGGATTGTGAAGTTAAGATTTGTGACTTCGGCTTAGCCCGCGGCTTTGATGAGACTGCTCAAGATGCTAACGCTATGACTGAATACGTAGCCACAAGATGGTATCGTGCACCAGAAATCATGCTAAGCTTTTACAACTATACAAAGGCTATTGATGTCTGGTCCGTTGGATGTATTTTAGCGGAGCTGCTGGGTGGTAAGCCGTTCTTAAAGGGTGACTCGCCCTTTGACCAATTAAACCAGATCCTCAAGGTACTGGGCACCCCGTCCGACGAGACTCTAGCATGGGTTGGCTCTTCCAGAGCCCAAGACTACCTACAGTCTCTGCCAAAGTCAGATCCAATCCCACTGTCTTATTTTTTCCCTAACAGCAACCCTGATGCATTGGACTTGTTGAGCAAAATGCTGACTCTTGACCCTAATCATCGCATTGACGTAAATACTGCACTTGAACATCCATATTTACGCGTGTGGCATGACCCAGCTGACGAGCCGAGCTGTGCTCATCCCTTTGATTTCAGCTTTGAATCAATTGATGATTTGGGTGAGCTGCGTCAGCTGATAGTGGAAGAAGTCGAGACATTTAGGCATTTGGTACGACGTCAAAGTGTGAACATTGGCGATCTTGGCAGTCCTGGAGTTTCAGATGACATTAATGATGGTAGCGATATCAATTATGGATCAGCACCCCATATTGATGATGAGGAGATAACTCCTGTTCCTTGGTGAACAGAATAAAAGCTAACAAACTCTGGAAACTAGAAGATAATCTTCTTTTTTTCAATATAAAATAATAACGAAACGATCTTCATTTAATTTTTAATTTTAATTTTAATGTCTTGATAACTTCCCACTACCTACCCCCATCCACTCCCATCGACGCGCAGAAATAATTAAATCTTACCGGAATACCTGAAACAGAAAGCGCATACACACGTGATATCCTTGGGCTGAATCTCTTTCCCGTTTAGTGTTTGTATATATTAGATGTAGATTATTCTTTTGTTGAATTTATTTATCGCAGTACAATGGCAAGAAAATATAAAAAAGTAGCAAAGAATGTTGCGGATGCAAAGATTGATGAGCTTGCAAAGAATTCTGAGAGCACAAAGAATGCTAAGAGTACAAATAACGTGGACGATCATACTTTAGATGAAATAATATCTCAGGCTCGAGATTACAAATATAAACCATCCGATAATACTGCCCATGAGGGTGCTGACGACAAGGATGAGTCCGTAGAGGTTCCGAAACCATCAGTGCCACCTACAAGAGTAAATGTAAACAAGATATTCCGTACACTGAAGTATGTTCTTGGGACCATAGGTGTTATTTCAATCATAGCAGGTGTATTGACACTACTTATTATGTTTGATCAATATAGAAGTGCAAATTTTTTCCATCATCCACAGTTATCTTTTGAGGAACTTCACAGTGGAAAGTACTTATCCGAGCTTGTCAATATTAATTGGGTTCCTAACGGAAGAAATGGATTATATAGTGAACGTACCGAGAGTGGATTTATGGTAGCCAATTGGGAACACCAAGAAACTCGTAAGTATATTTCACCTAGATCCTTCACTACTGATGATGGTAAAACTCACTATATCGACGAAGTAATTTTGAATCGCGAGCAAACTTATGTGGTTGTAGCTACTGACAAGGAGAAAAATTGGCGACACTCGAGCTTTGCATATTACTGGGTTTCCTCCGTTGAGCCTCATGGGGCTCAAGATTTTGAGTTGCTTCAACATGACAAATTGAGTAAAGTCACCTGGAGTCCTGATGGGGGTCAATTGGCATATGTTTTTAACAGGAACGTATATGTTTATGATGTTTATGCAAAATCACACATCCAGGTAACCAATGATGGCGGCGAAAGTATTTTCAATGGCATCCCGGATTGGGTATATGAGGAGGAGGTTATCTCGGGAGACTCTGCTCTATGGTGGAGTCCCCAGAGTAAGCATGTAGCATTCATGCGCACCAACGACTCAGAGGTACCCAAGTTTCCAATTCCTTACTTTTTAAAGCCAAAGACTCTTAATGGGAATGCATATCCCTCGGTCCTCGAGTTGAAGTATCCCAAACCAGGTTACCCAAATCCACAAGTTGAATTATGGCTATACTCACTGGACAGTGGAAAAGCTAGACGTGTGGAGCTTAGGACTCACCTTCACGAGCCCATTATTATTGAAACTCTTTGGGTCGGTGAAAAGGTAGTTACGAAACTGGTAGACCGTGAGAGTGATAACCTAGAAGTGTGGGTGATTGATCCCGAAACTGATAGGAGTCTCATATCTCGCATGACATCAGCCGATGAACGAGGTGGAGCATGGATAGAGGTCACCCATAATAGTCATCCAGTAGGCAACGAGGGATATATTGATAGAGTTGAGGTTAATGGCTACAACCATTTAGGTTACTTCGAGTATGCGAATTCCACGGAACCGATTATTCTTACTAGTGGCAACTGGGAGGTCCTAGATAACCCTATTGCTGTCAATGAAGAGAATGGGTACGTTTACTTCCATGCAGCGAAGCGCTCGTCCATTGAAAAATCTATATACCGTGTGTCTATTGATCATCCTGATGACGAACCAATTGAGATCGGTTACCAAGGCATTGGCAGCTACAGCGGTTCTTTCACGCCAGATGCATCCTTCGTCAATCTCTTGTTTACCAGTGAGACGGCCCCCGTGCAGCAAATGGTCATCAAACTAGGTGACAATGATGAGGTACCATGTAAAGACAACGCTGATAGTTGCATTAATAGTACTCTTTGGCACGTTAGTGACAACGAGCGTCTTAAAACGCTGCTGAAATCTCGAAGAATTCTTGATGATAACTTGGTAAGATATGGTACTGTTGAACTTGATAATGGAGTTTCTGTGAATTACCGTGAGATACTGCCGACCAGAATGTGTGGATCTCGGCCATTGATCTTTTTCAATTATGGTGGCCCTGGCTCTCAGACCGTTAAAAGGGAGTTACAAATCGATTTTCAACGTGTTTTGGCAGAGACCTACCAGGCTGTAGTCGTAACTGTTGATCCACGAGGAACGGCAAATAAAGGAATCAAGTTCTTATCTAGTGTTCGTGATAAACTGGGTATTCATGAGGCTGATGACATTATCGCTGTAGCGAAGATTTGGAACAAAAAGCGATACATAGATGAGAGAAAGACTGCGATTTGGGGTTGGAGCTACGGAGGCTTCCTGACTTTAAAGGTACTGGAGAGAGATATAGACTTAGCGTTCAAGTATGGTGTTGCTGTTGCCCCGGTAACTGATTGGAGCCTTTATGACTCCATTTATACTGAGAGATACATGCATACCCCTCAGAATAACTGGCAGGGGTACAAGGAATCAGCGATCAACAATGTAACCAATCTTGGCCGACATAAACGGTTCCTGATTATGCATGGTAGTGGTGACGATAATGTACACTTCCAAAATACGTTGAATCTTATTGATAAACTTGATCTTGAGTCAATTGAGAACTACGACGTGCACGTGTACCCCGATAGTGACCATAGTATTTCCTTCCACAATGCTAATCCTATGGTCTACGATCGCATTGCTGAATGGTTAGGTAAACATCAAGAACAAATTTAACTAATAATTGACATTTTATATTTCATTATACTTTAAATAATTACTCAGGTCTCGTCAAGGGTACATCTGGCTTAGATTTGGCAATTTTTCCACACGAGCTGCATTTACGTTCCTCGTTGTTGAATTCTTCAATCGCTTCCTTAACTTGGGTACCCAAATCATGCATAAAGAATTCGGCTTCATGGACAATTGATTGACATCCCTCACAGTACCACCTCATCTTATCGTTTGCGCCGTGAGGACGATCCTGTTCAACCACAATACCTACGGTATCTGCGAATCTTATCGGTGAATGAGGAGTATTTGCAGGTAGAAGGTAAAGAGAGCCCTCAGAGATGGTGATTGTTTCGAATTTGTTTTCCGAAGTAACTACACGAAGACACATTGGTCCCTTTTTCTGGATGAAAAATTCCGGTGTTGGATTGATGTGATAGTCGGTGCGCTCATTGGGACCACCAACAATCATAACGGTGAATCCACCTCTTTGAATACAGTAATTGCCTACTGGAGGCTTTAATAAGTGGCTGTTTTCACCTAGCCACTCATCAAGGTTTACTGCTGCGAGATTGAGCATCGATTACTTAGTTATATTGCCCTGAAATACGGCAGGGCGTTATGTATGTGTATTAGGGGAATTATTAGGGTACGATCTAGACGTATACCAAGTAACGATGATCTAAGCGATAGTGATGGAAAAACAAAATTTCTATTTTTTATAAAGATTAGCTCTTATTTTAAATAAAGATTACAAATCTTCATAACTACTCAACTCAATTGCGTAGCCAAGGGTGAGTTTCGCGTGCTCCAACATATGATCGAAATCAAGGTATTCAATCTTATCCTCAGTGGTGTGAATCATATGGTCAATATTTTCAAATGCTGATTCAATTACAAAGGCAGACTGGTATCCAAACTTGCTAGCTGATCCGTGATCCGAACAAGCATATCCACATTCAGTCTCAACATATGGAATCGAGCAGTACTCACTGATCAACAACTTAATATAATTAGTAAGAGCAGGGTCAACATAATCAGTGATTACACCCAATTCATCTATACCATTTTTCTTTGCCTTAGTGCCAGCAGAGTACCCCGTCATATCCTGTTGGAACATAGCACGGACATCAACGTCACGAGCGGCATAATCAGCAAACACGTCCTGGCTTCCCAATAATCCTAGCTCTTCTGCAGAATACCAGTGGAACTCTAAAGTATTTTTAGGCTTGAAACCGGATTCCAAAAGTACTCGGACTACTTCTAAGGTGGTAACAGTACCACTGCCATCATCATCAGCTCCGGGGGATGGCAAAACATTGGGTAGAAGCAGGTTAATAGAGTCCTGATGAGCACCCACAACAACAACCTTCTCTGGATTCTCAGTGCCTTTAATGGAAAAAATCACCGATTTTTGCAACCAATCATGGTCGAACTGAGATACCGTTATATCTTCGCGATCCTCAGCGAGGGATTTCAGAGTATCAAATATCCAGTTTGAGCTATCGAGACCGGTCTCACTTTTAGCGTAACGAGTATAAAATGAACTGAAGGTAGAAAGCTTGAGCTGAAGCTCGGCAGTACTTAGTTCAGGAATGAGTTTATCGACAGTTTTCCGCTCAAGCACTTCCGATGGGAATACTGTTGAGTTCTTGTGGGAAGAGGACACACGTAAAAATGATTTATCATCAGATGGATGATCTGTTACATCCATAAAGTTACGACCTTCACGCTTAGCTTCAAGAATTTCAGATGGAGTCATGTATGTTCGGATTCCGGGAGCCAACTCAATAAGGCGAAGATCCGATCCGTAGCGAAAAACTTGCTGCTCGACAGGGAGTGCAAGAGCTGAAGCAATCAAACTCAAGAAAATCGAATATTTCATTATAGATACTCCAATCAAGATCGTGATGGTTGTAGAATATGGGTGGTAATGTGTGTGGTGATGGACGGCGTCGGTCGATTAGACTCAGGGCAAGGTCTATTCCTATCGCTCCCAATCCGGAAAGCGGACATCGAGCTACCGGCCAAAATTGGGTGACCCTCGACCGACTGTCAGGTACCCGAGAATGCCAAAAATAAAACTATGAATTGCTCAGATAGAAACTGCTTGATATTTTTCAACGAGCTGAAAAATTGTCAAAAATGGTGTATACCCGAATGAACCAAAAGCTTTCCGAAAACAACCCATGGGAATGAGAGTAAATATCGTTCCCCACCGTTATAGATCCCCACTCACCACTGCGCCAACATATTCACTATCCTGGTTTTTTTAACAAAAATAATGATCCTTTCTGAAACTGATTCCTTCTTATTTTATATTTCCGAGGCAACGCGCATTTTCGTTTATAAGTACCCCCGCACAATAGTCACATGCAGGCACTTACCCTAGTTTAACCCCACATAATTCCCACTGGTATATATATCCCGTTAGTTTGTCTAGGTTATAAATTAGCTACTTTATTGTGCACAAAACAACCACTTAAACTAAACAAAAATGTCTCTTGCTGATTCTGATTTCCCGTCATCCAGTGCCTTCGACCTCATTGCCGAGGGCTTGAAGAACGAAGATGCCAAAAAGAAGGCTATCAAGTCTGCTAACATGATCGTCCAGTTCGACATCAAGAACGGCGCCGGCAAGACTGCTTCCTGGTGGCTCGATGTTAAGAGCAAGGGTGAAGCTGGAAAGGGCAAGGCTCCCTCCAAGGCTGATGTCACTTTAATTGTTTCTGATTCTGATTTCTCTAACTTGGTCGCTGGTAAGGCCAATGCTCAGAAGCTTTTCATGTCCGGTAAGTTGAAGGTAAAGGGTAACGTTATGAAGGCTACCAATCTTGAGGGTGTACTTAAGACTGCCCGTAGCGATACCAAGCTTTAAAACCTATGTATTGTTGATAGACACATTTATATATATTGTTTTTAATAATAATTGGGAAGATGTATCTAAAATCGAGGTAGAAGAAAGAAAGTACAAGTTACTACTGGCCCAAATTAGAGGTCACTTCTTTTCAGTTTTCTTTTCAGTTTTCTTTACAATGACCATTTTTGCCTTTTCCTTTCCACTTATTTCATCGTTTTATGGCTTAGAAAAAGCCTGCTTGTTATTGGGGTAAGGTCATAAGATAATCCACTTGCCAAGATTTCTCTACTTGTAATATTTCGTGGATCTTAATCAATTTTCTCGAGAAAAATAAAGCACTCGAGCAGAAAGCTCATCGACATAGTAATCAATGAGATTATCTCATGTGATTGGCTTTGAGTTGAGTCCAAAGTTCATCACTCAATGCTTAGATGGGAACGATAAACCCTCCACAATGGACTGGAGGTTTCTTATTTATGTTGCGGATCAAGCAACTCCAGTTTACATCAGTGAAGTACTTCAAGTTGGTCGAGAAAGTTCTGTGGTTACCAATGAAATTTCTTTTGAACAATTATCTTGTCGAAGAAGCTTTCGTGTTTTAATTCAATTGAAAGCATTCATAAAGAAACAACCATCTAAGTTAATTCACGAGTGGATGGTTGATTTGCGTAACATAAAGGGAATAAGAAATCGCAGATCCTTAGCTGATTTGCGAATTCATACTCCGGATGGAGCTATGGAAGTTCCTGATAATATGCACTCAGTTGAGTCACCAATGGAGTCATTAGAAGAAGCAGCAACTATAAATCATTCTATAGGCTCGGAGCCTGATATACGTGCTGAACCTGGATTCAGTTTATCTCGCTGGATTCCGTGGTCACAGAGTAATGGTAATGGATCAGATATTGCTACCACTAAGGATATATCTACTGTGTCTCTTAGTTTTTCTTCCTTGGTTGACATATGGACACTACAGAAGATATTAGATGAGGCGCAGGCCGCTTCTTTAGATCTTTGTGATCAAATTGATCAATGCATACCCACATCTTCAATACCATTGCTGGAACGCGAAAAGATACTAACAGCTCGTCTTGCACGAATACGAAAAAAACGGAAAAGTTGCCAGGCAGAATTAACCAGAATAAGGCAAGAGATTGTGACTATAACCAAAAATTCCAACACGAAAGTCTCACTACTTAATGAATCGACTGCAAAATGTAAAACAATAACTATTCCGAGCAAACATGCCACCATCCCACCTAATGATCTTAGGCCTCTCATAAAAAGGGAGCAAGCAAGATTAGCCACTCAGCTTCTAGAAATATTTCCTATAGAGCCTTCCGGTGATGGAAAGTTTCATTTCGCTATCAATGGACTCATGCTACCATCAGTGTTTGCCATTAACCACTATGATACCAGTCAAATTGGAACTGCATTGGGCTATGTTGCGCAGGTCGTTTCATGTCTTAGTAAATATTTAGGAATCGCAATTCCGTACCCGATCACGGTATGTGGTTCGCAGTCATTTGTGACGGATAAAATATCCCATATCAAACATGGGTCTAATAAGTTTCCTTTATGGACTCGTAATGCCTTACTATATCGAGTTGAATACGCTTTGCTTTTGTTGCACAAAGATATCGAACAGCTTATGAATTCTTTAGGACTAGCAGTTGCTGATTTAAAGCAGACATTGGCTAACCTCAAGAATCTACTACTAGTGGTGTCCACAGAGACTTATGTAGAATCAGACATTGGGTAATTAGATTAAAATAAATAAAAAAAACATCTCGTGTACAATTAATTTTCTCGCCATTGGTGACCACAAGTCACACATTTATAGAATGTTGTCATGGGTTCATCAGCACTACGGATCTGTAGTTGATAAAAATATGCTTTAGGTCCCCCACATGTATCAATTGGACAAAGTACACTAGTTTGATCTACATTATCCCATGCACCTTCACCTCCGAGCATATCATCTACTTGCTTACGATCCATGTACTGTCGATCAAACACTTGAGAATTTTCAGTAATTGGGAAAATATAGGCACAAGTCCCACATTCAAAACGGTTCCCATCAGACCCCTGAACAATTTGTAACATATTCGTGCATGAGGGACAAAATGTAATCATATTTACCGAGAAGATCAGTCTCAATTGTTTGTTTTCTTCGGTATTTTTTGTGGAAGTAAATTTCTGTTCCCAGCCCTGATCCTCGGCGAGTCTGCTGCTGCATATTATTCACTTCCGGCGATTCCAAACTAATATAATATTGAATCAGCGTTAATATATTTACATATATTGATCGGAATGTCGGGCGCAAATACACTCTTTACTGATGGATTTGAAGGATACTTTGATCAACATAAACAACGTGATAAAATCAGTACTACACCATTCGCTAGAGCACCCCAACTAGACAGTACTCAGTATGTAAAACTCATAGCGAACATCAATGACACAGTGGGATATAAATCTCTTCAAAATCATCGTGAAGAGTACCATCGTCAGTACTATAATCAATGGATGCTAGAATTAGAACAAGGGTTTAGTGTCTTGTTATTCGGAATCGGTTCTAAAATCGATCTCGTTCAAGACTTTATGAATAAATGGAATCCAAAGTTTCCAATTATTGGTGTAAATGGTTATAATCCCGCAACAAATTTCAAAGATGTACTCAATACTTGTGTGCATGCTGTGGTGCAAACAAAAGTTAGCGATCAGTGGCTGCGACAGCCATCAGAAAGGTTAATTATTTTTTTAGATTATATTCGCTCAGAGAATTTGCATTTTGGCATTTTTATAAATAGTATTGATGGCACATCTCTTCGGGATGCCAAGACACAGTCATTTTTAGCAAGACTAGTAGACAGTCCTAATGTTTGCCTGCTAGCAACTGTTGATAATATCAATGCACCAATGTTGTGGTCACAGGAGTTGGAGCAAAGTTACAATTTTGTATGGCATCATACACCTACTTATAAACCTTACACAATTGAAACCTCATACCTGAACATTCTAAATTTGGGACAAAGTCGGGCTAGTGTGGGTGTAGGTACCGTGAAAACGGTGTTAGAATCTCTCACTGCTAATGCCCAGGGTCTGTATAAGCTGCTGGTCTCTAATCAGTATGATAAAATGGTTGAAATGGGTATAACTGATCCTAATAGCATGGGAATGGTACAACATGGAACTGAGATGGGCGCATTTTTCCAAAGTTGTGTTCACAAATTTATTGTATCGAGTGAGGTCAATTTCAAGGTTATGCTTTCGGAATTCAAGGAGCACAAGATGGCCGAGGTTGTGCGAACTAAATCAGGCGAGGAAATTGTCTTTGTGCCGTATAGTTTCGATGATCTTGAACAAATCATAAGTGACTTTTGAATTTTACATGAACTATTAATCTAATCTAGACCAGAACTTTTCTTGTTTTTGTGGGGTCGCTTTTTAAGTGGATCACTTTTATGCAGTTTATGTTTCTTTTTAGACTTTCCACTTTTGATGCTGGTCCCTTCCTCAGCAGTAATGCTTTCTTGAGCCGCTATGGTACTATTGAAATTATTTGCAATATCCCATAACTTTACAGAACCATCTTCACCACCGGTTATGCATGCTCCGGAATTCTCAGCTATATCAAAGCATCGAACTACCTCGGTTCCATGTCCATGATCAAGCTTAATCAATTGCTGAGGCTGCCCACCAATAAATGGTACCAGTCCAGCCCACATAGCATCATTAGATCCGACCATGAAGTGTCCCTTTCTATAATCAGCGACGTACTGACATGACCAAGCCTCCCTTAAATCACCAAATTCGATATTTGATGCTTCTCCTTCAACAGGGAACACTGTAAGTGTTTCCATGTGACTAAGAGCAAATACACGATCGTGTTTAGTGCCCTGATCACTAAGGCTCAGATTAGCTACATCGCTAACTGTATCCAAGAAGAAACCCGTACGGTGAATTGATGCCTGGTGGTTATAAGCTTCCAGAACTGCTTCATCCTCATCAGAAACCGAGATATCAAATAGATTAATGACGCCATCAGTCGACCCACTGAGCATCCGATTTCGTTGGGTTGAATGAAACTGTAAGTCAGTAATATCATCATTATGACTATCCTTATATTTGACTAAAGGTTGGGCTGCCTTGATCTGTCTGACATCATATACATATATTTCTGCATCTGGTTTAGCCTCTGTTCCCAATGCAACCTCACCGAAGTTGGATACACCCATTGCGGTTACTGTTAAGTTGGAATCTAAGGCATTGAGTTGTTGTTGGGCACCTCGTGTACGAAGATCCCATGTTTGCAGCTGACCAATTGCATTACAGGTTATTATAGCCATAGGAGAAGCTGGTAGAGACTCCACACCGGTCATGACAGTTTTCGAAGACGATTTCTGGACGGTTGTAATTGAAGAACTGTCAAAATCAAGAGGTACTTGCAGTACTGAGCTATCGGTAAGTGCTGCCACAATACAATTAGACATAGCCACTACATGAGAGACATACTCTGACTTACTAAGAGATAATTCTACTCGAGATGCTACCATTAAATATGAATATTTAATTTAACAAAATTCCAAGACAATAATAGCCCGATCCGGTATGAATGGAACTTTTTTCAAAACAGTATCCGTGAACCCTTTTCCTGAAGCGGTAACAGTGGAATAATATAAAATAGATATATTTTATAATAGATATTTTTTCTAATTGATGATAAAAGATTCACTCGATTCATATTTGACATATTTGATTAATAGACTCACTGGCCACCATCATCATCATCTTCTTCTTCTCCCACTAACTCTTTCTGTCCTTCATCATCATATGATTATATAATAATTTATTTCTGCAAAACGCGTGATCCGATCCATAGTAAGTGATCTCAATTGAGCTTTAAACATGAGTTCCGCCGTAAATAAATCACAGAAACGTTTCGTTCCTAAAGTATCTCTACGTGGATCTGGTGGGCGTGCTCCAGCTAGGCGTCTTTCTACGTTACGAGCTAGCTTCAGTGTACCCCAGCAGGCAAATACAGATACCGGAATTGCTACGAAGCCATCAATTGAATCTGAGACGACTAAATTTGAACGATCCAATTTCACATCTCAGCAAAGATCCAGCCGTGCACAACTTCTGGGACTCAATCATTCAGACCTAGCACAAATTCCCGAGGCCGCTATTGAAGAAACAGCAGAGATTCCTTTAGCGAAACGACCTCGTAGAGCCTCTAATAGACGTCAAATTAAGCCATCAATAGTTAGTGAGCTCCATACTTCAATCATTGATGAACCAACTTTACCCACTCAACCTCCTACTATTGAAGTCCATCATGAATCGAGATCACAGCAAGTAAACAAACCTGATGCTCCAGATGGATTTGAGTATATTTGGCCGGAAGACATCCCACAAAGAAAGGCAGATGAGCGACGTCGTAAACTTCAGTACGAACGTGAACTCATTGATATTATGAAGTCATTATATACCGATCGAGAAAAGAATAAAATTCTTGAGAACAACCCTGAAATATCTGATGATCTAGCCCATAGTATGGCATTGGAACAAACTAATCGTACTACATATCATCAAATGAAGCAAAGTGTCGGTAATGAGGCTCGTGGTATACGAGATGACAAGTTGGGCAAATGGCAAGATGAATCTTCAAAAACATTACTAGATGTCAATAAATTTACTATGGCTTCACTTTGTAAGGACATACCTGTGGGTGATCGTAATACGAATTATGATGATTACGAGTTGGCGCGAGTGAATCGACGTAGAGATGCAGTGCGTGTGTTCAGAGCCAAAATGTGGAGTAGAAGAATGTACGAGCCAAAGGACGATGAACGATCTGAACTTAAAGAAGCCTTCCAGAAATATCAGAGTGAGCGCAAGGAAAGAATGGGGAAAATTAAGACGGAACAACAGCAGAAGTTCTCTGAGATTGATGATGCTACTGTGGAAACATCGGTTGGCCATCCTCAGGCTTCCATTGAGATTCAAGCGAATGGAGCCATCTCATTGGTTGGCACTCAGTTTGACCGACACAAGAACAACCGATCTCAAATACAAGGATCCTCAGGATCTAAAACTGAGGTAGATCCAACAGAACAGGTCATTAATAGTTACAGTTATAGCACTCGAGAGAGGCCAGATCGCTGGACCCCGGAAGAAACTACAAAGTTCTATGAAGCTTTATCGGCTCTTGGGACCGATTTCAACCTTATTTCTCACTTATTTCCTATGAGGTCTCGCAACCAAATAAAAACCAAATTCAAGTACGAAGAGAAACGGAATCCTGCTAAGGTTCAAATGTATCTGGTTAGTCGTCGCAAATTCAATGTTGACAGTTACTCACGAGTCAGCAATGTTAACATTCAAGATATCGGCTCAATTGAGGGAGAACTGGAGAAGATTCGAACTGATCATGCTGAACAAATGAAAGCTGACGAGAAGTCTCGAGCGGTTGCAAAGGCTGAGGACCAAAAGAAGCAAACTGTACCGCAACGAACTCCCAAACGTGAGAGGCCATAACAATTTAGAACAGGTTTTTGTATTTATTTATCATATTAATATTTATTTATCATCATTGGTCATCACAATGTTTTGTTTGGTGGTATCTCGAAAGCTTAGCTGTAAATCAAACCAGCATGCAGGATCTCTTTTAAGCTTTAATACGAGATCATTGAATTTCTTGGTTTTTAAATCTAGAGGTTGATCTGGAACTTCAATATCCTCAAGTGTCTCTTCTATCACTGATTCAAGAACATCATCCAGCACTCCAAGCTCAAGTCTCGACCCAGAGTCCGGCTTTAGCTCAGGCTCAGGCTCAGGGCTTAATGGCGGGGTCGGAAGTGTCGAATCTCCAGTACTATTTTCATTTCCATTTTGCTCGTCACTGACTGGTTCGACAAACAAAGATTTCTTTTGATGCTGCTGCCGACCCAAAAGAATCATAGCATGATGATTTTCTGCTTCCTCATCAGAATCAACATAACTCGATTGTGAGCTGTGTTGAGAAACCTGTCGTTCTTTCCACATCGATCTCTTTTTTGCGGCTTTGGCCGCACGTATTCGATCACGCTCTACAGCAATCTTACGCTTCCTTATTAGAGGCAAATGACTATTGGAGTCTACTAACCCACCAATGAGTTCATCGCCACAGACACCACTGTAACCAATAGAAGTATCAACCCCGGCAGTTAATAGCCCACCCTGTAAGGATCTAACAATCATGGTATTGAACGTATCAGCAAGTAGTTTTATTTCAGGAAAAGATGCATGCCTAGAAAAATAGAACCACGGAAATAATGGATAATATTTCTCAGATTGTTTATCGTAATAGTACCGTTGATCAGGTCCCGAGAAGACACAATCACTACCATCAATAGGAGTCATGACATTAGAGGGAACCAATGCCTTATCATGCTGATGGTTTTGTTTAATAAGCCTCACAGCACCGGGCTGGTTACATGGCTTACAATAAGCAGTTGGCGCATCAGGTTCTCGCATTGGACAGGCGAAGTTCTTTTGGCAGAAATGAAGGCGAACAGTTTTATTCGGTACATTTAGTTCAATGGTAGAAAGTTGTACAAGACGTGCAGCAATTTGTGAAGTATCCGATGCAAGAAGGTATAAGTTAAACCAGTATGAATCCATGTGGATCAGAGTATTTAGTCGCTGAGCCAAAGAAATTAGCACTTCTTCATATCCTGTCACACACTCCGCAATACAAAAGTGGACTGCAGTCGGGTAAGAATGTATCAGATTCCCTAAGTTCTTTATAGCCTCATAGTTTGCGGGATAATCTTTATAGGGATCTGCATGCCCAGCAAAAGTATCGTCAACATACAAAGAGAGTCGCCGCTTACCATTAAGAGCCTTAATATATGGGAACAAACATGGATTGTGAATAATTGAGTTGATATGCCATTTTTCGCAGCGAACATCACCCGTAAAAAGAATAGCATTGCCCTGATGTAATGCTGATTGGATAAGAACCATCGTTGCACCAGGGCAATGATTGGCATCAACTAGTGTGACTTGGATTTTGCTTTTGGAATAATTCATTTCGTAAGGTTTGTTTACCTCTAGTGCCTTGACTATCTCCTTGCCACATATTTCTCGTCGTAAATGATTATATTTCAGTTCACCGGTGCCTGATTTTGTACGATAATTCAGTAAAAATGCTCGAGTTGCAGCTGTACAGTACACAATTGGACCATAATATGACTTTCTAGCCAATCCTAATGTGTGATCTTCATGCATATGCGTTAGAAAACATAGTTCAGCGGGTTCATGATGAGGATTTTGAGTAAAATTATCAATACGAATACCAGGAAATTCAACAATTGACATGAGAACTTAGCACTCACTACTGTCGTTGTTGATGTAATTTTTACTCTGTCAATTCAATTTAATATTTACCTTTTTGGAGAGGAGGAGCCCAAAGCAGAAGAACCCTAACAATGGCAGATAACATTCATAATAAGAAGGATCTGTGAGTGTCTAAGAAAAAAAAGGCACACATTAAAAAGAAAAAAGGAAAATTCATACAGCATATATTATTGTAAAATGCTTGTATTAGTACTTGGAGATGCACATATACCTGAAAGAGCGTCACAAATTCCTGAACCTCTAATGCGATTGCTTACTCCCGGTAAGTTTCACAAAGTAATTACTGTTGGAAATATCCATGACCAATCTACTTTGGAACATCTAAGGAAACTTACTCCAAAGACCCCAATTGTCTCAGTTCTGGGAGATCAAGATATGCCAGATGCCAATTTACAGTCTACATCAGCAGTTATAAAAGTAGGGCTGTTTAAGATAGGTGTAATATCTAGCATTATGGTTGTACCAACTGAAGATATTGATGCTCTTGGTGCTATTGCGAGACAACTTGATGTGGATATTTTACTTTGGGGTGGATCACATCGACAAGATACCCAAAGTTGGGCAAACACATATTTTATCAATCCAGGGACTATAACTGGAGCACCAAATAGTTGGAGGGGTTACTCTAGTGGATCAATTGAATATCCTGGCTTTTGTCTTCTAGATATAAACGATGCAACTTGTGTGGTTTATATGTACAAACAGCAGGGTAACGGTGTAAAGGTAGACAAAGTGCAATTGAATTATATACCGAGAGAATAATCTTAAAATGTATATATGCGTATATTGATTTGAATTATCTTTTGAAACTTTGCTAAATTTCCATGTAATGTTAACTATATTTGAAGTCATTTTACCGGTGGTTTCTGTTTCTGGCAGTATGTAGTTGCTCAGGGCAGACTTGAACCATTCAACACTATAAAGGGTAATAATATTTTTTTTTTCAACTTCTTTAGTTATATTCTTATTTATCTTTCAGTAGAAAATGACACTCAAAATGTAAGTTTAATGATGACAAGAGTGCATTTGGCTCGAGACGCAGGCTTGGCGGCTTGCTGTCGCTGTGGAAAAACCCAAGCTACCTTATTTTTTTAGTCTGACAGCTACTAACCCATTAAAGAATCACTCTAAATAGTATATTTAATATATAAGATATATAACACTTGTTTCCTATTCTAAATGCTTGGCGAATGCTAACAAATCTTCTAGTTTACCTTTCCAGGGATCTAGTTTATTTGGTACAGTACCGTGCTCCCATACGGTTATATGATTGAATGAATTGCCTTTACATGACAGCCTTGTCGATGGCATAGATTGTGTTTCATAGTTATCCTCTTCATCTTCAGTATATGTCGAGTCAGGAAATGGTTGAGGTTCTTCTACTACTGTGAAACCACTATATCCATATTTACTGAGATCTACGGTTTGCCCATATAATAGCTTACCTCGAAAACGCACTGATTTTTCATCATTTTCTAAAGGAAAGGGTGATTTCTCGATATGTCCACTAAAATCTATTGCACATGGTAAAATATTACAGTTAGAATTATTAGGAGTTTCCTCGACTTGCAGCCATTCGCGTCTACTCATAATGAGAGTAAACAAATATAGATCTTAGGGTTGAAAAGTCGCGTTTTGGCCCGTTTTGGCCCGTTTTCAACGCCGTAGAATGAAATTTCATTTAAACTATAAATACAGACAATAAATAAATAAAACCCAAGTTTATCTCATATTGGATACTCGACGTCGAGGTATCTTAAGGCCCAAAGATTCATCACCATAGAGACTCATTTTTCCTTTTCGGCTCAACGGGGTCTCCTCTAAAAGTGAAACTTCAGGACTAGACAACATCAAATGAGAAGTTGTCGCATCATCACCATAACTAGTGTTGGCTGTAGAGTCTGAAGCTACTGATGAGTCGTTCCATAGATCGCTTTGCTGACTGACACTACGGTGAGACGATCTGGAAAGTGATCTGAAATCAGTAGGACGGGGTATGCGACTATTTGAAGGGACTCGCGAATGTGGATGGTGATACATTATTGAATCTGGTTTTATGGGACCAGATATGCGTCGAGCTTCAAGGGCTCTCTTAGGATCCAATAGTCGTAACGATTGAGAGATTCGCCTTGATTCAGAGAGTCGTCGATATTGAGGAGAACGCTTCGTACCTATCGGTGTAGGTGGTGGAACTTTTGAAATCGAAAGTTTCGCATTTGGAACATCAGAAAGGGGCGCACTCACATCAATGCTGCTTACATCGGGATTCTCTTTATCATCAAGAGGTTTGCTTGCTATCATCAAGGGTATAACGCTTCTCTGTAAGTCTTGAGACTTATTTATGGGCTGCTTATTCTTTAATCCACGTAACGGCTTGAGCTTTGGTCTATTTGGGCTTTCATCAGCTACGCTTTGACAAAGTCGAACAGTCTCAGATTTTCGTTTTTCATCTTTGAATTGTCGAGCATGTACCTGAGCTAGCTTGAGTGTATCCATTCTAATCTGTTCCAATACTTTGATGTCTTCAGCGAACTCAGTTGATGCAGTATGACAGAACGCTTCAATTCGTAGTGGGAGACCCACCTGTAAACTATGCAATAATGGTGATATTTCATGAGGCATCAACGAAGGCCTTTTCGCAATTTTTCTAATTTCTCCAAGAATATTATTCTTGAGATCATGGTATTCTAGAGACAGATTCAATTTGATCTTGATAGCATCTACTGAATCACAGATATCATTAGCAACTTTGGCAAGTTTTTCAGCAATGGGGCTGTTAGTCGCACCTTTCATGCTCAAAGTCATTCGACAATACTCAAATGCGAATAAAGACTCTGGAAGGACCCTATTTAATAGTGATCTTCGACATGCATAAAAATTGGAGAGATCCTTAGATTTAGAAATCGTAGCCAAATGATTTTTTAATTCTGAACAAGAAACAAAAAGCGCTCTTATTGTCCCCAACGTAGCTATTTTGGGCTTGGATGTTCGTTTGTGAGGGGTACTTGTTGATTGGTGATTAAGAAGAGAGAAACTAGGGCCTTGAATCCTGGTGGGCAGTGACTGACAATCTATTTTTATTATAGCTCTTATTTCCTCCTCAATGAGATTAATTTTGGTCTCTGACCCGGATGGCCGGGTAGTTCTGCTCACCATTTTGGGGGATCAGGTTCGTGTTGTTTACACTCACTGACTTAGTACAGGCGCACGGGCATTTTATGTAATGCAAGGGCAGGGGAGTCACATGCGACAAACAACAATCCACCAGAAGTGGAGGCATAAGAGCAGGCCGAAGTAAATTATATCAAAATAATAAAATATAAAATAAGTCTATAAGTTTGAAATTAATATTACCAAGTAGTGACTTCTGATTCTCCAAAAACTGAGTTTCCAGCACTTCCGATTGGTTTTCTAGTTATCCTAACCATGAAATCGGGGCTATTCTCAATTAGGAAATCTTGAATATACGTATTTATTAGACCAAACTCCAGCAGAAATGCATCATGTCCCTCAGGGCTCTCAATTTCTTTCAATTGTGAGCCTTTTATACTCTTATGAATCTCCACTTGTTCATCAAAAGTAAACAACGCATCGGAAAAAATACCGATCACTAGCACTGGTTGTTCGATCATGGCCAGCGCTTCACCTACACTACTTGTGCGACCTCTACTGACATCATGTGTATCTAGTTTGCGAGTGATTGCCATGTAACAGTTCGCGTCGAATCGGTGGGTGAACTTTTGAGCTTGGTAACGGAGGTAACTCTGAGCTGTGAAATAAGTTTGGGCCTTTTTAGGCATATGTGATTTTGAAGAAGAGTTTTTGCGTGGGTTTCCGTGATTATGGATCTCAAAATTAGCCTCACTTGGACTTAGTCTAGCGTCATCAACAACTACTTCATCCGATCCCTTGTGCTTTCGAGAATCAGGAAGTTGACGACCGAATTTTTGATCAAAAGAGTTTCGACTTCGGTAAGTTAATAATGCTGACATTCTAGCTGCACCGAGTCCCGCAACAGGCGGATCATCTAATGGGTAATATCCATCCATGAACTTTGGATCACAATAAATAGATTGTCTTTGAGCCTCTCCCCATGAAATTCCCCAGGCTGAATGATATGCTGAGGTTGCCAATAGCACTCCGCTTTTCACAAAGTCACGGCCAAAAAATAGGTATTCTTGTGCCAACATTCCACCCATAGAACCACCTATTACTACGGCGACTTGCTTGACTTGTAAATGCTCTAATAAAATACGCTGAAGACGTGCATCATCTTTAATGGTTGTAAGGGGGAATTCTGGGCCCCAAAGCTTACCAGTCTCAGGATTGATCGTAACCGGAGATGCAGTACCATAAGGAGACCCTAAGGAATTAGCACAAACAATAAAAAATCGAGAAGGATCTAAGGCACGGCCTTCACCCAAAATAGCTCCCCACCAATCAGAGACATCTGCACTTCCAGACAAGGCATGACATACCACCATACAGTTCGTCCCTGCATCATTGAGTTTACCCCAAGTTTTATAAGCGACAGGAACATCAGTAATTGTGTCTCCACATTCGAGATCAAACTTATCAACAGTGAGTATATGTTGATCCTTAATTAGTCCAATACAAGGGTTAAGTGAATTAGGATCTGCCATTGTTCTACTACTATATATTTAAAGGGACTTTTATCGTCTTCCGAGTTCACCTTGCCCTTCACATGTTCTGTCACAATAGTAAGTGATAATGGTAGAATAGACCAATAATAACATTATTCATATTTATATTTCATAATTTACTTGTTTTTAGTTGAATTTTAAACTTGGCTGCTGTTTTACTCTTGATTTCCTCTAAGCTGGATCCAGGTTGGATATCTACCAATGTTAATCCTTGTTCATGGTTAACTTCGAAGACAGCTAATTCAGTAACAATCAAGCTTACACACTTCGATCCTGTCAATGGATTTGTACATTCTGTAACAATCTTCGAATTACCCTTTTTATCAGTATGTGTGGTAGCCACAATTACGCGAGTATCGTCTGGATTGGATACCAAATCCATGGCACCACCGGTACCAAAAATTCGTCCTGGAAGACCCCAATTAGCCAAATCTCCAAATTGAGAGACTTCGATGGCTCCCAATACCGTTGTATCAAGCTTCCCAGCTCGAATAAGACCGAATGATTCATCACTAGAAAAGGAGGACCCACCCGGAAGTAAAGTGCATGTCTCCTTACCAGCATTGATCAAATCGGCATCAGCTTCAGCTTCAGTAGAAGGATAAGGGCCTACCCCTAGCAAACCGTTTTCACTCTCGAGGATGACTTCCACACCGGCTGGTAGATAATTAGGAATTAATGTGGGTAATCCAACACCGAGATTACAGTATGAGCCATCCCTTAATTCAAGAGCGACCCGTTTAGCAATCTTAACACGAGCATTGTCAGCATCTTGAGAACTCTTGGTGCTGTCTTCCTCGCTAAGTTTAAGCACTTCAATATGTTTAGGTGCCGTTGACGGCACAACCTTAGTAACAAAGATACCTGGAACATGGACTTCATCGGGTTTGATCTCACCTCGTCCAACTATTTCGTCCGCTTCTACCAAAGTTACAGTGGCAGCCTTGGCAAACAACTGATTGAAATTAGCCGTTGAGCCTTTAAATACGAGATTGCCCTCAGGATCAGCTTTTGATGCATGTATCAATGCTATGTCACCCTTCAAAGGATACTCCAAAATATATTTTACACCATCGATAAGTCTGGTTTCCTTTTTAGGGGAGTGTTTAATAACATTTCCATTTTTATCATGCCTTAATGGCATTTTACCTTCTTCAACCCAAGTACTCACTCCAGTTCGAGTGAAAAATGCACCTAATCCTGAAGCTGCTGCTCTTGCACGTTCAGCTAACGTTCCTTGTGGGGTTAATTCGATATCCAAAGTACCAGTTAAGTATTGCTTCATAGTATCTTTAGCACGAGTACCAATGTAAGACATAATCATCTTTTTTATCTGTTGCTTTTGAATAAGTCGGTCTAGACCAACCCCAGGGGCTCCACCATTATTGGAAGCGACTGTGAAATTATTTAATTGTCCAGGAGATTTAGATATTTCTGTCAAAAAAGTATCAGGAATTCCACACGTTCCAAATCCCCCCGATAGAATCGTTTGACCAGGTTTTATATATTTCATAGCATTATCGAGGGTGGTTACTTTACTATGAAGGAACCGGCATTGTATAACTCTCAATGGAAGTAATTTAGAAGATAGCATTGTTTCATAAATGAAGAATGAACAGTGATTGCTTCGATCTGTACGAGGATGTTTTGCATCAGCTGACGGAAACAATCCGGTTGATATTTCAATAAACAAAAAGATTTCCGATATAAATAAATATATATATGGAAACTCAATTAATAATTAATACAAAATACAAAATACAAAATAATCTACATATTTCTTTAATCAGCCATTTCTGAGCCAGTAGATGTCTGAGTTTCAATCCACTGTTTATTAACATCATTGAAATCAGGGATATCTGATCGGAAGAATCCATCCGCACTATTATGATCTTGGAAATCTACAGTCACGGAATTATCACTGTTTCTAGTAAATCCGACATAATTTCGAGATGACAGCTCTATTTTGAGAGACTCATCACGGTCAGCGGTAATTCCACTTAGTAAAACAGATTTAGGACGTCTATCAATCTGAGCAGAAGCCATAGCAGCTCTAACACCACCACGACCTCGAGAATATGGATTTACTCGGCCTCGATATCCACCACCACGACCATAAGCCGCACCTGTACTACCACTCTGACCAATGCCTAATTGTTGCTTTAATTGAGCTGATTGTTTGCTTAGCTCGTCGCTCTGTTCTTGAAGACGTTGCATTTCTTCTGGTGTGGCCCCACCAGTTTTAATAAGCTCTTGGCGTTTTTGTAACAATACACTTTGTTCATTTAGAGAAGCCTTGAATTTCTCCATAAGTTCCTTTTGTTTGGCCCTTTTTTCCTCGAATTGTTGCTGCTTAATGGCTTGCATTCTCTTTAGGTCCTCTATATCTACTTTTACTTCTTGATCTCCTTGCTTTTGACGCCAAAAAACTTTCACAAATCGGTTTCCAAAAATCGGATCCGGCGATGAATGAGCGGCTGACGCTTCATGGTGACTAGCAAAATCTATTATGCAAGTCTTCTGGTTGGTTAAGATGTTGACGTTGGTGATGGTGCCAAACTTGCCAAAGAAATTCGTTACTGCATCATTGTTGAGATATTCGTCAGGGATTTGCTCAATAACCAGTGATTTATTAGCCATTCCCAACTCGTTCTGGATAGACCCATGGTTGGAATTCCACTTTTTACGGCTGTTCCTGGGCTTGTTGTTATTGTTATTATTATTTTGGAACTTTCCTGGCGCTCCAAATCCCTTAAATCCAAATTGAGGGGGTAATTGTCCAAATGAGGAAGCCTGATCTTGAGAATTTTGTGCTTGTTGCTGGAATCGCTGAAATTGTTGAAATTGTTGAAATTGTTGAGGGTCAGCTCGGAATCCCGAGAATGGAGAACTAGAAGGAGCATTCTGTGTCTCACCTCGGAAGTTTCTTCGGAGCTCTTCCTGACCACCACTCAGCTGAACTTGCGGTTCTGGAGCAGATGGCTGGTGCTGTGGTACTTGTACAGGTTCATCCAACTTTTGAAGCTGGGAAAACACACTGTCAACGAATGGCTTCGCCTTCTCAGATATAAGTTCCTTGAGATCAGAAATACAACGCACATAGACTTCCTCAGGCGATCCGGCTGAATTAAGGAGGGAAATTGTGTAATCCGCTACATCGGTAGGTTCTAATCCTGTATCGGAAGGAACTGCCTGTAAAAGCCATGGGCGAATACGTGCTTCTTTTATTTTATCTAACAGCATATCACAAAACTGAAATGAAAACTACGTGAGTTCTTATGGGAGAGCGCACACTTGGAAATATCAAAAAATATATCAATTTGTGGTGGAGTGTAAAAATACAACATACTGATAGTGCAAATGCTGATCCACGTGATTATCAATGGAGATCCAACAGGAACTTATATTGTTTACTTTTTCAATAGAAATCAGGTAAATTACCAGAATACAATACAGCAAAAATATATATATATGAAGGAATTGAAATCTTCCACAAGTTTGTTTCAAACCGATTCCAATTCCCCGGTATTTACTATTGGTGCCTATAAATCATTATCTATTATATCTCCAGATGCTCATACTAATTTACCCATATGCAAAGCTCAGTATATTGATGCAACATTAAAAGAAGTTCTCGCAATAATGCCACATGTAGCGTATAATATTGAAAAAGATAACATTCATTCTGATGACTCAAGTGATTCTATATCTATAATGAATGATAAATTACGGATCGTACTTACCCCAGAGAGTTGTGCTTCATTCGGATTAGTGAGCCCCAATAACCAAAAACACCCGCGTGGTGTATTTATTTATGATTTAAAGAAAAGAGAACACTTTAATAAACGCTTAGTCTGGGCACTAGACAATACAATGACCCAGACTCATCGGTTCTGTATAATTACCGATCCGCTCACTGAAGCTAAACAACCTCAACAACAACAATCCCAGAAACTCATCTCTAAAAACGTGAAAATTGCATGTCCATCACTGAGATCGCCTTTAAAACCTAACACTCGAAAGAGATTAATTGACCAGGATGAGCTGTCTAGACAAACCAATGACTCGGAAGAATTATGCGATTGGGCGAATGAAATTATTGAATGGGTAGGTCTAACTATTCTGAACACCCAACTCTTGGCGGTTGATAATGGTGGAATTGATGCGGCATTATGTGATTACTTCCCACCCGATGGGTGTGAGTATAAATCAGTAGCAATAACTCATCTTAACGGACCATTTTTAAGAGAAGATTTATCAAAAGTTTGGGAAACGTATAAAGATCAAGACTGGTCTGTAATGCTAGCATTAGGAGTACCTCAACTTTTAGAAAGACCAGCACTTAAGGGTCATCATAAGAATATCGTTTACGGGAAACGGGACGAGAACGGATGTATCCTCATACGGACTGCCGCTGGTGTGGAGATGTTTAGGTTTATGGGCTACTAAATAAATTAGCTTTTTATGGATTAATATGTACTTTTTTTTCTTTTGTTTAGTGAGGGCCCTGGCGTTCACCCTCAGGGATCTCACACGCCTCAAGACCCTCAGCATTAGCATCTCTTTCTTCACTAAGATCCTGCTCTGAATCTATAGGTCCTTGTGTGGGATCCACAACTTCATGACGTCGTAATAATAGCTTGCTCAGCTCAGATTCGGGATCTCTATATAAAACAGCAAACTTGCCCTGCTCAATGGCCTCACCGTTGGATCCTAACACAATCACGTCCTCAGATCGTGCGATCGTGGAAAGACGATGAGCAACGCTGATTGTTGTAGAACTTGCGTTAATTAATTTCGTCAAAGCTGCATTCACTAACATCTCTGATTCACCATCTAGGGCAGAAGTCGCTTCATCTAACACTAGAATAGATGGTCTCTTGATAATCGCACGAGCAATTGCAATTCTTTGCTTTTGTCCACCACTTAATTGTGTACCTCTTGGACCAACTGGAGTATTGATACCCTCAGGGAAATCCTCCAAGAATGTACAGTTAGCTTGTCGAGCCGCATCTATGATATCTTCAGGAGATGCATCTGGACGTGCATACTTGATATTTTCCGCAACTGTGGCATTAAAAAGAACCGGCTCTTGTGAAACTACACCAATATGTTTCCTCAATTCCGACGGACTAATACTAGATAGATTTTGACCGCCTAAAGTGATGTTACCACTAGTAGGGTCATAAAATCTCAATAAGAGGGATAAAACCGTGCTTTTACCACCACCCGACTGCCCAACAATGCAAACATTAGAACCAGCCTTGATTGTCATATTAAGATCCCTGAAGATCTGAACAGCTGGTCTTGTTGGGTACGAAAATTTGATATGATTAAAGACAATGTCGCCCTTCGGCTTCAACGCTTTTTCACCCTTAGTCACCGAAATCATTGGTCGCTTATCGTCAATTTCAAATAATCGCTGAGCAGCACCAGCACCTTTCATTAGATCACTATAGAAACTAGCCAATCCTGATAAAGCTGATCCTGAGTACGCAGTGTACATAATAAATGACGAAAGCTCACCAAATGTCAAGGACCCATTGCTCACCATTACTGCCCCAATCGATAATAATCCAATTACAATATAATTACCGGTCATCTGCATCATTCCAAAGTAAATTCCACTAGCTCGAGCCTCTTTCATCGCGATATTGAAAACATCTCGTAGTCTAGAATGATAAAGACGCATTTCCTGGGTTTCACCACCAAATGATCGAGCCGTCGCAATATTGTTCAGTCTCTCTTCACTTACTTTTGTCATCTCTCCTAGAGAATTCTGGAATTCACGACTGATTTGGCGTACTTTGCGACCATATGCCCAGGTACCTAACATAACTGGTGGTAAACAAAGAGTAATGATTCCCGTTAGTTTCAAACTCATATAACACATCATACCTACACCCATACCGGCTGTAAGTAGAGATCTCAAGCCATCGGCGACATTTTGGGTCATTGAACGAGATACCACATTAGCATCAGTGCCCAAACGACTAATCAAGTCACCGGTTCGATTGGCATCAAAAAACTCAGCGTCCTCCTTAACTATATTACGGAATGCACGAGCTCTAAGTCGGGTAACCATCCGTTCACCAATTGAACGCATCAACACCACTCTATAGTACGTTGCAATTGACCCCAAAAAGAATACACCGGCCATCCCTAATAAGAACGACTGTAGAGGGTACCCAAAGATGGTCTTTTCTGGTTCTGGATTATTAACTGCATCCAAAATTCTGCCAATCACAAATGGAAGACATAACCCGATACCGGCACTGATTACAAGCAAAGCTAAGGCACCAGCTAATGCAAATTTTTCGGTTTTAATAAGATCAAACATTCGTTTTAATTCTTTTCTACTAGATTCTTTATCCAGTGTTTCTTCTGAAGAGCTTAGCTGGGCCCGTAGATTTATTTTGCCAGCTTTTTCTGCCCTTTTAGTACGTTGGAAATTCGTAAGTCGACCTTCTGAAGGAGGTTCTGAAGAAGAACTAAGTGTTCTATATGGTACCCAGGTACGACTTAATGGAATTTGGTTGATAGAAATATGATTTTTGAGAAGAGGTTGCATGATATGAGTGCTGAGCAAACGACGGGGAATCTGGCACTGCATGGATGCAGATTTACCAATCCGTAGGATGTTGAGCATCGAAACCAGCTTTTAGTATAAATAAATTAATAAACTTTGGGTTTCGAGCTACTAGTTTATTTTATTTCTTTCTGATTATGAAAAGAAAAAATATATTTATAGGAATATTTTCCTCACTTTTGATCCGCGTCGTTCGCCTCTCTCAAGCCTTAACCTATCGGCCGATAATTACCAACTTCTATTTAGCTACATCTTGTTGCCATACACAGTACAAGCACACCGTTAGTATGTATATAGATATTTTTAAATATATAAGATGAGAGTTTATGGGGTTGTCATTGCGTCATATATTTCAGCAAATAATTTTTAATTTTTCGAATTAGTTCGGGATTTTACTTGGACAAAGGTACCTGGAGGTTAGAAGACTCACTAGGCTTGCCGCTCTCCCACTTCTGGAATCGAAGTTCGAGCTGGTCCTTGCCAGCAGTCTTTACACGAGCATCCTCCTTGAGAGCATTACGGAGTACACGACCGGCAATAGCGGCATATCGGTTAAAGGTCAAACCAGCGGGCTTCGGCATCTTTGGTTTTTTATTTTGGTGGATGGAAATGTAACTTAATATAGGATCCAATAGAAGGGCTCGGTCAGCGTAGATCTGTAGATGACTAATCAAGCGTGTACACTGGATACTGTTATGTTCATTTTTCAGAATTTCTGAACCCCGCGCCCTGATCCAATGCCAGTACTAGGTGGATGAAAAATATAGAACACACAAAAGGTGTTTACACCAATAGAAAAAAAAATAATAATCATGTCACTTCTTGATTATTATTGGAAATTAGCCAGTGATGACTCCAATGAAAGAATAAATGCTGCGGCTGATTTATTAAGGTCTTTAGAAGAAAATCAGAATGAGGATGACTGGACTTATGCCTTAAAACGTCTAATTAGAGGACTTTCTTCATCTAAAGGCTCAGCAAGATTAGGATTTTCGATGGCACTAGCTGAATTGCTTCAGTTGCGAAGTTCTAATGTATCAGTCAAACAGTATCTGGCTCTATGTGACCAGTCATTTATAGTGTCTAGTAATATGAAAGGTGCTGAAGAACGCGGTTTGCTACTTGGTAGATTATTCGCGTTACAAATTCTGGCGAAAAGCTCACTATGGGATTCGGTGGTAACTTCCGCTAATGATTTTTATGAATTTGCGAAAATGATTGTCACATTAGCGTTGAGTAAAGCATGGCTGAGAGAGCCTCCTTTTTTCGCCTTGTGTGGTTTGGTCACTAAATTAGCTACATCAGAAAAATTCGGAGAGACGGTAGGGCAAATATTTGAGTTTGTACAAGACAAGGGCCTTTCGATGTCCTGTGAAGGTGTGGCTTTGGCTCTATCAGTTCCGCAAAATTTACGACTAAAGTTCAATGCTAAGAGCGGTTGGAATCATGGAGATCCCATGGTATCTACCAATATCAACAGCTTGCGCAGAGTTCTTAAAGATATGAATGTGGTCGCTGGTGACGTTAGCTCAAACCGTCCTTACATCCACTTTGTGTGGTCATTACTTCTCAAAGAGTTTGCCTTGGGTGCAACTTCTGATTCTCCCAGTCTTAAAAAACGGAAAACTAATAAGCCTCTTGAATATATTTCTTTACCTGAATTCTGGAATCTTATGGTTGACAAGGACTTCTTTGGACCTGAAACCTCCTCAGAACGAAAGATGTGGGGGTTCGAAATATTCATACTGTGGGCACTCAGTGAGGATCTCAATGATGTTGCATCATTGATCAGTCCAAATTTCGTGAAGGTGCTTTGTATTCAACTAGCACAAAAGGATCGAACCCTTCATAAAATATGCAAGCGTGCTGCGAGTACTATTTCAACTGAAATACCAAAGAATCGACCAGATGCGGTTTTGTCGATAATTTCTAAATTTATGTCTTACAGTCCTAATTTTGATAAGACTTCGAAGTCAAAACTGGTCAGCGAATTGCTCTCTTCAGTCCCACCTAGTGATATTCCTAGACTAGTGGAATCCCTGTTAGAGAGTGCTCGTTCCACTGAGTCTGCTGAGGTAACTCGAAAACAATGGATTTTTGACAACCTTGTTAGTCTTGTTCGTACCGTTTTAGCCACCAACAAGTCCGTAACTACGAATTGGATACATGACATTTTTCTCGAATTGATCCCTTTAGCATATTTTGTTTCTCCTGAAAAAAGCCTTAAACAGCAGAACTCCGATGACGCAATGTCAGAATCTGATGGTGAAGATGAGGAAAAGGAGACTGATCTTGAATCTGATGAAGAAAGAATAGCTAAAATTGCTCAAGATCGTGTCATGTCTATTCTTTCATGTACACTAAGTGGAAAAATGCAGGGTTCAACCCAATCAAGTTGGCCATATATTGTTTTCCAGTCAGTTCTGCAATTCAAGGAGAATCATCCTGACTATGAACCTAGAGTTGAGTTCGACAAATCAACAGAGAAGGCCAAGCAAAAGGCTGAGCACACTCTTCATAAAATTCATAAGAAAAGAAACTCTTCGAGACATGTTGACTCGTCACAATTGCAAGCCTTCGAATTATTATTTTCTATGGTCTTACTTCAAGTTTATGGCTCAGTTCCCGATGCAGTATCAATGCTAGAGGAATTACAACTTTGCTATAATAAAATTGCTCGCAGTAATCGGACACAAGATGAGGGAGATAATATGAATATTGATAAAGAGAACGATCCTTCAATGGTTTTAACCGAAATTCTTATAAGTCTGCTTTCTCAAAAGTCATTGGTATTGCGTAAATTAAGTGAAAATGTCTGGCAAGCATTCTCGGACAAGTTCTCACAACAGAACTTAGAATTTCTGTGTGATATTTTGGTTGCTCAGGAAGGATCTGAAGGCCAGAGATCACTCTTCGATGTAGAAGATGACTCAGAAAACGATGACGATGGTGATGATGATAACGACGATGATGATGACGACGATGATGACGATGACGATGACGATAATGATGATGATGAGGGTGAAGATGATGAAGGCGATTACGATTTGGACGATTCTGCTAAAAGAGAGCTCGCTGGTGCTCTGGGAGTAAATCCAGAGTCTGTAGAGGAAGAAGCTGATGACTCTTCAGAGGAATCTATGGATGATGAACAAATGTCAGCCCTGGATGTGCACTTATCCACAATCTTCCGAGAGAGGAGAAAGCAGAAGGCAAAGGCAAAAGAAGCAAGAAAAGAAAATTCAAAAGCTAAGCAGAACATTGTGCAACTCAAGAGTCGAGTGTTAGATCTTGTCAATCTATATCTGATAGCACAGCCTACCAACATTATTGGTCTAACCTGTATTGAGCCACTTCTCAATTTAATTCAGACCACAAAAGAACCCAGGCTGGCTGAAAATGCTCGTGAAATTCTCAAAACTCATTTGTGTCGTAAAACAGAGTATATCCTGAAGTCTGAAGAGGATATCATGAGGTCTCTGGATCTCTTAAAAACTGTACACAAAATATCCTCAGCTTCCAAATCGAAACTCGCTAGCCTTGCTTGTAACCAGCTGGGTGTTTTCATATCTAAGCTAGTAATTGGATATAACCCTGAACTAATTGTTGCTGTGGCCGGAATTTACAACACGGCACTTCATGAATGGTTCCTCACCAAGTCTAACCAATCTATGCCGAGCATGTTTACTGATTTTGTTAACTACTTGGATACCAAGAGAAAGAGTAATAATGAATGAATTTTTATCACTTTTTATGTATATAGATATATTTACTTTTTGACGAAACGGTAAATCAAGAACAAAGCCAGCATGTTCTCTTCAGGTGCTCCATTTAACTTCAAAATCACATTGTCTGATTTGTTTGTGTCCCCATAGTCAACGAAGTAGTCTATAGACATACCTTCGCCTACCTCTATCTCACACTCTGTAACCTGACGTATGTTATTCACAAGGGCCTGCCTTGTTTTGGAAGTACCTTTTCGGGCACCATCAAAATTAATGACTTGTTTTAAGTAGGTCCGCTGTGAGTCTCGAGCAATTTCGTATGCAGTGATTATATTTGTGGGTAGGTCAGCGGTCACTTTGAGATCTGGAAGGGAAAGATCTGGTAGATAAGCTGGTGTTAAAATGCGGCTGGTCTCGGAGCTAGATCCATCGGTTGACCGAGATCCTATAGAACTAAATCCGCGGTCATCATCTGTATCAAATGGACGACGTGATACAGGATCTGAAGTTAACCGGTGAGTGAAAGAAAATGATGCTCCGGAGATCGGCTCGAACTTTTTATATGGTGGATTACCCAAAGCTAATAATATCTTTTGTAGTGCTTCCAGTAAAAAATATACAGCGATTTGAATAGCATCTCCCGAGCCAAAAACATGTATGCACACTTCCTCGCACGACTGTAAAGTGTTTGATTCGCTCATGAGGTAAGCATGAGAACGTTCCTCAATCTGATGAAAGTTTGAATTATCCTTGCCCGCAAGTGGAATTAATGTATCGTAAGGGACCAGTAACTTAAGATCGTAGCGTCCTGAATTCTTGTCAGAGGCTTCGAATTCATCATACAGGGATTTTACGAAGAGATTGCACATTTTAGAAACACTGAGAAGACTTCCCTGGCAAGTGAAAACTCGATATTCACAATCTTGTGTTTTACTAGAGATGCGTGCAGTCATTCCGGGTTCTTTAGTGAGTGATCGCATAGTTTTGAGTCGCCTACCGCCAGCACCAAGTACTTTCGAACAATGCGCGGTCTCGACCAACCATCTGGCTTGAATAGAATTTTCACTAGAAGTATTGATTTTTGCGGGACGAAATCCTTCATCATACGGCTGAGGGCGCTTTCTTGGTGAAATTGACTGGTCAGAGGAGCGTTTATGTCTCCTCAGCTCGCTTCCAATGGAACGTTCCGAAGAGGCCATTATTTCAGTTACAGTTAAATGGAATCTTTTTTACGGTAATAAATAACAAGCTTCTTAGAATTTAGTAAGTTTTGAATCAGTCAGGGGATCTTTTATTTAAATGATCTATTAAACCATATAAATATATTTTTCTAATTATAGCGAAGGACCTACCATACCACACCCTGAACCCACGCGGGATGCACACCCGCTCGAACAGCACATGACCAATGACTATGGTTGCAAGTTAAAATGTGAACTGAAAGTGCACTAGGTATAGGTTTATCAAAACACAATCAATTTAAATCTGATTGTTTTCTTTTATTTTTTTCATGGCCTCAACAAATGAACAATGTGGGAATCCTATGGAGAAATAAACAGTAACAGCTATTTTGTTGTTTCATATCGCCTGTCTACGTCATGCCCTACCCTGAAATACCCTGAAATAATTACACACTGCCTTTCAAAAAGGCGCTATTGATCTAATTTAATTTTCACCACAAATGGCCGTGAAAAAACTCCCTCAATTCTCAGAGAAAGAAGAAGAAAATGATGATTATCGGGAAAGTGATGATGAGGACTACACACCAGCATCAGGTAAAGAAGTTGATAATGAATCAAGTGAAGAAGATGAAGAGGAACGTCAATTAAATGCTCAGTACAAGAAATTGCAGGAAGATCGTTCTAAGGCTGACGAAAACAGTGCCTCAGCAGTCAAAGGAACAGCTTCAATTGATGTGGATGCGCTGTGGAAGGAGATGAATGGACCCACAAAAGATACCAAAACAGATACGAAAGACATTAATAACAACCAATCCAAGACGAATCAAGATGTCGTCAACACCACAAAGAGTTCTTCTGCGGTCAAATCTGATCCATCATCAAGTCGTCTAAAGGATGAATATATTACCATAACCCGCACATTTAAATTTGCTGGAGATGTCAAAACTGAAACTAAAGAAGTTCTTAAACATAGTGCAGAGGGACAAGATTATCTACGAGAAATGAGGTTGAAGGCCCAAGGTAGACAACCCGCGAAACGTAAGATGAGTCTCATGGAAGAATACAACTTGAATAAAACCAAAAAGGTGAATACATTGGAGAAATCACGACTTGATTGGCTTGGGTTTGTAGATAAAGAAGGCATTAAGGATGATCTTACAAAACATAATACAGCAGGTTATCTGGACAGACAAGGATTCTTAGACCGTGTGGATCAAAAGGTCACCAGCGATATTCGTAAACATAGAGCTAAGGATTTTCAGTAGGTGAATATATACTTACTTGTACATAGTATATAAACAAATAATAATAGCATTTGATTATAATGACAATTATGATTAAATCGATGTAACGAGCCAAATGACTGATATGATACCTTCGCCTAAAATGAGACCACTAGATAATATAACCAGGTAGACCTCGTGAGATTTATCGCTGGTTTTTCTCTGGTATATGTAGGCGCATAGTCCACCTAAAAATCGGGCAATGGTGAATGAGGGAACATTATACATGCCAATACCCACGGCGACTCCACTAGGCAGCATTCGAGCCCAGGCCCGTTCGGGATACAAATGTTTCAATACAGCAATGATCACGAATATACATCCAAATGCTATGGCAAATGTGGCAGCTTTGGAAGGGAGTCCCTGACCTGTCATAAGTCGTGCACAATCGGCCCAAATGTATGCGGTAGGGATTCGGAAATCAGGACCCGGAATCTCAAAATGCGAGGTGTATAGTTTATAAATAAATCCGGATATAATAATGGACCAGCTTGTACCAATCAACATGCCAATAGTTTGACTAGTCATTAGGGCTCCAACAATACTACCGGTTTTATAATCCTGCATAAGGTCGCCAGCCTGTTGAGCACCAGCTTCAGTGATGGCACCAGCCACAATATTTAATAGCACAGACTGCGGTTGTGACTTCATAATAATGCCAAAGATGAGCTGTGTAAGTTTAGCAATGCTTGATACTGGGTTCAGGTCCGTCTCTCCTAAGGCGCGAACTCCTAATAAAGATAGAAAGGGTGATATTACCACCGCTAGAGCTAACGTTAAAGTAGGCATTTCATTAAATAGCAATTTCATACATCCAATACACAGAAGTGCACTGACAAATATGCCCCACATCGCTAATCTATGCTGCTCCTGAGCACTCTCAATGTTAGAGGATGGCAAGAGGTTCGTAACGCCGCTGCTGGAGCTTTCATCTTCACTCCTTTGAGCATCAACTTGACGATAATTTCTAGCTTTATGTATCAAGTCAACCAATGACTTCCAGGTGAGAACTGTGAAAGATACCGAAGTATCCGCAACCATGATCGCTAATGATACCCACATAATCCATCCCTGAGCACCGTCATACCAGGAATCAATTGACCCCGGTGCCCATTCCATATACTTTGAAATGGGTCCAAGTATTGCCCATCCCAGTATTGCGCCAAATAACATAGATCCCGTAGTATGTAGTCCCATGATAATTCCCTGACCAAGATATGCCGGTGAGAAATTGAAATTCCACATATATGTAGCAGCAGTAGGTCCAAAAATGGGAATATCTCGCAAAAACCATAGCAGTTTGCTTAATAAAGTGTAAATACTTGATGCGATAAACATAGCCAATAGCACAACAATGTTACGGTGATACATCCCCTTTTGTTCATCATATGAGAGATCTGTTACTGAACTATCTGCTTCTTCTTCATCCAATGGTTTCTCATGTAATACAGAAATCAGCGCCGAAGCTGCCGATCCCGATGGGAATTTCATGTTTTTGTCAGTGATAATCATCTCTCTAAGTAATACTGCAGTGAAAATCCCAGTGAATGCTATTCCTAATGACCATATCATAAGTTGTGGTGCTGTGAACTCAAATGCTCCTTCATCAGGCGTTAAAAGTCGTTGAATGGCAGGAATAGCACCTACCAACCCAAAGGAAAGTGGGCCAGTCCCAACTGCTACCGCCACACTTTGTATATATACATTCTCTTGTGCTGTGAGTCCTGATCTCATAGTCTTGAACCACGCAAATCCTAAAAGCGCAGCAGGCATGGACATCATTGATACCCAACCAGTCTGTAGACCAAACTGGAAATTAGCACATAAAACTAGAGTTCCAATGGTAAGCCCACAAACTGTGGATTTAACGGAAACTTGTTCCATTGAAGGAGCAAAATTTTACTAAAAAGGGCTGGAAATGAAATCAAATCCGGTGGCAATACCAATCAGATTTATTTATTTATGATCTGCTGCTTATTATTATCCCCTTATTACATCATTATGCACGAGCTCTTAGGTTTGACTGAACCAGATCTCCAACATACGTTCATAGTTGGGAAGGAAACATTTTAGAAAGAAGAGAGTTTTGTTTATATTGATAAAAAAATGTTTGGATTTGCAAAGAAATTAGTGAAACAAGCCGAAGGAATTATCGCGCCAGAAATTCAAACGAATGAACCGAGTTATGGGTTTCGAATTCTTCATTTAGAACCCGATACAGCAGCCTTCCATGCTGGATTAGAACCATTATTTGACTTTATATTTGCTGCTAATGGCGTACGATATGATCGTAAATATTTCGGTGCCGATTTAAAAAATTCAGGAATATCTGTTGAGCAAGAACAGAGTCCAGCTGATGAATTCCAACAGCTTGTTGCATCCACTCAAGAGAGGCTAGTTCTTGAGGTCTGGTCCGCTAAGGGCCGTACAACGCGATTTGTGACTCTTCCAAATCCCAAGAAGCAAGATACTGGTGGTTTGGGAATGAGCTTGAGATGGTGTCCCCTCAGTGTCTCTGACCAGGTATGGCACATCCTCAATATTGTCCCACAGTCACCAGCTGATCTTGCGGGACTGATTTCTCATGCTGATTATATTGTGGCTGCTGAAAATGGAGTGCTTGAAGAAGGTGGGGAGCATCTGTTGGGTCGTGTAATCAGCAGAGCCAATCAGCGCGATGGTGTGCTATTCTATGTTTATAATCGAGATTACGATATAGTAAGGCCGGTTAGAGTGTTCCCGTCCATGGATGGGAAATTGGGATGCGGAGTAGGCTATGGACTATTACATGGACTGCCAAAAGTTGTCAAATCACACGGCGAGAGTCATCATGCACCAGGAAGTACTATGTTTGATGATGATGATCAATCTACTGTCAATGAGAATATCACCGTACCTATGCCATCGAAAACATTAGCCCCACCACCAATATCTCAGTCCCAACATTTGAGTGGTACTCCATATGCGCCAAATGCCCGTCATCATCATCACCATACCAACAATAATCCAAATAAGAGCACTACTTCCCAGTTAGATGACTACTTTGACGAGCAAAGTAAAATTAGTAAAACTATGGATGGAGGTTCGTCTCAAAAACCGTCCTCGATTCCTCCGCCACCTATGAAGTCAAATTGATAGAAATAAATTAGTTTGTACATATAAAATTATACATTAAGATAATCAGCCGCAACTAAAACCTGTAGAGCTAATTCTGGAGGTACATTAAATTCATAGCCAGGCTGTCCCTCAGTGTTTTTATATTCTAAATTGTAAAATAAATAATCCACAATTGTGGCAACAATCTCACCGGGTTCATCTAAGAATAGCTCTCCAGTTTGAGACTCGATGAAGTTCTCACTACTAAGTGATCTTTGCCATGTTCCAGAGACGAGTGCGGCCTCTCTAGGGATCACGAAAGAGAAATTATCATTGGAATTTAAACGTATGTATCGAGGAGCCATCGTGAGATCACACTCATAGTGTGATGGCCATTTCGCATCCTTACCCACCCCAGCAGCGCGGTGGAGTTGGATGTCTAAACTAAATTTGATGCATAGAGGAACATATAACAGAATGTAATTGAAGAGAATATATATATATTTTAACGTACAATAATTAACTATTTATAGTTCAAGCTTCTCATCGCTAGAGGAAGAGGAGGAAGAAGGTTTAGTAGTTCCGTGCTTTTCAACAAACTTAGCCAAAGTATCAGCATCTCTCGATCCAGAAAATTCAATGGGCTTGTCCTTCTGTCCAGCAGGATAGAACTTAATGGTAGGATATCCATTGATTTCATCAGGTACCTCGTTAAGGGTATGATCCAACTTGGCAATAATAACATTGTCATTATCCTTGAACATCTCTCCCAACTCATCGTACTTGGGCTTGAGAGTCTTACAGTGACCACACCAGGGGGCGTAAAACTCGACAAGAACATCCTTAGTTTCGTCCAAAACAACGTCGTCATACTCGCTACCTACCAATACATAAACTGGCTCGTCTTGGACCTCAGGAATTGGCTCACTCTTCAGAGTAGCTTCAATCTTGCCACTCAAGTACTCAGTAATGAACTTATCAATTGATCCGGCGGACAATTCACTCTCCTGACTGTGAACATACTTCTTGTTGCTTTTAAGATCGTGAACAACCATTGCTGGGAACTCCTGACGAAGATTGACACTGTCGGCATGTTGAGGGTACTTAGAAGCATCCAAAAACACGATATTGACCTTGCCACTCAAATTATCTAAGTGCTTGGTCAATGAAGATTTGACAAGAGAACGGTGTTTATCATTCTCAACAAATGCATAAAGCATCGGTGTAGATGATTGGACATACTGAGAATAGGTTTCAGGTCCGAGCTCACCGAATGTAGGGAAGCTTTGAACAGAAACGAATTCAGCGATATCTTTACTAGTGAAAGCCTTAGGAGTCTCACCATGCTTGAATACAACGATGTCACCACCGTGTTTCTTCGATAAGGAAGAACCACCTTTGACCGACAAGAAAACTACCTCGTCACGGTGAGCAGCAGCTTGCTTCTTAAATTGCTCTTCGATTTTCTTGTCAGCACCAAAGTTAACGAAAACCACAGGCTCAACTTCGTGATTTTCCTTCAACCATTTCTCGAACTCAGCAGCTGACGGCAGTTCAGTAACGGCAGGTTGGCCACGTTTCAGAAGGAACTTGACAATATCTTCAGATTTACGAGGTCCCTGATAAGAAACAGTACGTTCACCATCCTCGAAGAGGTAGAGAGTAGGGAATCCCCGAACCTCATGTTGGCCACAGAAGTCTCGGTTCGCAGCATCATCACAATCGATCTTTGCAAGAGTGATATCTTCCGAGCGGTTAGCTAATGCATCAGCTGCAGTCTCATATTCAGGGGCAAGATTCTTGCAGTGTCCACACCAGGGCGCATAAAACTCAGCCAACACTAACGCATGGCTTTTAACGTGGTCGTTGAATGTGGAAGCGTCTAAAGTGAAAACATTACTTTCCGTATCAACACCGAGAGCAAGAGCTGCTAGAGCAAAAAAGGTCGTCAATCCTGAGAATTTCATTGTTTAATTATGTCTGGGACTGGTTATACAAAGTGAACAGATCAGAACGTGGTGGATTTATATGCAAGGGTTAACGAACACGTAGCGGTGCCGTTGGCGTAGATCGAAGTCAATGGAACCTTACCACAGATCGGTTTTCCGAAATTAGCAGAAGTAACAAGAGGGTGGGGGTGTATTAGGTTTGGTTTCAGCGGTTTCGGGTGGGTTTTATCTAACCAGCCTTTAGACAATTGAAACCGCAGAAACCGGAATTTTCCGAATGTAGCTACGTTACCGGGCCATTTTATTGTGCTAATTTGTTTTCGTGTGTAAGTATACGGAATTGCTGGAAGATTGTTCAAATTTCCCAAATTACTACCAAATATATTTATAATTTATACACAAAGATAGGTTGGACAAAGATAAATTTATAAATTTTGAAAAAGAGCTTTCTAATATGTAAATTGTGTTAAATTTCATTTTTGTGCCCATATCTTCATGTGGTTTATATTGTGTTCTCTCTGACTCAATAATACCTCACCCTATGAAGAAAGTACAGATCAAGGTACCTGCTTCGAGTGCCAATATTGGTCCAGGTTTTGATGTTCTTGGCATTGCGTTAAGTTTATATTTGACATTGGATGTCACTGTTGATAGAAATGCTGCTCCAGCAAGCGGATCACGTCTGAACTGCATGCTCAGTGCATCTGGTGCAGGGTCCGACGATATTCCTCTCCAGCCGGACGAAAACTTGATCACACGCACAGCATTGTATGTTTTAAGATCTCATGACGTGCGGGTATTCCCTCCTGGTACGTCAGTTCATATTCACAACGACATTCCTCTTGGTAGAGGTTTGGGATCTAGTGGAGCTGCTGTTGTTGCTGGCGTTATGCTAGGTAACGTTGTTGGCAATTTGGGACTTTCTAAGCGTCGCTTAATGGATTTCTGCTTGATGATTGAACGACACCCCGACAACATAAGTGCGGCAATGTTTGGTGGCTTTGTGGGGTCCTTTTTGCGTGAACTAAGTGGAACAGAGCTCGAAAGAGTGGAAATCCCACTTGCGGAGGTACTTCCGGAGCCAGGACAGCTCCAAGGAGGATTAGATACGGGTTTAGTACCACCTCTTCCTCCCCAGGATATTTCCAGATCTATGCAGTATAAGATGTCCTCCTCGGTTAGAGCAGTGTGCATTATTCCCAAATTCGAGGTAAGCACTGCTAAATCACGAGATGTTCTGCCGTCTGCATATACTCGCCAGGATGCTATTTACAATTTACAGCGCATTTCTTTGTTGATTCCAGCATTAGGACAGGACCCTGTGGATGCTGAATTAGTCCATTTAGCTATGCAAGATCGTTTACATCAACGATACCGAAGAGTGCTGGTCCCTGGATTGGCAGATATTTTGGCTTCGATGTCTCCACGAACTCACCCAGGACTGCTGGGTGTTTGTCTCAGTGGCGCTGGTCCCACTGTATTAGCTCTAGCCACCGAGAATTTTGAAGACATTGCTGCTGACATTGTAAGTACATTCAAGTCCCATGATGTTGAGTGTACATGGAAGTTGCTTGAGCCTTCTGAGGGTGCATCCACTACGGATCTTTAAAAATGTAAATAATTACGACATGTATAGCTAAGGAAAGAAAAAGATCAAAAAAAGAACGAAAACAAAAAGAATATATAAAAAAATTAGATGGTATATATACGTGGGTCTTTTTTTAAACTCTTTTGTACAGTGTATGGAAAACTGCCGTTTTTTCATTTTGGACCCTAACCATGTGGAAAATTCGGGGAGTAAAATATCAAGGATTTAGAGCCTTGGGGAAACGGAATTTATCAGTGGAAACGCTACAACAAACAGTAGAGCCTCTTAAGAATGTATTGGAATCATGTCAACAGACAGTGGGATTGAGCTGGCCTCTATTCATTCCATTGGCAACATTCGCTGTAAGACTAGCCACCACAACACCCCTGAGTATTTTAAATCGTCGAAGATTGATCCGTCAAAAACAAGTACAACCACTTCTTAGCGGAATGGTGCCCATATTAAAGGCACAGCTTGCTCATTCAGTTGTAGTAAGAGGTACCACGCTTACCCCCGAACAGATCACCGTACTAGCAGCTAAGGAACGACGGAAAAGACGCATTGAATTATACCGACAGTTAAATTGTCAAAATTGGAAAGTCTTGGTACTACCAGCCGTGCAGATTCCCGTATTTATTGTAATGTCATTGGCGGTAAGAAGTCTGGTTGGATTTGACTTATCAGCAACCACAGAATTCGGCAATATAGATCAGTCTCAATTTGCTTGGTTTAAAAATATAGTGGAACCTGATCCCTGGGGAATTGTCCCACTTGCTATTGGGGGTCTGGCTCTGAGCAATGTCGAGCTTAATTCGCGAAATACAGTAGCTGAACGACCACGCAAGCATATGGTAAGTAGTTCTGGAGGCCCATCAGTTGGAGCAACATTAGCGAATATAAGTCGAGCAGGATCAGTATTATTTATGGCTATCAGTTTCCAAGCACCCCTTGCATTACAACTCTACTGGTTCTCATCTAATTTATGGTCATTTGGACAAAACATATTGCTAGATAAGTTCTTGCCTTTAGAAAGACGACCCACATATCCGAATTTAAGCGATAAGGTCATGGTTTCACCTAGTGCATCCCATACCAACTAATTTATCTATTAAAAACTATATATCTTCTAAAAACTAATGCAAAGTTGTGGTAGAAATAATTATTCTCTGGGTTTCTCGAACAAAAATAATAAATAATAATTCTTCGTAACCACCGCGTGGATACCCTAGACCTGCGCAATAACCTAACACCACTATTGCACCCACCCACCGCCGACATGCACATCTCATCCACCACAGGCCGCCGATTTTAACACCAACAAACACGTGATTTGCTGACACCCCCTCGCCTCTAGTTCCCAGGGTCCTAGAACCCTCCCCCTCCCCTCCCACCAGAAGAATCTCTAAATTTGACTCTCTGATCAAAACCAGCTAAGCTTTTCCGTATCTGATTGACCTTGTCAAGGAACCAGGAATATATATATTTTTGGATCTCTAGATTCCCCTCCAAAAATAAGTGTTCACGGGCTTACATTACTGTAAATACTCGTCCTTTTGTTTCTTTGCCCTCTCCTGGTCCATTAAACCGCCAGAGATTGTTTTGATTTAAATCCTGTTCGAGAGAGAAAATTCGAGTAACATTTGATTACAGTTAATTATTTAACATTACAAAATTGATTAGAAAATTGAAACTGGATTTCGGAAACCTCTTCTTTTGATCACTTTCTAAGACATCGAAACCACCGACACAAAACTCCATTTATTTCACTCTTATTCACATCATTCGTTCAATATTTGGTACATCCACAATGAGTTCTGAATCTGATGTCACACAGGGCGATGTAAACGACCATAATTTAGGTGAATCACCGAATCTAATTCGCCCGTTGTCAGCGAGCTCAACTGCGGCAACTGTCGACTCGCCTACCAATGGGGCTATCAAATCATCGTCTGTTGATGATAATAAAAGCAGTAAAAGCACTCAAGAACCATCTAGCACCGAAGTTTCAGATCAGCAAGTGGATGGATCGGATATTACATTACATGAGCGCCAGTTCGAGCCATTTGACAAGAAAATCAAAAAACCCGTTTTCTTGCCATCACCACGTTTGAAAGATGCGGGGAAAATTTTGTCAAGCATTCAGGGTCATCCTGGGAATGTGCCTACTCAACAAATCCCTAAGCAGCCATCGGAGGAACCAACTTCACCCGTCGCTAAGTCACCGAAGCCACAGCCAAAAGTTAATGAGAGTAACAATTCACCACAACCACCAAATATATGGGGAAACTCGACTCCGGGAGTAGAACCTTTTAATCAACAGCAGGGCAGCCCTCCAAATATGATGCTTCCTTACATGATGAACCCACAACTTATGATGCAAATGCAGGCTACAATGATGCAACAAGCTAATTGGATGAATTCTGATCCATATTCCTCAAATGGTAGTCCTCAGCGGCCTGAGGGTGCTGTGAAAGAAGAAGTTGGGAAGGAACCGAAGTTAAAATCAGAGGAATCTAAACCCCCCCAGACCGATGAACAAACTAAAGAAAGCAATAATAACAAAGAGGAAACGAAACCTGCACCTATATCAGCCGATGGTCAAGGCAATCAAGCTGATCTTCAACAGCAACAGGCACAATTTCTTCAACAGCAACAGGCACAATTTCTTCAACAGCAACAGCATTTAGCTCAGCAGTACCAGCAATTTGCACAGTATGCACAATCACAGCTTCAACAATTCCAACAATTCCAGCAGATGACCCAATCTCAGGGGATACCGTGGCAAAACCAGATGGGCTATCCAGGTGTGATGCAACCTGGGATAATGCATCCGGGAATTTTCAATCCGGGAATAATGCATTCGGGATTAGGTACAAGCATTGGAAGTATCCCCCCGGGCTCCCCTTCACAAGTTCCTCCCTATACCCCAGGTGCACAGGGCACTGCAGTTCCATCAAGTTCGTCGACGGCTAATTCTGAATTAAAGTCGGCCAGTGAGCCTAGAAACATGGAAAATGATGCACAGAACGTACAAGATCTTCCTCAATTAAACCTACCTAATGATGGCAGTTTACCGGATCATATTCGCAACAGCCAGCAGATGATAGATTTGATGTCACAATTGAACCAAGCTCGAGCTCAGGCTGAAGATGTAGAGAGACGATTTCATCAACGTGTCAGACCCACTCGACCCACATCACCGAGAAACTCTGATAGAGAACACCTGGCTGCTTCTACAAATCCGAAGAACAAGGACTTTTTAAATAGACGGGAGTACACTGAACAGCGATTTACACGGGTAACTGCACCTAGTGGTAGGTTAACGTCTCTCTACCGGAAACAAAATGATCTAGACTCAACTCAGAATCCAAATGTCCCAGCATCTATACCATTGCCAAACTCGCTACCAAACTCACTAACAGGTGTCATGCCAGGTGTCATCCCTGGTGGTAATAATAACGTTTACCCTGCGGTGCCATTTAATCCAGCTAGTGCTTTTCCTACCACACCGTTTCCTAATGACTTTCAGCCCAGACTACTCCCCCGGCCTCCAGCCTCGATCCCTGGAGTTGGTCAGTTTGACGCGCGAACACCAATGGGACCGCGATCTCCCAGTGCATTATCATCGCTATTGCCTGGTATCATTGGGACTTTGCAAAGAAAGAGGAAGAGCAGTAAGAAGAACACAGATATCAGGACCCGACTTCCTCGTTCTCAAAGATACTGGCTTGACCAACAGCAGAATCTCATTACAGCTTTGACTGAAATTGGGTTTGAAGCTCTTCCTGGAGATCTTAGTAGCTCTCAACGGTATATCTGCTCAATCTGCAACCGATCCTGCGATACTAAGTTACTTTGTATCCGTCATGCTGTTGAGCATCTTAGTTATAAGCCCTTCAGGTGTCTCGACTGTGGCATGGAGTTTACTCGTTGCGACACATTGCAGCGACATCTTAAAGGTCGTTGCCTTGGACCTCATGCGCGAGTAAGATTTGTTCCGAAACGGGGTGGCACGGCGGAATCCAAAAAAGTCAAACCCTCTTCTGGGGGCGGCTTAAACCGTGTTACTTGTCGAAGTGGAAAGGTTCAGTCTACGACCGCTATAGTGGATCATGGCTCTGAATCTGGTGAAGAGCCTGAAGGCAGTGTTGATGAAACGGAGGGTGATGGCGATGACGATGGCGAAGATGTGGATATGGATGAGGATGGTGACATGGAGGATGATGATGATGATGATGATGATGAAGAGACTTCTTCTTCTGAATCTGGCGTTCTTTTGAACGGTGCCAAAACATCTCGACTACCTCCAGTAGTTCGGCCTGGTGTGATCCCCCAAGTAGTTCTTCCTCTAACGGATATGAAATCGAAGGGATCGTATTCACGAACCCCAAATCGTAGCACTAATCTAGATTCAAGTTCTGAGTCAGACACTACTGCTGTGCAAATTCTTAATTCAATTTCATCTTCATCAGCCGGCAATATCTCTGTGCAGAAGAAAGTCACTGCAGAGGCACATGGCGAGGGACCGGTGATGCCTTTAAGACCTTCTGATCAAAAAGATGATAATAATAATGATAGTGCTGTTGTTAGTGTCTCTGGGGATAAAGAAGACGAGACCCCCATTAACGGTACACCGATGCCTGTAATGCCCCCACTCTCGAATGTTGAGAGGACTTAATACTATTTATTCTTACTTGAATTACATAAAAAGTGCGTAATTTTTTACCTATTCAATCCCATAATTATTAATAATTGTGTATATATATTTTTCAGCTTCACGGCTATCAATCAGTAGCACCACCGTCCCGCGGCCTGTATGTGACTCCTCGTTCCCTCAAGTCATTAACAATATCTGATGGAAGTTGACCTGCAACCTTTGTGGCGTATAAGCCCCGTTGAAAGCCATCGATACGAAGCCATCTGGCTACCCAAGACTTTTCGTTTTCGGCAAGGGCTACCAGTCCTTCAAAGTTCGGGGAAGTACAGTCCTGAACCAAACCGTCATCACCTTGGAAATTCAGAATAGATTCACAATTAGGACATCCCTGACTCACGAATTCACGCTGGTGCTGGATAATCCCACATAACATGCAGGCTCTATCAGCTCGATTCATGGTTGTGGGTTGACTAATCAACATTCGCTAATAAATATCGAGTTATGGATTTTGAGATTATTTTGAATTATTCTGGTCTATAAATGGTATTAAATCTTGTACTTCTTTGCTAGATATGATTTCGTCAAATATTTTCTTCAAAACTTTCTTCACATATTCTTCATAGCTTTTGTTAAATACTTTATTCATAGTTTTCTTCATGTATTTTCTTCATAGCTTTCTTCATATATTTCTCACTTCTTCTTTTCTATTTTATCTCTTCTATTTGAGACCGAGCACATAACTTATATCATCCAAACTCTGACTATTTAGTTGCGATGGTGCTTTAGCTCTAACAATCGGCTTGGCGTGCCAAGCTACACCATAACCAGCTCGAGCCATCATAGGTAAGTCATTACTACCATCTCCCACAGCAATTATGTCGCTAAGATCAAATCCATTTTCGATTGTGAACTTTTCTAGAAGCTCGGCCTTTTTAGCTCCGTCCACAATGAACCCAACTGTCTCACCAGTTAATTTACCATTAACTTCAGCAAGGTTATTAGCCACAGCATAATCTAAATGTAATTCTTTTTTAATCCAATCAACAATCGGCTGGAATCCTCCACTGAGAACCGCCATTTTGACATTGTTGGCCCTTAAAGTGGCACACAGCTCCCGCGCCCCGGGACTTAAGCTGATCTCTTTAACAAGCTCAGAATATACTGTGGTAGAGATTCCCTTGAGTAATTTCACACGAGCCTTGAGAGATTGAGTAAAATCAAGTTCACCTTGCATAGCCCTTTCTGTAATCTCAGCAACCTGAGGCTCTACATTTGCACGTCGAGCTATTAAGTCAATACACTCGTTTTGAATGAGTGTAGAATCCATATCGAAAACTACCATTTTAGGAGTGTTAGCGTATACGAAAAGGTCGGTTTTAGTTGATTCAGTGATTTGTTTAATTTTCAATGTATGTGATCCATGCTGAACAGAGAAATCATCAGAAACTCTCACATGTTTGGCGGGAGTTTTGAATTTAAGGCCAGTAAGTTCACTTATCTGTGAAACCGCTTTCTCAATGTCACCTCCTATCAAAGTCAATCTCATTGGTTCAGAGAATAAGGATATAAAATGTGAAGGCAAGAGAGTGGGTAGGTACAAAGTGTCATATGTCTGTACCCATAAACAGATATATGGTGTAGCTAAATATAAGAGATATGATTAAGGATTTTATAATTATATGAATTTATACTTTTTTTTAATATCTTGCTAAAGAAATTTCTTTCTAAAAAAATAGGTTGATGAGCTTTTGAAAGTCGAAGTTATTACTTTTCGGCATGAAGTTCTCCTGAAGATATTCCAGTAGGTTTATATTGTCTTCTTTTTCTTTCTGAAGGTGACGTAAATCCTCAAGACAATCGAGATCTTCGACATCGTAGTAATCAGTACCGAATTTCACGACATAGTGGTGATCATCAAAGGTGCCGTAGACGCACTCTGCTTGGGGCCACTCACCCTCTTTTTGAACCACAAGATTTTCAACATTCATTCTTATTCCATCGTAATTGGGCTGATCATATCGACAAGTTCCTTCTTGAACCTGCCAGTATATCGGGACACCACGAAGGTCAAAGCTCTGGATATTTATATTACAGGCTACTCTCTCAGGAGATGGACCAATAATAAACTTTGCACCGAAATAAGATGCAGAAAAGGCTGTTACTATTGATGTTAATATGACAATGGCACTCATTTTGATAAGATAAGTCGAAGGTTTAGGTCAGGAGATAACGTTCCTTTTACCCATATATTAATGTCAGTGGATCTTAGACAATCCCCAATAATTGATGAGGTGCTCGTAAAGAAAATCAGTAGAAAAATAAGAGGCCATTATTGTATTTGTATTTCAGTAAAAATTAATGAGTATGTTGATTAAGACAACCATGTATTACCCTTCACTAAAATTTTATTGACGTTTCCTTTCTTACTCCAAATTACTTTTATTTATTTTATTTTGTTTTATTTCTCACTTTCTTTATTTTATTTCTCTCTCTTTCTTTGCCCTTCTCATTGTCACCCTTTCCTATATATATTTATCATACTATTGAAGAGGTCTAGGGCATGAAGAGAATTGATCCTGAGTCTGAGGATGAGAATAGCTATGATTCTTTAAGTGATGGAAGTGATTATGAAACTTCAGAGCAAATCACTCATGTTCCACGAATTCGACTTCGTGTTAAAGATCAGCCCGCTCAGCCCGCTCAGCAACGCTCCGATTCACAACTTGTAGCTGGTGGCAATGACTTCAGCTTCTTAAACTTAAAACCAGATCATGAAAACCGCCCATTGTGGATATTTCCTGATGATTCAGGTCGGATTATCTTTGAATTCTTTTCCCCTCTTGCTGAACAAGCGCAGGACTTTTTAATTACTATTGCAGAACCGGTAAGTCGACCGGAACATATTCATGAGTACAAGTTAACGCCTTATTCATTATATGCTGCAGTTTCAGTGGGATTAGAGACAGACGATATCATTAATGTCCTGAATCGACTTAGTAAAGTTCCAGTTCCACAGAAGACGGCGCAGTTAATCAGGGCATGTACTGCAAGTTATGGAAAGGTCAAATTAGTACTTAAACATAATCGATATTTCGTGGAAAGTAACTACCCCGATATTTTACAAATGATGCTTCGAGATCCTGAGATTTCTAAACTTCGTACCACCGATATTCGTGCCGCAGTGAAGGATAAATTAGATATCGTCATTCCGGGCACCAATAATCAAACCGCACAAGTAAGTGAGCTCAACTCAGCCTCCATAGAACAAGCTACTAAGGAGACTAATACAGCGAATAATGAAAATGGTGCGCAGGTAGACATTATTGATGAGGATGATGAGGATGAGGTCCATGCTTTTGAGATCGATACTGCTAGCGTTGAAGTTGTAAAGAAACGTAGCCAAGAAATCGATTATCCTGTATTAGAAGAATATGACTTTCGAAATGATTTGCGAAATCCGGACCTCAATATTGATTTGCGCCCTTCAACTCAGATTCGCCCATACCAAGAACGCTCATTAAGTAAAATGTTTGGTAATGGCCGTGCACGATCAGGAATCATCGTATTACCTTGTGGAGCTGGTAAAACCTTGGTGGGTATTACCGCTGCATGCACCATTCGCAAAAGCTGTATTGTGCTATGCACTTCATCGGTATCGGTGATGCAATGGCGGCAACAGTTTTTGCAATGGAGCACCATTCAACCCGAAGAAATTAGTGTATTTACTTCTGAGTCCAAGGAAAAGTTTGCTGGAGATGCGGGAATCGTTGTTTCTACGTACACAATGGTTGCCAACACTGGTAATCGTTCTCATGATGCTCAAAAGATGATGGACTTTTTGACGAGTAGAGAATGGGGATTCATCATCCTTGATGAAGTTCATGTTGTTCCTGCGGCCATGTTCCGAAGAGTTGTAACCACAATTGCGGCACATGCAAAGCTTGGATTGACTGCTACATTAGTAAGAGAAGATGATAAGATTGACGATCTAAACTTTTTGATTGGTCCGAAATTATATGAGGCTAATTGGATGGACTTAGCCAACAAAGGACATATCGCCAAAGTTCAATGTGCTGAAGTTTGGTGCCCTATGTCCGGAGAGTTCTATCAAGAATATCTACTCGCTGATCGCATTCGACGCATGCTTCTACCAATAATGAACCCAGCTAAGTTCCAAGCATGTCAATTCCTTTTGGATTATCATGAACGAAGAGGTGACAAGATTATCGTGTTTAGTGATAATGTGTATGCTCTCAAAGCTTATGCGCTCAAATTGGGCAAGCCGTTCATTTATGGTGATACACCTCAACAAGAAAGAATGCAGATTCTTAAAAATTTCCAGTACAATGATGCAGTAAATACAATATTTTTGAGTAAGGTTGGCGATACTTCAATTGATCTTCCGGAAGCGACCTGTCTTATTCAGATTAGCAGTCATTTTGGAAGTCGCCGTCAAGAAGCGCAACGTTTGGGAAGAATTCTGAGGGCCAAGCGACGAAATGATGAGGGATTCAATGCATTCTTTTACTCACTTGTGTCCAAAGATACGTTGGAAATGCATTATAGTACTAAGAGACAAGCATTTTTGGTTGATCAGGGATATACATTTAAGGTAATTACTCATCTCAATGGTATGGATAAGCTGCCTAATCTTGCTTATGCCACACCGACTGAACGTAAAGAACTTTTGCAGCTTATTCTATTACAGAACGAGGATGCCGCTGGTCTCGAGATGGGTGATGATGCTGCGTCTTCCTCTAAGGCCCGGGCTAAACGCGTTAAGGGCTCGCTGGCGAGCTTAGCGGGTGGTGAAGATATGGCCTATGTGGAATACAATAAGAATAAGAATAAAGAATTGAAAAAACACAATCCGCTTATCAATAAGTTGTATTATGCCAAAAAGAAATGAGATCACCCCCATACATAGTATATAATTTAAAAACATATTGTGTTATGATTATTTCCTCTCTTCATCAGATGAGAGATCATCATAAGATGAGAACTCACAATCTTCAGAACTCATAGCAGGTGAATTAATTGGCGAAATCTTAGACTCGACAACATTACGACGTTTAGCGGGCTCTTCATTTCGTAAAGAAGTTGAGGTAGCATTGCCGGTGAATTCCACTTTCTTGACAGATAATTCTTCCACGATAGGTTCCTCTTCTGTAATAGATGTCACTTCCGTGATTGGATTGGCTTTACGAGGGTTCTTCTCGATCAATTCATCATTGAATAGGGTTCCCTCAGAACCATCATGAGGATCATCCATTTCATCGGTATTCTGATTAGTATTCACAACTCCTAAGTGTCTCTTCTTCCTCTTATCTATCATTGCCTCAATTCCATAGGCAATGTCTGCTCCTGATTCTCTTATTTCATCCCAGTTATTGGCAATATAAATACCAATTCCGATTCCTGCACCAATTCCAATGAGAAAGGGGATTGGTAAAAATGGCATTGAATTAAATCAAGTGTCAATTGAGTGTACTTCGCGTTGAATGTGGCAACTTTGTATAATAATAGATAAACCTATTAATTAAATATCGGGTAAGGGCATGTTTCTGATTAGAAATGCTGACCTGTTGACAAGGCAACAAAAGACTCATGAAATAAAAGCTCTATGGATGTTTCTTATATATATAATTAGATAAAATAACTTGAATAATCTATAAACATTTACTTGTTATTATGGATGACTTTATTTAGCCCTTTTATAGTCATGTCTAAGAGTCCTGTGATACTTCTGATTGATTCCCCTCGACATATGTTTATGCGGGAGGTTGCACATCACGATTAGATCTCAATAAGTATCAATAATGGAAGAATTTAAATAAGTATTAAAAGACAAATTCTTCTTCAAGAATTCATTTTAGTATATAATGTTAATATGGGAATTTATTTGATTATATATTTCTAATTTTTATAAGATTCTGCTCTATGGAATGATGAAATTATTCATAACACTTGTTTCTTTGTATGTTGTTCTTAGTTGGTTGGGGTATTTTGAACATTTCTAATAATCTTCTGGAATAACTTGTACATTCAACTCGGCTCTCTATGCTGCATATCTCCGGTGCCGAATAGCGGTTACCGATAGGGCAGGGGTGATGAGTGTGGGGTAAGCGGACATCTACCGTTAATAATATATAATAACTAAGAAGTATTTATATTTTAGTGATTATATCCAATGGTTAAGAAAATCACATTCCCTCTCAATACCAAAGATGAGTTCGTGATTTATGAGGATCATGAAGACTATCATTTGCTTCTACTGAACATCCCCCCTGATAATCGTTTAACCCCTGAAACCATTCCCGCTATTATCGAGGCTGTTACCTACATTAGAACCGAGGGAGATGCTAAACCACTAATCTCAAGTTCAACCTCGGCTAAGTTTTACAGTAATGGACTTGATTTTGAGCGCGCCTTGGCCACCCCAGGATTTTTCCCTAACTTGTACTACCCCCTTATGCGTGTATTTATTGAATTCCCATGGCCAACAATTGCTCTGATTAATGGTCATGCATTTGCTGCAGGATTCATGGTTGCTGAGTGTCATGACTACCAGGTCATGAATCCTGACAAGGGCTTTCTTTGTATGAATGAGCTCGAATTTGGGGCTCCTCTTATGGCTGGTTTAATGTCAGTCTTCCGGCCTAGATTCGGTATTCAGCTTACCCATAAAGTCACATTGACTGCCCATAGATTCACTTCTACTGAAGCCCTAGCTGATGGTCTCATTACTGCTCAGGGTGGTTTGCCCGAAGCAGAGGCTATTGCTGCCAAGGTCGCTAAGTTTTCCACATCTCCAAGCTATGGGGCTATTCGCAAGGAACTTTTCCGTGAGCTACTTCATGATTTGAAGACATTCGATGAGAATGAGGCCAATAAGGAAAAGTTGGAAGAAAAGGAACGTATTTTCTATGATGAATACGTTGCTAAGTATAGAGCTCGCTTATAAATGAAGTCAATTAGAATCAAATATTACTATTATTTCTGAAAGGGCATCTATCTACAGAGACATTTATTTAAGTGTGAATTGTAATTGAATGATTCCCACAGCCGTTTAGCTTCCGTTTGGTACTTATCTCTCGAAGTCAAAATATAAATAGCAAAGTCATAAGCTCCTTTGATAATATAGTTTTCTTATCTTGAATATAGCGTTAAAAGCGTTTCCCTGAGATATTCGTACTTTTCCAACATTTCTGTGGTGAAATTATTTATTGACTTCTCTCCTTGACTGAGTGAGTGAGTGAAAGTGCTTAATTCCATTAATTGATTTATCGGATAAACTTCCATTTCTTCTTCAAAATATACCACTTTCATCACATAATTCTGTCTCAATTTTAACTTTTGTAGATATACTTGACGACTGAATTGTAACATTTAAACTTAATTGATTGATAAACAGGGGGAAAGCTTGGCTCGAGCTTGTGATGCAGAGACCGTTCTCAACAGGAGATATTATCATGAACTATTTGTTCTGTCATTGTTTCATATGAAATTTAAAATGAAATAATGGAACATTGAGAAATTTAATTCAATTCAATTCAATTCAATTCAATTCATAGTTTTTGTCACTGCAGAAGAAAATCTTTCAGTTCTTCGAAGATTCTGAGTAGACGAAGCAAGTCTAAGTTAAACCTCTAGCCAGCAGAGTCAATTACAGTAAATCCCATAAACATGAAGAATTTATTTAAGCTACAGGGTCTATTTGGTGTATTGACTAGGACAAGCATACAAAAGTATGCAATAAGCACAATGCGTAACAGGGCTGACGATTTAGTTCTGTCTTCCTCGAGAATTGATTGCTCAATGCCTTTCTGCATCACTTCGGTCATGTCCTTCTCCTTAAATATCTCCTGATACTCCGTCAACAATTCGTTATCATAAGTTTTAAAGTTTTCAAAGAGGTGTGATAAATGAAGTCAGCAGGCAGCGAGTTTGTTATAGTTGTGTGATATTGAAGAAGAACCAGAAATCGCATGTTTCTATCATTCTATCAAAACAAATCGCCTTTATTACGCGCATATATATTAAATTTGCTGTTTTCTCCGTGAAAGGCGTCAAACAGCTCTAGAGAGGCGTCTTAGTTTCCTTCAAGTCGAAGCTTGAAATGAACACACACCTTTCTATCAATGTTTGATTGAGTAGGCACAAATCCAGTTGTTTAATTTTTGTCTGCTCATTTTTTCTATATTTTCTAATATTAGAAGATTTGCTTTAGATAATTAAATATCATGAAATATACACCTTAACCAGCGCCCTACCCTAATTGTTCGGTGGTAGTGAGTTGGGTTTTGTGGAGAAGCATTTTACACGTGATTTCAGAGCGATAAAGATGCACTATTTCAAGCCATTTTCAGCCATCAAAAGTATAACTAAAGTAGAAACGAAATGAAATTGATCACTGATATAATAATATGTTGTATATTTGTATATTTTCATATTTTCATGTTATCAAGTGACTGAATTATTCCCATATGTGCGCCGAGAGGGAGTCGATAGTACTCACTGAGGATAAATGCGCATGTGCAATACCACCTACGGAAACTATTTTAGTCGAGTTAGTATCATTCCGTGGTATAACCAAAGCCTAATCTGTATCTTAACCACGATACCGTTATTTCCAATATATAAGGCGTGCATACGCAGCCAGATGGCTCCCCGCACCCTTAACCTCAATTATATGGCACTAACCCAGGTAAACAAACCACAAAATTATTTTGCCTCAATATCTATTCGTATATTGTACTATATGTCAGAATTTCTTAGTAAAGTAAGCCCAATTCGTAAATTTCCCACCAATTCTGGATGTCTGTCCAAACTTCCTGATCAGCGCCAAAAAATTAGTAAAGCCCGAGGAGCAGATTTCACAATTATGGTAGTTGGAGAGAGTGGACTTGGAAAGTCTACTCTTTTGAGAAGTTTATTTGGTACGGAATTCATTGTATCCAAAGTTGGTACTCCTCATTGTGAAATGAATAGTACAGTGACTGGAGAAGATCCCTCACAGATAGCGACACTGCCAGCTTCCCAAGTTGACCTTCACCGTGCAGCTAGGATTGATATTTATCAAGCTGAAGTGGAAGAGAATGACTTCAAAACAAATCTAACTGTGATTGAGACCCCTGGATTTGGTGAGTATACCAATAATACTAACAATTGGGTTCCACTATGTCAGTTCATTGATGCTCAGCATCTCACGTACATGCTTCAACGCGAACAGCCTATTCGTAAGGCACTCGTTGATACGCGAGTAAATTTGTGTCTATACTTCCTTCCGCCTAGTGGTCGTTTACTTGAGTTTGACCTAGTGGCTATGCGCGAGTTGAGCTCTCGTGTTAATCTAGTTCCCGTCATTGGTAAGGCCGACTCTATGACCCCGAGTGACCAAAAAGAATTCAAGAACCTTATTCAGCAGAAGCTTCGCCAAGAGAACGTCAATGTTTGGGCTCCCTCGATTCCCAATGAGAAGTATACCTGGCCACTTGCACTGGTAAGTAGTGATGAACTTGTCATGGACGAAAACAATGCCCTTGTTTGTGGCCGTAAGTATCGCTGGGGGACTCTAAACATTGAGAATCCTGAGCATAGTGAGTACACTATTCTGCGTGATTGTTTATTTGGTGAAAATATGCTGGATCTTATTGATAAAACTCATAATGTCCACTATAACAACCAGCGCCAGCAGCTTCGCTGTCTGCGACTTCGCAAGGCTCTAGGAACCGATAGTTCCGGCGCAGTATCTCCACTTCCAGTGCCTAAGCTACTTGCTCCTAGTGATCGCCCTTCATTGTCGTTCATGGGTCCGATGATAAATGATAACTATCCCACGTCTAAGCCTGACGAAGCAGTTAGTAGTGTAACACAAGGAATGTCAGGAATCGAAGTACTATCGACTATTTCCAAGTTCGGCCGTGAGTTTCTCGAGACTGAAGTGAGAGAGAAGGATGTTCTCTTCCATCAGAGAGTTTTAGCTCTTAAAGCGCAATTCGATGTCGTAGTCAAGTTCCAGGAAGAAAGATTCGACATTCAAGCTAGTGAGTTACAATTGAAACGCGACAAAATGAATCAGCAAATTGATGCAATGATCTCCGAAAACGCAAGGCTCAACGAGGAGATTCAAAACCTGGAGCAGTCCAAAAAGCGGAAATAAGTAAGAGTGACATGTTAAAATCATAGTAAACTCGTAATAACGTATGTAGCGTAATTGCAATCTCTCAATAAGATCCAGAATTGAACCTGAAATATCTACAAATATATAAATAACACCAACTATGCAGACTCTCGACGATTCTGTCTTTGTCTTAACATTTCTTCCAATGCTAGAGATAATTTTTCCAATTTTACATTTGGCTGAGCACCTCCATTACTATCGCTTGATTCCACATGGTGTCGGGGTGTCCTTTCTCCGCTTACAGAGTTAGATGGTTTACTTGACCCTCTCCATCCATGATTTATCCGTAAGTCGCGTTGAACTGAATTGAAGTCGAGCCCCTCAGTACCATCACGGTTGACAATAAGCTCAATTGCATCGAGCAGATCTTCCTCACTAATGCGATCATCCTCTCCTACTTGAACGTTCTCCTCATGAGGTAAAAGCTGATCCAGTCCACCTTGAGTGACCCAACTGTGATTACGTATATCCATTAAACTAATTCGATTCAGTGGATTTTTCTCAAAAATTCCTCGGAAAAGATTAGCTAGATCATTTGAGCACTGTGATAAGTCTGGTTCTGTGGTCAATATAACGCTATGGAGCTGTGACAAATCAGGAGCCTCAAAAGGGAGTCTACCATGAATCATGTAATACAGTGTGCAGCCCATTGCCCATATATCAGCACTACGTCCACTAATAGGAGCATTTGCGGGATGGAGTTGGCCAGCTGTTGAGCCTAATGAGCTTAGAGAGGACGCGCCTTTACTGGATACTGGTGGTGGAGTAGATATAACAGGGCTAGTACTTGATTCACGAAGACTTGATCCAGGGCTTCCAGGTTGTAGCATCACCAGCTCTGGTGACATATAAGCAGGGGATCCTACAGGGCGCACAACCCCATCACCAGCACCACCTAAATCAAATATCTCACTGACACCGAAATCAGCAATCTTCACAACATCATTATCTCCCAATAAAACATTATCTGCCTTGATATCTCGATGACATACCCCACGGGAATGCAAATACTCTAGACCCAGCACAAGGTCTCTAAAGTAAGTTCGGCACTGATCCTCACTAATTGGCGGTGCATTCCCATCATAATGTTCTTCAGCAGGCATAATTGTACCTCCAGGACACCACTCAATAACTAAAACCAAAGATTCTGCCTCAGGATTATCAAGAACTTCGTATAGAGTAACTAAATTAGGATGGTCAAGTTTTTTCATAACCGCAATTTCCCTAGTTATCAAAGAAGTTACCTCTCTTGATGTGGCCGACTCATTTCCTCGAGACACCACTTGACGACGTAAGCGCATTAAAGCCGCGCGATTAAGTTTTGCTAAACGTCGTTTAGAGCATTCTTTAAGGGCATACTGTTGTCCCTGAGGATCAACAGCCAAATATACCATTCCAAATGATCCTCTACCCAACACTCGAGTAATTTGGTACTGATTAATGAATCTTCCCCGAGCATCTTCCATGAATGCTATGCTAGGTGTCTCTTTGACATGATGTGGTTCTTGGTTATGAAGTCGAAAATGCTGTCGAAGTGGACTAAGTGGATTCATAGGCATAGAATGATATCGGTTCAGAGTAGGTCGTTGCATAACGCCAGATTTTCCCGAAGAAGAAGATCCTGTGCTGCCGCTTTTACTAGCAGCTGGCGAGCTCTGTATAAGGTGATTGCCAAACGTAGCAGTTCTACGTGGCTTTATGTCAGAATCACCACCTAGTTCAACATGAGGTAGTCTCGAATGATTTAATTGTGAAAGTACTTGAATCTTTGAAGAAGGAGATACTGGTGCCGATGTAGCAGCTTGAACAGATAGCCCCCGAGTTTGAGATGGAGAGCATGGTTGCTCCGGCGGTGATACAATAACTTGAGGAGATGCCTCTGATATCACATTTTCTGGGTCATCATTGGCCATCACACTAAAGTAAGTCGCAGTGTGTGGTTGACTTATCCACTGATCCGTCAAGCCAATTAGTACCCGATCTAAATCTGGAGCTGACTCGGGCAAGGGTTCTGGGGAACATAAATCCTTAGGGCAGCTGTTACTGCCACTGCTACTGGAACCAGCAGGGGTATCGGCGGTACTACCACTACCTTTGAGTGACATCTTCGTTTTCATCAATGAAAAATCTTTGCAAGACTTTAATTTATAATCGCGCTTAATCACATAACGAATTGATTCCGGCTCAATTTCATGAAATCGAACTACTTTGCAAGAACGCGTACTCGGTAATGTTGATGCCCCAGCACCAAGATTCTGAGAAGGGATTCGGTCAATCAAAAGTGATTCATTCATAATACGTTGTGATAGTCTAAAGAGGATCGAAGTATGCCGTTGATAGGTTTGATCACTAGAAATAGTATGATAATATATATGTAGAATGAAGAATTGTCTATAAATAGAAATGGCTTATGAAAAGGGCTATTTAGAGTTACAGTAATGAAACTTTTGATTATTTTCAAACTTTAATGTCCACCAACCATAAAGTTGACAATGACATTATGGGGTAAGGGGTATTGGTGGTTATTCAGTGATTGCGGTAAGGTGTGAAAAAATATTGATGTCTATCTTGTCCCCAAGAACAAGACCGTGGTGGTAAAATGCGGCGAGGTAGCTTGAAGATCATTAAGGATCCTCTTTTAAGATCACTAATACCCGGCGTTGGATCACTGAAACAAGCCAGGAATGAGCTAAGATGGATCAAACAAGAGATCAAGGATCCCCAAAACGTACAAAGAGCTGTCAGCCTTCGAGGTCAATTGGGATATCCTTTGCAGTATATTCTTGGTACTCAACCATTTGGCACTCTAGAAATTAAATGTGAGCCTGGCGTATTGATTCCACGCTGGGAAACTGAAGAATGGGTAACTAAACTAGCTTCTCAAATAATGAATAACTGCCAAGATTCTGTTAGAGTATTGGATCTAGGTACTGGGACTGGATGTATTTTGTTTTTACTTAGATCCCTTATTGCAAATAGTTCAGGTGTGGGGTTAGATATAAGTTCCCCGGCACTTCAATTATTTCAAACGAATTATCAACAGCTTCGATTGAGGGATCTCGAGTGCCTAAACCATAGTGTTTTCTCACAATTACCCACTAATTGTCGAGATTTTGACTTGGTAGTATCTAACCCACCATATATTCCGAAACTTGAAGAGGCAGAACCTTCAGTACGAACTTATGAGCCTGAGCTAGCGCTGAAGGAACCACCACGGATATACGAAGAACTAGTTAACCGTGTTATGGAAACAACCGCACTGCGTTCAGTGTTTGAGGTTGGTAATCGAGATCAAATTGATCTTTGCATAGATTTATTTAGGGATTGTAACTGGAAGGCATGGGGTGAAAAGGATTCAGCCGGTCAGTGGAGAACCGTTTGGGCAGAGAAACAACAATAAGTTAGTGGTTTAGAAATTTTTATTTATTTAATTTATTCAGGAACCTCACTTGACTCTCGAGATTCCTCATCGAGGTTCTTTTTTCTTCTTTTACGCTGAGCTCCCGCGCCAAGTGCATGAACAGTATCACAGGGATATACGCGGGTTGCCTGAAGCACATAACCTCCCAATGCTTGACTTGTCATTTTAGGATGCATACGACCCGGCAGTGTCTGATACTTTCTTACACGAGTCTCCCAGATTGTAGGTGCCAGCACTCTGAGTTCTGTCTTCGTAGTCAAGGTCAGATCAACTAACCGTTCCTTAAATTCACTGAATGCTACAATTGGTGCAGACCCACTAACAAATGGAACTAATCGCGTAAGTAGCCCACTGAGTTCCAAGGAAGTTGCCATAATCAAGCCATCGAACCCCTCTTTGCACTTATCCATAATCCAAGACCGTTGGTTAGATCTATATAGCTGACGATTATGTTGACCGCGCTGGTGGGCTTTCAATTCGTTTGGATCTTCGTCGGCATATTTGATCGGTGCTTCAGTCTCGCTTGGTTCGAGAAGTTCTAATAGGTTGATGGTTCTCACTAACGGATTAGTGATCTTAGGATCTTCGGTGGGAAACCATTGCGGGAAATATTTGAGGGCATCAAGATTGGTATGTTCGTTTTCATGAGCAATAGTGACACTACCCTTTCCAGCTAACTTTTCTAGAATAGCAATTACTATCAAACTAGGAGTCTCATCAACCACCAAATAATGACCTCCAGGACGGACATTAGCGAGTGAAAGTATTAATGCTAAGCTTTCCAGGCCCATATTCATAATTTTACTGCGATCTTTCTCTAAATAAATCTCTAAAAGTTGTTGAGTTGTTACCGGCTCAGGAGTAAACTGTTGAAGATACTTAGCCTTCTTACGCTTAAGATATTTTGCCTTAGCGAACTCAGTTTTTTTCTCGAAATCTTGATGAGAACGAATTATTTGCTGTATGATTTCTTCTCCCTTGGCTCCACTTTTTTTTAGATTTTCAATTTCTTCCATTGACAGAGTATTAGTACCAAGATAATCAATTTGATCACCAGCCATAGTTTGGGTGGTAACATCGTCTTTGTCTTCTACTTCGAATTGAGGCTGATCGACTCTGACAATACTTTTATCGGGTAATATGTCGTAAGTAAATCCAAACTGTTCTCCAATCAATTTATCGGCTTTAAAGCTACCAAACTTACCGAGTCCAATGACAGTTGATGGCACTAATTGTATTACTCGATGATTATCGCTAGGTAATCTAAGAAATAACCATGAGTTCGGTTGTATCGTTCCAATTGTCATAATTTAGAAACAAGAAACTCTTAAGATAAAATTATGGGGTGTTCTTTTTCTTTTCCTTTTTTTCCTGCAAGTGAAATTCCAAACTGGTATATGATTGCTTACATAATTTTTTGAAATTTATTTCGGAAATTATTTTTCAATGGGTCGTCGATCTAAAACAAAGCAGGAAGATCCTCCAACTTTGGATGAATTTCGGGGTGAGAAACGCCAATTGCCTCAGGAATTGAGTCGTAGAGGTAAGAAGCGGGCAAAGAAGGCTGAGAACCCCCATTCGTCAGCACAAGAATTATCAGAGGCCAAAGCTGATCTATTTGACAGTGACGATGAACAGGTAGCTAGGCCCATGTTTAGTGATGATGATGAAGATGAAGATGCTTTAGAAGGTTTAAATGAAGCAACTGCTGAGAGATTCTTGAATAAGGATGATGAAGATGACGACGAAGAAGAGGATAGTGAGGAGTATGATAGCTTCGATGAGTATGGTGAAGACGACGAACCAGCCGAAGGTGAAGAACTTAATGATGAGTTTGATGAAAAGGAGTTTGATGAGAATGAGGAGTTTGAGGAAGTGGCTGCTGCAAATGAAGAGCAGAATGGTGAAGTGTCCGCTTCTGATCTTCGCATTCGTATCATGGAAACCGTTAAAATTTTGGAAAATCTTTCTTCTATGGCTACTAAACCTCGCAGCTTTTATATTAGTAGAATTCTTGGTGATATCGAACGTTATTATGGCTACTCTGAGTATATGGCCGAGAAGTTCTTCAACCTTTTCAGTCCCAGTGAAGCGGTAGAGTTCTTCGAGGCCTGTGAGGTTCCCAGACCTGTGGTTATTCGAACAAATACGCTTAAAACCACCCGTAGAGATCTCATGCAAGCCCTTACTAATCGTGGTGTGAACTTGCAAGGCCTTCCCTGGTCCAAACATGGACTTCAAATCTTTGATTCTCAAGTACCTGTAGGAGCTACTCCCGAATATTTAGCTGGACATTATATTTTGCAAGCTGCATCCTCATTTTTGCCAGTTTTGGCGCTTAATCCTCAACCCAAGGAGCGCGTATTAGATATGGCATCTGCCCCCGGTGGTAAAACCACATATTTAGCGGCTATGATGAAGGATACCGGAGTTGTATTTGCTAACGATAGTAACAAATCCCGAGCAAAATCACTTATTGCTAATATTCACCGTTTAGGATGTACGAATACAATTGTAAGCCATTATGATGCTCGAGAATTCCCCAAAGTAATCGGAGGATTCGATCGTGTTCTATTAGACGCACCCTGTTCAGGTACTGGAGTCGTATCCAAAGATCCCCAAGTCAAGACTAGTCGAACAGCTAAAGACTTTTTACAGCTCCCTCATTTACAAAAGCAATTGTTGTTAGCAGCGATTGACTCGGTTGATCACAATTCACCCGGTGCTACTATTGTTTACTCGACCTGTTCCGTCATGCCAGAAGAAAACGAAGCTGTGGTTGACTACGCCCTTAAGAAGCGACCTAATGTTGAGTTGGTTGATCCTGAATTGGCCATTGGCAAACCAGGTTTTACCAGTTTCCGAGGGAAAACTTTTAATTCCAAACTTACTTTGACTAGACGCTACTACCCGCATACATACAATGTTGACGGCTTCTACGTAGCGAAATTCAAGAAGACTGGTCCCTCACCGACTGCCACCACAAAGGAAGAGGTTGCAATCGAAGAGAAATTAAATGAGCCATTCGCTGAATTTGAGAGTAAAGATGATAGCGAGCTCATTGAGAAGAGTATTAGTAGATCATTAAAACGAAAAGGAAAGCAACCCAAGCGAAAATAACTTTTGAGATTTTGAGTGGTCACGATTTCAGTATAAGTATATATATTATATATTAATTCAGTTCAATTCAATTCAATTCAATTCAATTATTGTTCCATCAATTGCTTAATTTGTTTAGATTTTTTATTAATTTATTTCAAATTTTTACTTATCTCATTAAATTATTCTGTTATAAGTAAAGAAATGTTTCTTTCGCTTTGTCAGCATCATTATGTCAGAGCTGGTTACTCAGGTTCATCGGGTGATAATCCCGAGCTATGCCCAATGGTTTAACAGGGATGAGATTCACAGTATTGAACAAAAAGCACTTCCTGAATTCTGGTCTGGAAAATCTAGAACCAAAACCCCTGATCTCTACCGTGAGTTTCGTGATTTCATGATCGACACTTTCCGACTCAACCCTGCTGAGTATCTTACTATTACCGCCTGTCGGCGCAATTTAGCCGGTGATGTGGCCGCGGTTATTCGAGTTCATCAGTTTTTAGAACAGTGGGGTCTTATCAACTATCAAGTTGATCCTGCGACGCGTCCTACGGTGTTAGGTCCTCAGTATACGGGACACTTCCAAATTACTGTGGATGCCCCACAAGGTTTAAAAGCCCCGGAGATCAAAAGCGAAGTAGAAAAAGTTGAAGAAACTGGTGGCGAGGTTGAATCTGAGTCCTCAGCGCTTGTGGCCAATACCCCTGCTTTATCACCTCAGCCCCAGCAGATTAAGAAGGAGGCTAATCTGAATCTTCGAAGATCAGTTTATGATACCAGTAGTGATGCTCTATCTTTAATGGAAGAGCACCAGAGAAGATTCCAAGCCCTCACAACTCGTCAATATAACTGTTTCACCACTGGTGAAGATGTTACTCGCCAAAGATTCCACAATTTACAGTCCAAACAAGCGGTTAGTGCTACAGCTTTGAAACAGGGCTTATTCCCGGCTAATTACACTGCTGCTGACTATGTAAAAATGGAACAGACCCAGCAGGATCTGAGTTCATGGACAGACGCAGAAGTACTTTTGCTCCTGGAGGGCATTGAAATGTATGATAATGACTGGGCTCAGATCGCTTTCCATGTAGGAACAAGATCAAAGGAGAGTTGTCTAGCGAAGTTCCTACAGTTGCCAATTGAGGACCCTTATCTTTCCTACTCGGCGTCCAATAAAGATTCCGAAAAGCCTCTGAAGGAAGTCCTGGCTAATCTGAAGAAATCATTAGAATCTCCCGAACTTGCATCACAGGTGAAAACTATTGCTGAATCTCGTGCAGCTGAAGTTGAAGCTGTTCAAAGGCAGAAGATTACCCATGCGGTCGAACTCCAACTACAAAAGCTCCAGTTAATGGGACAAAAATTCGCAGAATTGGAACGAGTGGTTAACGCCCAGCGTCAAGAACTTGAGTCACAAAAATTGTGTTTGTTAACTGACAGACTAGCGCTGAATCGTCAGGCTGAGGAAGTTTGCTCACTTCTTAAAAAGTCAGCTGAGGCTGAAGGATCTGAGCAGCTCTCATTGGCTATGCAGGCGAAACTTTTGGCAAAACAAACACCTAAAATGGCTACTGAAGTTGTTAAGGAGAATGAAGCTGAAGATGTTAAGCCAGCAAGTGTTACAGGACCTCTCACTTATAAGTTCTGGTCAGCATGAATTAATTAAATTAATGTACTTATTATAACAATATGTCAAATGAATATATATATAATGAAATTAAAATCTATCTGGCATTACTACTGGCGCTGCTAAGGACCATGAATACAATGCGTAACATATCCAAGCACTAATAATCTTAACCCACGATGCAAAGTATGACCTACCTACCGGTACAAAATCATCCATGGGATCTGCTACAACATTTATGGTGAGTAATGATGCTGTATATTGAGTTGCCAGCAAAAAGACTATATGGAATATGACATAGTTGTACCCATCTTGAGTACTACTGTCATCGCCTTCTCCGTCCCCAGTGAGCCATTGGGCATCATCAAGTGCCGAGGCAGGTAGCGATCCATCTTGTACAGCTTGACGCAGGGCCGCTCTTCTCGACTCTGAACTTAAGGAAATCTGTCCGGACTCGATATCCTCTTGGTCACCAATAATCGCTCTAGAAGCGGCACGGGTAGTGGTATAGGCAATGGCAATAAATGTAAACCCCGCCCCTAGGGCCTTTGTCAGGCCCCTTGTGGTTCCTGATCTCGCCCATGGATTACAGTGCAGATCATCCGGTTCGCTGGTAACTGCTGACAATACTAAATATGTGCAATACACGGTTACCAAAGCTGACTGAGCTAGACCGGCTTTAGGATTGTATTCTTGGACTAAAGGGTGTACAGAAATCACACTCACGATAAGCGCCAGAATCAGGTTTATAGTTATGGCAGCCTGGTTCATGTTACAGCCTGTGGTGGCAAACTTAAAGTACATAATACCTGACAGTATGATGGCAGCCAAGTACATACTAACTGTGGATCCAACCAAAATTACCTTCCACATCTTTTCATCTTCACCTTCTTCTTCAACGTGCATAATACAAGTTTCGGCCCAAGAATGAGCAGCGTCAACCAACAAAATTAGTCCAATAAACACAAAGACAAAGGAGAATATTGGTGCTACATAGTTCCCCCAAGCAATCCAAAAAGATGCTGGCATGAGGAAAAATGATATAGCTAGTGCGCAGACATATCCAAAAATTTTTGTACGCCACCATCCATTCTGGATGGATGATTTGTATTTGTACGCTAGAATACAGGCTAAAGTAAGATGTAAAAGACCCAGCGATGAATTAATGCGATGAACTGCTACAAAACTAGTACATTCATCGCCATTGCATGCATATTTAAGTAAACCTAATTTTGATTCTAGCCATGAGCTTAGTGTAAGCCATGACAGAACACTGTTCAACATAAATAACGTGGCGTATGCAATCCTCGCTGCAATCCCGCTCATCGTGTTGCCAAATGCGGCCGACATTATATTCCCAACTAACGAACTTGTCATTGATCCCATAAAACTGGCAATGGCAGTGCCTGCCATAGTCACTGGCATTGATAGGACTGCACCCATTGTAAGATGAGAGATTGGACTGACTAATGGATCATGACAATGAATGTTTCAAACACATACAGTATTAATTCCAATCCAGAAAAAATCAGTGAATGGAAAAGAAAGTAATAATAATCAGAAAATTAGTGAGGAAATTCATGAGGAAAGAAGGAAAGAAATAAGTGATGAAGACAACTTAAATATAAATGATTTCATCGAATCCTCTGGTTGTAACCAATTTAACTATTTATTTGATTGAGTTTTATCCAATTAGACGTTCGAAGACAAACACTGAGTCTCAGAAATCATTGACATTTAGATTACTTAAAGAATTTTATTTCAAAAACACTATTTCAACTACTAAACGTTAACCCACAGAAGCGTCAACCACTAAGTACCAGCTACTAAGCATCGATGTCATTATCTTTGATTGCTGTCAAGTCTTGCATAAACAGGTATGTTATTCTCCACTTCTTATGCTATGCTATCATCCTTTTTGTGCCTCCAGAGGTAGGGTTGTGGCAAGGTTATCAATTGCATGTGATATGGGGTAATATATAACCTGCTGGATTGCGAACACTATTTTTAGATATAAAATTGGTTCAACTGATATAATTTATTAAATATCATTAAACAAACAGTACATAATGATGTACCTTTTTAAACTTCAACCCCATGCGTCGCTATCATTGAACATTTAGCCTCGCATCGATCGTCATCGTTATGCGCCCGACGCAGCACTGATAAGATCAATGCACGTGAAATGGCGTTGGGGCTGATCTGTAGAATATAAACTACAGCGTTCTGTACTGTTTTCAACTTCAATTAACTTACTTTCATTACTATGGCACCTCCTGTAGCTGTTTCTTCTCATAACCAACACTTTAACGCCAGTCTTGACAACCCCACGGTGGAAATTGGTCGATTGAACATTGACACTATCAATAAGTCTCGACAATTCCCCACTACTCCGGGGCGGATAAATCCAAAGAATGCTGATATACCTCTAGATGGCAAGGCTGTAGCTAAGGAAGCCTTGGACCATGGTTTCGATACTGAGACTTATGAGCATCATGACTTACTTCCTTACTTTCCCGATATTAAATGGGAGCCTCTAGTGGAAGAAGATTACAATGAAGTTGCCTTCCGAGCGGATCCATCTTATCAAAATCTTTGGCAGTACGTTGATGAAATTGAGCATCTCACACCTAAATTTGGAACTGTTCTATACGGCATTGATTTATCGAAACTCAATGGTAAGGCTAAGGATGAATTGGCACGTTTAATCGCATTTCGTGGAGTTGTATTTGTGCGTGATCAGCATAAATTTGATATTAAGTCTCAACTTGCTTTGGGGCGTCACTGGGGCCGTCTTCATCGTCATGCAACCACAGGTTTGCCTAAGGGGTCAGCTACTGATCCTGATTTGCTAGATGTGCATGTAGTCTACGCATCAACTAAGCGTGTTCCCAGCTTAGCTTATACTCAGACAAACTTGTGGCATTCAGATGTGACCTACGAGAAGCAACCCGCAAGCTACACCAGTCTCAAATTACTTGAGGGTCCTGCTCATGGTGGTGGCGACACTCTCTGGAGCAATGGCTATGCTCTTTATGACTCACTTTCTCCAGCTATGCAACAGTATCTTAGCAAACTTACAGCTCTGCATTCTGCAGAAGAGCAAGCAGCGGGCGCAAGGCGCTCAGGAAACACTGTGCGACGTGAACCAGTGATTACTGAGCATCCTTTAATTCGTACCCATCCTGTAACTGGGTTTAACTCAGTCTTTGTGAATCCTGGATTTACTAGAAAGATTGTTGGTGTTCCCAAGAATGAGAGCGATGCGATTCTTCAGCTACTCTTTACGGAATTAGCTTCGAATGTTACGAACTCCGTGCGCTGGAAGTGGCAGACAGACGATATTGCCTTCTGGGATAACCGTAGTACCTCTCATGCTGCGTCATTTGGTTTTTACCCTCACGCCCGTCATGCTGTTCGTGTCACTGTACATGGAGAAACTCCAGCATTTAGTGAGGAAGGTAAATCTCAACAAAACACATATGATGCAGAGCTAGGAATCACATCTTTGCATAAGGACGTTGCCAATGCACCCGTTTATAACGATTAAAAGGGTATCAAGTGCCTATGCAACCGACTGTATATAGGTTTCAAATAATTTTATGATTATTTTTAGTTGTATACTATTTATTGTATGGTTGGATAACTCCTATCACGAAATATATAATTATATAGTGCCCTATACGATATACAATCCGGAGTAACTAATGGCTCTCTCTCAATGTAGTGAGTGTCAGGTGATAATATCTTTGGCATCTAAACGTGTCTATCTCCACAAGCATACAACTAAGATACGAGAAATCATTACTATAGAACAATGGATGAAATAAGAGACCTTCTGCAGACTCAACTGGCAGGCACTATTGACTTTGAGGGCCAGCAACTAGCAGAGAAGTATACTAGTATTATTATATATGGAGGAGTTGCACTAAGTGTCATATCAGCATTAGTCTCTGGTCAATTCGAACACTTCATGATTGGACTTGGTGCTTCCTACGTTGCCTCACTTATTTTCTCATTACCCATACCAGCATACAGACGAAACCCTGTAACATGGTTGGAACCTTCCAAGCCCAAAGTCGATGTCAAAATAGATATATGATCCTAAATAATTGGTTTAAAAACTTTAATCATTCATTATAACTTAGAGGGGGGTGCTTTCTTCTCAAATTCAGCTTGCTTCTCTTGGGCACGAATATATCCAGGCTCCTTAAGGACTCTTTGACGCCATTCATAAAGACCTGGGTAATGTTCCTTCAATAAATCATCAGTTAAGATTCCGAAGGCATAGAATTGCTCTAGAGTCACCTCATACATGATGTCAGCTACAGTCAAACGTCCATTGCAGTACCATCCACCATTTTTAGCAATCTGATCCTGAAGAATCTTCAACAATTTCTCGAATTGAGGCTTGGCATAATAACTGTCAATGGTACTTAAAAGCTTACCGACAACGGTTTTCAAACCCCATGGAATTTTATCAATGGCTCGGTAATGGACTCCTAACATAAATCCACTAATACAAATGTTTGATTCACCTGCATAAAGGGCATACTTGATAGTTGCTGCCTCCTCTTCGGTCTTCCAAATAAGGGAGGAGTTCTTACCATATTTAGTAACTAAATACTCAAGAATGTTACCGCTTTCTGCATACACAACTCCGTTATCCTCAATTAAAGGTGAAGCGCCGGTAGGATGGACCTTAGACAGCTCAGGAGGAGCAAGGATCGGGTTGCGAAAATAAGTCTTGGTTTGATAAGGAACTTTCAATTCTTCAAGGAGCCAAACCACGCGAGTGGCCCGAGACATGTTCAAATAGTGTAGTGTTACGGTCATGGTGTGGAATCTTGGTTAAAATTGCTAAGGCCTACCAATTGAAATAGTTATTTATATACTAAGGCCGCTTGCTTGGTTGGTAAGGGTTCCATGCAGGATAAGTGAGGAAAGGGGATGGGTGGAGTCTGGTCTACTCGAGAGAAAGGGCTGCACCTTACCCTTTGAATGTGGCACTCTCGCTTAATTAAAGTCTATGATAGAGGCCGAAAATATAAGGGTGCTAATTTTTATTAAATGAGATTTGGGATGATTGTATGAAATCATAAAACTTTCGCAATATATATGATGCTTGGAAAATATTAATTCTGTTTACGTTGGTTAGATCATCTAAGAATTCAGGGTTGGCATAATCTGCGTCATGCATAATATGGAATCACTTATATAATTTCTAAGAACGGGGTGAATTACAAAACAATATACATAATTTACTCTATTTCAGTTCACCTTCCATCGATTTACGTGCTTCTATCAACGCATTGTCCTGGGGATTAACAAACACTTTCCCCGGACGTGGGGCCCCTGTTTCGAACTCCTTTTGAGCAGTACGAGCACAAATATATCCAGGTTCCTTCATATACCGCTGTCTCCATTCATAAAGTCCTGGGAATTTTATTTTCAAATATTCATCGCTGAATCCACCAACTGCTAATGCACCTTCTATGGTGATACCGTACATAATATCGGCAACCGTCAAACGTCCATTACAATACCAACCACCATTCTCAGCGATTTGATCTTGCAATGCTTTAAGACATTTCTCAAATTCAGGCTCGGCATAATAGCTATCAATTACTGACAAGAGCTTCTTCACCATCGTTTTCAAACCCCAGGGCATTTTGTCAACGGCCTTTCTGTGTATTCCGATCATAAAATAGCTTATGGCAATGTTGGACTCTGCTGCGTAGAGTGCATATTTAATGGTTTCTTGTTCATCCTGGTTCTTCCATAATAATGGTGAGTCCTGGCCATATTTAGTAACAAGATGTTCCAAAATGTTTCCACTTTCGGCATAGATGCGTCCATCGTCCTCAATCACAGGAGAAACACCGCTTGGGTGGACTTTCTTTAATTCCGGGGGAGCATACGGATATGGCTCACGAAAATATACCTTAACGTTATACGTTAAATGGAGCTCTTCCAGCAACCAGACAACTCGGAGTGCCCGGGATTGGTTTAGATAATGTAATGTCAATGTCATTTCGAGTGAAATTGACCTTGTCGATAGTCAAAAAAGTTATGAAGAATTTAGTCAACTATGTCTATAGCAATATATAATACCCAAATACCGATAGGTAGATATAATATAATAATCATTTAGTAAACATGCATATACCTTCTATGAATCTCGGCGTGGGGGGATCACGTTACCGACCGCATTATCATCTCGAAATGCACCTGTAAGTGTGGAGTGCATGTGACGACAGGATATGTAATAGAACTGAGATTATCTGATTTGAAATTCTACGATTGATAGAAATTCTACGATTGATATAAAACTCCTCTAAAGTTTCTATTTCGGAGTAATAATAAAAATAAAATCCTCTTTTAACAGTGGATGTTTCTATTTAATACTATATATATAGATAAGTTTCTTACAGTGTACTTTTATTTCTTTTTGTTTACCTATTTATATTCATTTATTTCGAAAGACCGGGCTCGTTTAGAATACACGGCGTATGCAGGTGGTTCATATTACCGCTACCGATGTCACGCCTAAACCTGGAGCATGATCTCTGCGCTACTTGTAAACAATCCAATGACAGGTCTTCAACATATAAATATATAATGTACATATAATTCATTCGTGTAAAATATATATTCTATGAAGCAATTCTCTTCTATTTAAAATCACTATTTTTGGTCCAAAATTATGGAGTTTTAACTCCTGTAGACTACTTATAAAGTTATAGCCTCGGTAAAATTACCCCGTAACTACCCCACCACTTAAATGAAGTCCGAAGAATGCCGGTATACCCTTATCCATGCTTCCCCACAAGAACATGCCCTACCCACGAGCGCCCCGTCAACTATATATAACACTTGGTGCCGTTTCTTTCCTAAATTATTAAAGGAAATTTTATTCAAATTTTTTAAAAGAAGAACCCCATAAGCAAAGATATTTCATAATGCTGTCAGCTAACGATTGTAGTAACATTGTCGTTGATGGTAAGGAGTATAATTCTTTCACCGAGCCTCCAATTTTGATGGCTCAAGAGCGCGCTAAAACTAACTTCCCTGTTCGCGAAGTAACCTACTACTTGAATGGTGGTAAGGCTCAGACTGAGCACCGGGAGAATATTATGAGACAGATTGAGACTATGCCTGCTTTTGATAACTCTGATCTTTATGATATCAATGGTGACTATAAGCTTTGCCGTGAGAAGACGATGAAGAGAGTAGCGGCTGTAGCTGATTATGTCACTGATGGTCGTAGTGAGAGGGAGATTAAGCGCTTCCTTTCAATTGCATCGGTTATTGACGGACAGACTCTTACTCGTATCGGTGTACACTACGGTCTTTTCCTTAGTGGAGTTCGATCTGGTGGCACTGCTGAACAGTTTAACTATTGGGTTGGTCATGGTGCTGGAACCCTTCATAACTTCTTTGGATGCTTCTGTATGACTGAGCTTGGTCATGGCTCAAACGTTGCTGGTTTGGAAACCACCGCTACTTATGATAAGAAAACCGAAGAGTTCATTATTAATACACCCACCGTGGCTGCAACCAAATGGTGGATTGGTGGTGCTGCTCATACTGCTACTCATGGTCTTGTTTACGCTCGTCTCCTCATTGATGGTAAGGATTATGGTGTTAAACAGTTTGTAGTTCCTCTTCGTGACCGTCAGAACTGGAATTTGATGCCTGGTGTAGCTATTGGTGATATTGGTAAGAAGCTTGGTCGTGATGGTATTGACAACGGTTGGTTACAGTTTAGTAACGTTCGCATTCCTCGCTTATTTATGCTAGCTAAATACAGCAGAGTTTATCCTGATGGAAGCTACAAACAGACTGCTCCTGCTCAGCTCGCTTATGGTGCTCTCATTGGCGGTCGTGTATCGATGGTTGAAGATTCTTATACTTGGTCATCTCGTTTCCTAACCATTGCTCTGCGTTATGCTGCCGTTCGTCGTCAATTCTCCCAGTCCTCTGATGTAGAGACCAAATTGTTAGATTACACATATCACCAGCGTCGTCTCTTACCTCGACTCGCTTATTCTTACGCTATGAATGCTGCCTCTAGACAGTTGGATGTCGTTTACACCAATGCTACTGATACTTTAGCTAACACCAACACAAATGACAAGCTTGCAATGTCTAAGGCTGTTGGAGCTATCAAGAGCCTTTTTGCATTGAGTGCTGGTTTGAAGGCCTTCTCCACTTGGGGGTGCTTGAACATGATTGATGAATGTCGCCAGGCTTGTGGTGGTCATGGTTATTCCGCCTATAATGGTTTCATCGATTGGACTGCTTTCGCTGTGCAAGTTACGTGGGAAGGTGATAACAATATTTTGGCTTTGAGTGCTGGTAGAGCTCTCATTGGTCGATATGTTGATTCTTCCCCGGGTCCTGTTAAGAACGAGACGGTATCTGGTGCCAAATTAGACGACCCCGCTACCCTTGTACGTGGCTTTAAGTTCATTAGCGATAAGGCCGCTGAACAGGCTGCTGAACAGTACGTCAAACTGAAGGCGAAGGGCCTTGAGGCTGATCAGATCTGGGAGCAGCTGTCACAGCTTCGCTTTAAGTGTGCCCGTATTAGCACTCGCAGTTTCCTGGTTAATGCTTTCTTCCAACAAATTGAGAAGGATGCCACACCTGCAGTCAAGCCTATTCTTACGAAGTTGGCTATTTTGTTCGGTCTTTGGTCAATTGAGGAAGAATCCTCAACTTTCTTAGAGTACCGCTTCATCACTCCTGAGGATCTTTCATCTGTCACTCTTCTTGTTAACGACTACTGTGGTGAGGTCCGTGAGCAGACTATTGGTCTTACCGATGCATTCAACTGGTCTGATTTCTTCATCAATGCTCCCATTGGTAATTACGATGGTAATGTTTACAAAAACTACTTCAAGAAGGTCACTGACCGCAACCCCCCCAGTGTTACTCATGCCCCTTACTTCGATAGTGTCATGAAACCTTTCTTCAAGAGAGAAAGATTTGAAGAGTATGATCTATCGTCCTTGGAAGAAGAAGAGGCCGAGGAGAATCAGTAGTAAACAAGATGGCTATTTGGTCCCACGTTAACATGAGTGCGTTTTATTCTAAATGGAATGTTCTATATGGGGAGACAAATAATAAAAATACATATTTAAACTTTTAGGTATCACATTATTTATGATTTTTTCTAATTCTTCATGATTCTAAAGATTCTGCATCGGAATAGGGCACGTATAAGGGCTAATGCTGCTATCCAGACTACTTACAAAGTCACGCTTTGCATATACATATTATTCAACGTGTCGGTTAAGCATAGTAAAACAATAGAAAAATATTGATATCATAACTTGACTCGTCGAGTTAATTATTTTACCAATGTTTAATGTAATTTCTGGCCTGCTCTCATTTTTACCTCTGGTATCTTCTAAGCCTGTCGATGTTTCTGTTGAGGCGCCATGGCTGGAAATTCCAGACTCGGTGCTGGCGCTTGAAACAGTTGCAAAGTATAACACATCGTGCTACTTCCCACTAATGTCTTTACTAATTAATGAGAGAATGAAGCCTGAAGGTTGCTCGAATGATACTCAATATATCTTTGAAACAGCAGAGCGCGCTGGCTTCCTGAATTCGTTGACGTTACCCTTGGCTAATCAAGAGCTTCATCTCGGAAATGTCATACCTACTGTAGAAACCCATTACCAAATGTTCTCAGAACTTGAAAACTATCAGGATTGTCCTGTGGTGATGTGGTCTGAAGGTGAGTATTCTTGTGATCGTACCTTGCTTTATGCCCTTCAGAATCCCAAATCTCCACAGATTCCAACTTTGTTGACCAATGATAAAGTTATCGGCAATGGTGATCAATGGGTAGTTGTTTATGCTGATATTGACTCTGCTGAGTTCCCTGATTGGCATGAGACTCTATTGGAAATGGCTCTCAATGGTCGACTTTCATACGTTCTGAGACACAAACCCACGACAAAAGCCAAGGAATCGATTAAACTTGCGGGATATGGTGTTGGATTTCACCTTAAGAAAACTGACTACTTGGTGGTGGATGATCGTTTGACGAAAGGGGAACTCAAGTTGAATTTGAATTCTAGTACGGAACAGATTCCTGCCAGTAAAATACCATATCTTTCTTATGCTGCTGCTCAAAAATTGCGAAATCTTCCCACGAAGGGTGATGATCAGTTCGATGCGCTCGAGGATTTGAGTCATAACTTTCCTCACCATGCTGTATCACTGGCAGCTGACGCGAATGAAGAAACTGCGATGGCAGAGATGGCAGAGAATATAATTGGAGCTCCAGGCTTCAACGGAATGTTTATTAATGGTGTATTGCTCAAGAACCCGGATGTATTCTCCTTGTTTGATTTATTACATGAAGAGGCTGATATACTTCACTCACTTAATCTTCAGCTTCCAGAAGACCTTAATATTCCGACCTTGCTTACAAGTGGTGTCATTCGAGATGGTGAGGATATGTCTACCCTCAGACATCGCTATGATTTGAGTGCTGCTGGATCTGCGATCGGTTGGATTAACGATATCGAAAAAGACTTAGTCTACTCTTCTTTGGACGATGATCTGACTATGTTGAAATCTTCGGAAGCTCCGTTCGTGCCACTTAAGCGTAATATCCATTCAGTAGTAGTCGCGGGAGAGCTCAAGGATAAACGAACCACCAGTGCTCTTCTTGGTCTATTGAGACAAGTTGGTCAACAGTTGCCTTTACAAATCGGACTTGTCAGTTCTTCAGCGGCCTGGAAAGAGGCGGCGGAACTTGGACCCGAAGCTCGTGAATTTTTCTTACATGAACTTTTGAATGGCAAACCTCTGGACGGTCTGCTTAAGTTGACTAAAGCAGCCATCGATGAGGGTGAAATATCTGCTTCACCAGAAACTTTGACAGATGCTAAGGAGTTCTTCTCAAGATTCGCTGTTGATACTAAGAAAGGACCAGTTATTTTCGTGAACGGGTTTCCTCTTAATATCGAATCTTGGAGTGAAGCTGCTTCAACAATTTTCTCATCAGATGCGAATTACTTACGTGGGCTGGATAATCTGGAGGCTGTTGAATCTCTTCGTGATGAGCTTTTCAAAACTGGTGACACTAGCCGCAGCAGTCTTCTAGACCCTCTTGAGGTTAAATATCAAGCTTGGCCCATGAATTCGCCAGTGCAACTATTCCGAAATACTAATACAACTAAGGATGCTGAATCTGATGAAAAGAAGGTAAAGCATGCTGTGCTTTTTAGTTCATCTTTCTCCACAGTCGATTCGTTTCATTTGGCTGAAGCCTTGCTTCAGCGTGCAACTGACTATGGTGATCTCGATGTTGTTATTCGCCCTCTTAGTGGAATTGATCCTCGACTATACGCTTCGCTATTTGACCCATCGTATAATATGTTCAGATTCAGTTTAGATTTGATGAGTGCTGCTCGTGGCCATCTTTTTGAACGTAAAACTGAGCCTCGTGTTTTCGAAGCAGCGAAGGATCCTGAATATGATGCAGACGATCTCCCTATAGATAAGGAATCAATCATTATTGATGGTAGATACATTGAAGTCAGCAAAGATCTTACCCCTGACTTGATTGACAAGCTTATTGCTCGCGAAACTGATAGGTTAGTGCGTATTCAGGATCAATCCCCTAATATTGGTGGTGTTGGTGTCGCTGCTATCTCTGCAGCTGCTCAAGATCGTACTATGATAACAGATCTAGATAGCCCTGATATTTTTGTGGACTCAAAAACTAGTAACGTGTCTGTCGCTCTTATTGTTGATCCCGCTAGCACCCAAGCTCAAGAATACTTGGCCCTTGCCAGATTAACTAAGGATGCTGGGTTTAAGTTGAGCATCTTCCTTTCACCATCTGAGCTGACTGAACTCCCTAAACGAATCTTCAGATCAGTTTTCGACCGTCGTAGCTCAGCAAAGTTCAAGGACCTTGATGAGGATATCCTTTATACCAGTGAACTTATAGAGCCCAATTCATGGATGACAGTTGCATCTCAATGCGATTATGACCTTGACAATGTTATCTTGAACCTTGTGAAGGAGGATCAATTGAAAGTAGTTTATTCACTGAGAAGCCTCATTGTAGAGGGATTTGCTACTGGCACTTCGGCTCCTGGTACTAAGTTAGATATGGTTACTTATACTGGACACAAGGTTGGCGATACCAATATAATGACAAATTTAGGCTATTTCCAGTTTCAAGCTTTAGTTCCTGGCCTTTACAGTGTTTGTGCTTCTGAAAAAGGCAAATCAATTGCTTGGAAATCAGGTTCAACAGATTGTGTGCCTGTCGAAGTAACCAGCTTTGGAAGCACAGTTGTGAAAGCAATTATTACAGAGTCTTGGCCGAAATTTAAGCATCGTCCTGTTAAGTCCTCTAAAAACACTAAAGCAACTTCATCTTACTGGGGGCCAATCAAGGAACTTGTTGAGAAATCCTTGGATACAAAAACTAAGAAAAATGCGGATATTAATATTTTCACAATTGCCAGTGGACACCTCTACGAGCGTTTTGCATCTATTATGATGCTAAGCGTGATGAAGCATTCAAAGCACACATGCAAGTTCTGGCTGATTGAGAACTTCATGAGTCCCAAATTTAAGAGATTTGTACCTGAGCTAGCTCAAGAGTATGGTTTTGACTACGAGTTTGTAAGCTTTAAGTGGCCAAACTGGTTACGAGGACAAAATGAGAAGCAGCGCGAAATCTGGGGTTATAAAATGTTGTTCTTAGATACTCTTTTCCCGCAGTCCTTAGATAATATCATCTTCGTTGACAGTGACCAGATTGTTCGCACTGATTTCAAAGAGCTTTTAGATATGGATCTTGAGGGTGCGCCTTACGCATTTACGCCTATGGGCGATGACCGTGAGGAAATGGAGCCATTTAGATTCTGGAAGCAAGGATTCTGGAAAAAATCGTTGTTGGATAATGATTTGTTGTACCATATCAGTGCGCTCTATCGTGTTGACCTTAAAACATTTCGAGCTGGTCGTGTCGGAGACATAATCCGTCAGCACTATCAGAGATTGAGCATTAACCCGGAAAATCTTGCTAATCTTGATCAAGATTTGCCTAATAGTCTTCAGTCGGTTGTTCCTATATACACATTACCCCAAGAATGGTTATGGTGCGAAACGTGGTGTTCTGATGAGAGTCTCGAAACAGCCAAAACTATAGATTTGTGCAATAATCCATTGACAAAGGAACCCAAGCTAGATAGAGCTCGAAGGCAAATTCCTGAATGGACGAAGTACGATGATATTATCTCTGAATTCTCTGCAAAGGTTGATAAGAAATTTGCTTCAGAAACCCATTCCAGTCACGATGAAATTATCAAGGATGAATCTCTCAAGCTTACAGAACCTCAAGAAGATCATGATAATGAACATGACTTCAGTGATGACGAAACTGATCCTGATCATTACGAATTATAATTATGCAATATATAAATGTATGTATATATGTATATATATTGAAAAAACTAAATGAATAGTTATTAAAAAACCTTTGATAAAACATTCTGAAGCTCTGAAGAATCGTTAATAGAGCCCTTCTTTTGTTTCTTGGTCTTTATATTTGTAGGCTTTTGATCAAACTGTCTTCGGAAAGCAGGCTCACGAACTTCGTTAACGGGAACATCATTCCCGTCACCAGCTTCCTCACTTTTGCGTTTGAGTCTTTCAATTCTATCTCTCTTTTCAACGTTATCAATAAATACTCTGTTTTCACGAGTTGCTTGAGCAATCTCCGCCTTCATCTTCTCTTGTCTCTCCTGAGCCTCCAATGCAATCTGCTCAGTGAGGTCATGCCATTTGAACTTTGGCAAATATTTCATGTTAATAATATCATCATAGTAAAACGAGCCCTTTTTTCCGCCCAATGGATTGCCATTGAGTGCACTAACAGCTAATTTGGCATGCTTTTTATTTTCAAATTCAGCCCATCCCTCGACGAACTTCTTCTTTCTATTACCACCAGATTTCACTCTGAGTGAGTAACTCTTAGGATCTTCGGGATTAAGATATATTCTTCCCACTGTGCCGAAGCGCTCTAAAATTTGCTTTACCTTCACTGGTTTCATGTAAGGAGGGATAGTGGAAAGATAAACAACCCCACTTCTCTTAATTTGTTTCAATCTCTGACGACTTTCCTCCTCTCTAATTATTTTCTTCTGTTTTTCTAATTCTTCTTCATCAACTTCAGAGTGTTTAGACTCGTCATTTTCGCTCTCTTCTTCACTTTGATCTTCGTCATCTGAGCCATGGAGCCTGGTGAACTTCTTTGCTTTGCTTTCCTCTTCATCACTACTTCCATAAAAATTCTCTTCATCATCTGAAGCAGAATTGACTCCTAAAATATCATCTGCCTTGGACATTTTCCAATGATTAACTTCTTATTAGATCGGTGGATTCTCTTGGATCGGAATTAAATTTTACAGAGAGTCATGTGATCTTCCACAGCTCTAACACTTCTATCACTGTGAATGGGAGGAGGTGAGTGTGGGGTTATCTTATATTTAGTGGACACGATTCATCTCATATCGTTGGGTGGGTAAGCAGAGGAGGTGTGGAAGTAAAAAAAATTGCAATGAAATTACTTTTTATATATCTAAATACAATTTTTGGTTCAAATTTCACTGGTTCCAAGATATTGTCGGGAACTTGCCGTTGCCCGCATATGTAGGCGTAATAAGGTTTGGGTTCCAAGGTAATTCACCCCACATTTCACAGCTCTCCCAGAAGTAATCCTGTCCTAAAACGAAATCACTTGATTCCGAAATACGCACGAATATGCAGACTTACTCAATTCAGTGCGTGACTTCGTGAATACATCAGTTACTGGCTCTTTATATAGTAAAATACAGTAGATACAAGACTTAGAAATTCTGGTTCAATTAGTATTATTATATTATCTTATAAACATCACAGCATATTTAAAGGACTAGCATTTGAGCTAATTCCATCATCGACCTTGACTATAGGAGATCCTAGCGAATTAAGAATTAAAGTGGAGGAGTTTCATTTCAGAATACATATATTATTTTAATTAAAGATCAATAAATAGTAATTGGTGTAGTGCAAGTCAATGTCATCGAATAGGCATCTCAGCATTCAAATCTACCCAGATGCGACCCTTCTTGGTAGGACTTTTCTTCAACAGGTAAGGAATTCCCAAGAACGATTCAATTTCGCTGATACCACCATCAATAATGGGATGTAGTACCGGCTGGCAAGTTATATATCGCAATTTTCCGTGTTTGACCATTTGCGATTCAGCTAAGTATTTTCGTAAATATGAGGAATCTGATCGACAAAATTGTCTTTTGGGTGTATAGAAATATTTTTGTCGGATTTCGTAAGTTGTCATTTCGATTTCAAGGGTCTCTTTACTACCTTGGTCCCGTCCATGGTCGTATTCATCACTTTCTTCCTCATCAGGCTCATGGAAGTCACTCAGTTCGTTACCAAGTTCGTCACTAAGAAGGTCAACGACATCATCCTCAGTTGGAAGTACTAAGGGATGGACCATCGAACTATCTAGAGTCGGTAAGGAGCTTGTAAAATTCCGGGCCTTAAAGGGATGTCCTTCTACTATCTCAAGAACCGAGTCATTATCCAGAAAAGGAACATCATCATGGGGAGGAATCGTGAACTGGCTATGACTACTGAACTGAGAGCGAATGGAAATATAGGAATCAATCGATTTTGAACTGTTCGCTCTGCTCAAGATTGTCTTGATTGGTTTTTTCATGGTTGAAAAAACTGATGATGAACGGGGAGGCGATGAGCGTTGTAAAGGATAAATCATCGCCTACGTTGAAGTATATTTCTTTTATTTTGAGGTCGAGCAATAAAGTATTAGATTTGTCGCTAAATTCGATTTATATCTCATTTGCTAAGAGACCAACGGTAAAACCGGACTTTTAATCATGTGTGGGGGGGTCCCGAAAAGATGCCTATCTTACTGTTGGGAAAGGGGAGGGGAAGTGCCGAAAGCGACTACAGAGTTATCAGAAGGCAGATTTTGGGCAAGGGTATTCATCCTTAGGATTTTCGGTGCGATCTTTGGCAACTTAAATGAATATTTGGGCGTAGTTAGCTTGAACAAAATTGCTCTTCTGTGCCAAAATCTTCCATCTACAGTGTCGTTTTTAAATAATGCTTCCAAATCGGACTTCTATCTTCTCAATCAAGCTGTAGTATGAAAGACTAAGTGGCCTGTCAGTGGCATAAGCGAACATAAGGGCAAGGCTGACCAAGTGAAGATCACTTAGCCATGTCCTGCATAAACCCTGGAACATGAATGCGTAAACCTTGCCCGCATCTAGCTGCATAAAAAATATTAGTAACACGGCGGCTAGATTTGAGGGAAATAAACTTAGCTTAAAACATGCGTGATCATCATACAATCGCCAATGATAACGCACTAAATATATCGCGGTATAGAACTGATGTGGATGGTTGATTTTTTAATTCTTTATTTATAGCATCTATATAGATTTACAACCCAACATCGATCGCTGATCTGGTATTCATATAAAGACATGATTATTGTAAATATATATTAATTAATCGGTACGCGTCTCATCTGGCTTCATTGCTGGGAACAAAAGAACTTCCTTAATAGTATTGGAATCAGTAAGGAACATAGTCAAACGATCAATACCGGTACCCCAACCAGCGGTCGGCGGCAAGCCATGCTCCAAGGCATGCATGAAAGTCTCATCAACCAGTTGAGCTTCATCATCACCCTGATCTTTCTGGTTGGCTTGCTCTTCGAATCGCTCACGCTGATCGAAGGGATCATTCAACTCAGTATAGGCATTGACAATCTCCTTAGTACCTACAAAGACCTCGAAACGCTCAGTCATACCGGGCTTATCACGAGAGTATTTAGCCAAAGGTGACATCATCTCCGGATGGCCAAACACAAAAGTAGGATTAAAGCAGTTGTCCTCAATGAACTCACCAATGAGCTTATCAAGCATACGAGCATTGGTCAATGGAGCTGAGCACTCAAGATTAATGCGCTTCAACTGGTCACGCAAGAACTGGTTTGTCTCAGCAGTATGAAGTTCAGTTCCGGCGGGGAATTTTACACCTAATGCCTTTTCAAGAGTAGGAATAATTTCGACCCGCTTCCAAGGACGAGAGAAGTCTAGCTCCCATTCCTTAGTAGCGTCATGAGGATCAGGATGGTACTTGATCTTGTAAGATCCGCAAATCTCCTTGACCATCTCACTGATCATCAGCTCAGTGGTCTCCATGAGATCGTAAACATCAGCATAAGCCTGGTAAAATTCGCAAGTAGTGAACTCTGGGTTGTGAGTCATGTCAATACCCTCGTTACGGAACTGACGGCCGATCTCGTAAACTCGGTCTAAACCACCCACAACTAGTTCCTTCAAGTATAGCTCAGGAGCAATACGCATGAATAGATCCATGTTAAGATCATTGTGGTGGGTGACGAAAGGCTTAGCTGTAGCACCACCAGCGATCATATTCATCATCGGAGTTTCGACTTCAATGAAGGATCGCTCATCCAAGAACTTACGAATGTATTTGATGATCTTGCTACGGGTAATAAACTTGTTACGAGTGTTGTTGTTCATGATCAAGTCGAGATGGCGATAACGGTAGCGCTGCTCCTGATCCTTAAGTCCGAAGTGCTCGGTGGGTAACATACGTAAACTGGGAGACAATAACTGAACCTTGGTGATGAAAATCGAAAGTTCACCGTCACCACCACGCTTAGGAGATGTTCGGAAAGGATAGCCCTCGATACCAATAACATCACCACGACGAAGTAGATCATGCACATCATCAAGAGGAGCACCACCCTCAACGGCTTGGGCAACGGCCTGAACGGAACTGCCATCACCGTGAAGTACGTAGAACTTAAGAGAGGCTCCAGACTCACGCTTAGCAAAGATACGGCCAGCTAAAGTTACCACAGTATCCTTTAATTCCTCGCCTTTTTGCAAATGACTGAATTTAGCTACAAACTCTGGCAAGGAAATGGACACATGGAATTTGTGTGGGTAGGGATTTGGTTGCTTAGTTTTGCGGAACTCAGCGATCTGCGCACTACGATTTTTCAAGTACTCAGCAGGGTTAAGTTCTTGACCATCCTCGTTCTTCTTTTTGGGAGCAGCACTGGCAGGAGCAGCTGCTGCCTTAGCTGCCTTCTTCTTAGCAACTTCTCGGGCTTTCTGACGCTTCTTCAGTTCAGTCTTAGAGACTTGCTCGCCAGTCTCCTCATCAAGGTAAAGTTTTTTAACTGCATCTTCAACGGCCTCACTCATTGTCGGTCTGTGACTCTAAGGCAAATTGTAAACCCTGGTAATATATTATGGGCTAATTTTTTCAGACTAATAGGGTTGGGTATGATGTGTGGGACATTTCCGCCAGATAGCAGGCAGTTAGAGTAGTTTAACTTTTGAAGGTATAAGTAGTATCATTGGTGCCATATTTAGATTTCTTTCTTTCTGGGTGTATGTTTTACTGGTTTCTTTTTTGTTTATTCTTCCTTTGACGATTGGATTCAAAGCTGAAAAAGGAATGTGTTTCACACGGCCATATGAATATAAAATTTTGGAATTCTAGCGATTCTATTCTTATCACCCTCTAATTAATCTTCTTATGGTATTTTGATCACCGTCACTCTGGCATTGTTCCGTCCACCGCATTTAGACACCATGAAAGTCCAAACTGTCTGTTTGTGTGGGCAAGGGCAACCCAGTGACTGCAGCAAAAAAATATATTAAACGAGAGCTAGTATTCACTAACAAACTTTCCCGATTGCATTGAAATGAGTGAAGTCAATTATACGTGTAATACTTGTGGTCTCTCATTTGGTGCTGGAGAGTATCAGCGTGAACATATGAAAACAGATTGGCATCGTTATAACCTCAAACGAAGAGTAGCTGATCTGCCACCTATTCCGGCAGATGTTTTTGCCCAAAAGATGCTACAAGCACACGAGCAAGAAAATGCACCAGCACCTTCAAAGAAGCAAATCACTAAGAAGGACTTGCGCCGTCAAGAGAAAGAAGCTAAGCGACAAAGTAATCTCCAAGGTCACCTTGATGGTCTCACCATATCTAAGGAAGACAATGTGGACAACTTGCAATTCTCAGCTGGAGAGCCCTCGCGAGAGTTTGTTACTGCTTCTGAAGCTAGTGCCACAGAAACCGAGTCAGAAGTGGATGATTTCGGCGGCGACCACGTCGATAAGTTACTACAGGAAAAGCTCAAGAAGTACGTTAAGATTCCTACTAACGTCAGTTTTATGGACGGTCACGAATCAGAATCCACCGAGGCTAATGTCAAATATCTGTCCCAAAAGTATGGTTTGGTTATTCCTGAGGAAGACCATGTTGAAGACTGGGATGGTTTAGTTGGTTATTTTAACGAAAAGGTGGGACTCGGGAACTGTTGTTTGAGTTGTGGTTATATGGGCAGGTCCCTAGCTGCAGCTCGTGCTCACATGTTAGACAAGCAACACATTAAGATTCCCTGGGATACTGAAGAAGAACAAGCTGAAATCCTTGATTTCTATGATTATGAGTTCGAAGATGAGGATGAGGAATGGGAAGATCTAGGAGATGGTGAGGATTTAGATGGTGAAGCTGATGAGGATACCGATACTGATGCCGAGAGTGTTCATAACTCAACACCGTACTTCGATCCCGATCGGGCCTACGTTAATGGATATGAATTAATTCTAGGTAATTCAGGACGCACTGCTGGACACAGATCACTCAATCGTTACTTCAAACAGCGATCCATGGCAGCAGCTGAGAAACCAGGTCGCCAAGCTGTCAGAATGATGGACTATAGAAGTCCTGGTGTTACTGACAGAGCCGCTGATAAGATGATTAAGAAGAGCTGGAACGAACAATTCAAGGCGGGACAAAAATTCAATCGGGGACGCAAGCAACAGAACATGCAGATGCACTTCCGTGATCCTCTTTTGCAATAAATTAAATCTCTTTAATCAGTTTATTTAATTCTTTATTTTATCTAGATTTTTCATTCTTTGTTTGTGTTTTGGTGGTTTGTGGATCGTGAATTATCACATGATATAAGTAAATAAATATTCCATACACCCCTCCATATTTGGTGATTAAAGCGGACGTTTGTGTGATGACATTTCGATGGCTTCGAGAAGTTAACAGGGAGATCAACCCAGCATATAGTGATATTCCTGTGCTTTTGTTATCACCAATCTCAGGGATGTGTGATGCTGCTGGATTTAGTGCTGCGTCAGTATTTGTTAGTATGCAAACCGGAAACACTATATTTCTCGCACTGGGTGCCTCATACTTACCGGCAAATGATACTAAGCTTTGGTTAAGAGCGATTGTTTCTTTGGGTTGCTTCTGGTTAGGCTGCATATTGTTTTCCAAACTGAGATACCTGGGACATACCCGAAAATCAGTTTTGGCACTATCTTACTTTCTTCAGGCCGTACTGATTTTTGTGAGTGCGGCACTGGGTCAATCTAATAGAGTTCCAGCCTTTGGAATTACTAAATTAGGTACAGCAGCCAAAAATACCCTGCTTGATGAGTACCGACGTAACGAGCTAATTCTGCTTCCGTTGGCATTTCTGGGATTCCAATCGGGAGGACAAATTGTTATGACAAGAACATTGAAGGTCAACGAAGTTCCTGTGAATGTGCTGACGTCACTTTACTGTGACTTTCTGTCTGATCCTTCGATATTTGCTCTGAAAAATGTGAAGAGAAACAGAAGGTTTATTGCCATTGTGTCTTATTTTGGGGGTGCCATTGGAAGTGGGTGGCTACAACGTAGTACTGGTGGTGTCCCGGCAGTTTTATGGATTGCGGGTGGATTGAAATTCATCATGGCATTAATTTGGTTGGTATGGCCCTCGAAGGTAGAAGAACTTGAAGATGGAAAAATTTAAACAAGAACGGGAAAGTATATTATAGACAGTTATTTATTCATTGTAGATGTAAAATTATACCTTAATTCTCCAGCATAATTCGATCTTATATATACTATATATGTCGCAGGTTAATTTCGATGCTTTAAACCCTTGCCTCAGGCTCTTTTGAAATTTCCCTGAAAAATGCGTCTGGCTAGGAGATTTCATACTGGAAACGCCCTACGAGCTTCATTTAGAAGATCCACAGATGGATCGTCTGGTAATGCCCAACAAAGTTCTACACCCCGAAAATCTAGTGGCGAGTTCCGATGGTTTGAGAAAGCCGCTCCATACTCTAAGTTTGGCCAAAAGGCCCCCACTGCACCCCTGGAACTACTGAAAACCCCTCTCAAGGAGCAGAACAAGCTGCAGGATCTTCAATCTGGAGATCTTGTTTCGTGGCCGGCGGAAATTCAGTCTCAACTTCATCATCTCGGTAGCTACAAACCTAACCAACAGAACGAGTTGTTCTCTAGTTATATCTCACTTATTCGCAATGAAACTCTAAGCCTTTGGTCGCAAATTACTACTCCGGGTAAAAGTATCATTATTGAAGGTGATTCCGGTGCAGGAAAAACCGGTTTGTTAACTCAAGCCCATGCAGCGGCTAAATTTGAAGATTGGGCATGCATTCACATCACAAGGGCCGAAAAGTTATTGGATGGCTCAAGTGATGCTGTATTTAACGACCAAACTAAACTCTGGGAGCAACCAATGTTTGTGAAACGATTGGCTAAGAAGGCACTGAAGGGAAATCGTGCACTGGTAGCTGATTCTAAACTAATCAGATCCGTCACAACTCTAGAAGGACTGGCTGAAGTCTTTGGGGATCACAAAATTCTATTGACTATTGATAATATCAATGCCATCAGTCATCAAGTTTTCGCTCGCAATACCGACAAAGAAAACAACAAACTTTATCACAACGAGCTTGAACCCGTAAACACCCTACTGAAGTGGATCAGCAAACCTCCGGCAAATATGACCGTAGTTTCGGCGACTTGTGGTGCATTCAAACCAATTGATTGGGAAGGATATGCGTACGCACCACTAACGAGCTTTGATCCTCGTTTAGTGGGCCAAATTTCTCAAGCCACTAAGATTCCTTTGCCCCACTTAAGTCAACAAGAAACTGAAGCATTTGTTAATTACTTGCATAGTGTTGAGGTCACATCCAAACCTTGGGAAGAACTTTATCAATCGGGTAATGGCAATTTGCGTACTATTCTTACTGCTGCTACCAATTTTGCCTACTAGTAATATATGTATATAGTAAAATAAATCTAAAACTAAAACTAAAAACTAAAATATGTGGAATAAACCCTTACATCCAGGGTAGGGCGTTATTTCATTACCCACCCAAGAAAAAAATGAAAAAAGAAATTTCATATTAGATACCAAATGCCTAAGCCAAAGTCAAAGCCAAAGTCGAGAAAGGCAAGGCTCAATGCCGAAAATGAGGCATTGGAAGCTCAGAGAAAGGCCATTGATGAATTTGATTCCCGATTGGTTGCAAATCTCACGAAGTTCGACGAGCTCCCCCTCTCAAAACCTACTCTCGAGGGACTCAAACAATCACATTTCACAAACCTTACGGAAATCCAGAAGGAATGTATTCTGCCAGTGCTTCAGTCTCAAGATATTCTTGCCGCAGCACGAACTGGATCTGGTAAAACATTGGGGTTTTTAGTACCCCTTATTGATCGGTTATATATGGAAAAATGGACACAAATGGATGGTTTGGGAGCACTGGTGATCACTCCAACTCGTGAACTTGCTCTACAGATTTTTGATGTTTTAAAGACAGTTGGAAAGAAGCACACCTTTAGCGCTGGTTTATTGATTGGAGGCAAGAATGTTCAGGCCGAAAAGGATCGTGTTGGTAAACTAAATATCCTAGTAGCTACTCCAGGGCGTCTTCTTCAGCATATGGACGAGAGTCCTGCTTTTGATGCGAATAATTTGGAGGTTCTCGTCTTGGATGAGGCTGATCGACTGATGGATATGGGATTCAAACGAACTATTGATGCCATTGTTCAAAATTTGCCCCCACAGCGACAAACATTATTGTTTTCCGCAACCCAAACTAAAAATGTTAGCGATCTTGCTCGTCTAAGTCTTTCAAAACCCAAATATATCAGTGTTGTGGACCCAGAAGCTCCTAGTGATACTGTGGTAACCGCTACCAAAGCGCCCACCCCGCAGAATTTGGAGCAGTTCTATACTGTGGTTCCACTTGAAGAAAAGCTTGACATGTTGTGGAGCTTCTTGAGAACACATACCAAAAACAAAATATTGGTATTCTTCGCTAGTTCCAAACAGGTAAGGTTTGTATATGAGGGCTTCCGTCGTATGCAGCCGGGAATCTCATTAATGCATCTACATGGTCGTCAAAAACAGACATCGCGAATGGAAACCACTAATAAGTTCATGAAGTCAAGGGCGTCATGTTTGTTAGCCACAGACGTAGTTGCTCGTGGCTTAGATTTCCCAGAGATAGACTGGGTAATCCAGGTCGATTGTCCGGAAGATACTGCTACTTACATTCACCGTGTAGGTCGATCCGCTCGAAATGGTAAGGCCGGTAAGGCACTACTAATGCTGGGTAGTAGTGAGCGGCCGGCGTTCATCGCTAATTTGGAAGCCAGAAAGATCCCTATCAGTGAGATCAATGTCAATTCTACCAAAAAGAGCAGCATCCAGCCCGAACTGCAGGCCCAGTTATTCCAGGATCCTGAACTCAAGTACTTGGCTCAGAAGGCGTTTATTTCGTATATGAGGAGTGTTCACATACAGCACGACAAGCAAGTGTTTGATGTCGCCAAGATCCCGCTTGAAGCATTTGCCAAGAGTTTGGGGCTGGCTAGTGCTCCAAATGTGCGTATTAAGGGTAATTTATCACTTAGCAAAGAGGCAAAGAACAAACCACGGGCACTAATGGACCGACCAGATGGAGGGGATCAAAAAGAAATTCGCACCAAGTACGATCGGATTTTCCAAAGACAGAATCAAAATGTACTTTCAGAACATTATCAGAAGCTGGCTCCTGGTATGACTGAAAGTGATGGTGAGGAAGAACAAGATGGATTTATGAGTGTGAAACGCCGCGATCATGAACTCAGTGGTGATAATGATAGTGGTGACGAGGATGAGATGAGGCATGATGCGGGTTTAATACCTGGTGATATGTCCAAGCGTGCATCGAAAAAGGCTCTTAGCAAAAAACAAAGCTTACTCTCTTCTGGCAAATCATCTACCAAGCTAGTATTCGACGATGAAGGACAGGCTCATCCTCTGTATGAATTTGATACTGAGGCTGATTTCCATGCCAAAGGCTTACCTGAGCAACAGCGCCAGGAGTTTGTGGCTGGTGAGCGTGAGGAGATGGAGCAGCGAGATGTTGATGATAAAGAAGTTCTGAAAGAGCGTCGTCAAGAGAAGAAGCGACGAAGAAAAGAACTTGAGAGACTGGCTCGTGAAGGTGGATCTGAGGACGATGAGGATGAAGGCGGAATGGTCGCTCGATTGCCATCTGAGAGTGAAGAAAGTGAGGCCGAACAGCCGGTGGTTGATTTCCGACACAACAAGAAGAAGGCCAAGCGAGAAGAAACTCCCTCAGATGTTCTTGAGATTGAAGAGCCTGAGACTTTAGAGGATCTTGAGGCCTTGTCTAAGAAATTGCTTGGTCACTAAGGATCTGGGTGTATAGTTGTATATATAGTTATGTGTTTATAAAATTATACAATTTGCGCTATCCAGCTCTATTCACAGTTGGTGCTAGATTCAGAGGTTTACCCCCACCTACCATTGATGACGTTCTACGTCGGTTGGCGGTAATTGCGTTATCACTTACTGGCGATACATTATCGACATCGCTATCATCAATTGCATTGCTGTCAGCAATTAAGTCAGAATCTAGAGAATCCAGATTTGGTCTTACTTGTTCACCGTGGCTATTTCTCAAAGTGTTGGAAAGTCGTAAAAAGGTCATTTGGTAGTAAAATACGATAATGGAGGAACAGTAAGTGGATCCGATCAAACCCACATGCAGAAGAGGTTAGGGCTCGGTGGATAAGCCGAGGGACAGCAGTCAAAATGAGCAGACGTTATGGTTAAAGTGATAATAATAACAATAATAATAACAATAATAATAACAATACGATATGAATTATCTAGTTTTAGAGAAATAATTTACGAATCCTCCATTTCATCTGAAGTTTCACGACGTTGCGATCTTCTAAATGTGGTGTCTAACTTATCTAACCATGGCACGACCGCCTCATCCTCAAGCATCTCAAAATCCTGATCTTTTCCTACTACAGCAATAGAGGTATTCTGTAGCGTGAGCTCCTTATCGATGGGTAGAGTATCACGCAGAGCCTTGAGTCCGTGTACCACAAGATCCTCCAGACTAGCATTAGCAAACTCATTAACGGATCGTTCCAGGTAGGTGCGAGCGGCCTGCGATCGCGCGCCTATAGCGGAGCCGACATATTCGAGCATCGAACCACTGGGCAGAAACTCAAATAGATGAGGACCCTTTTCGTCGTAGCCAGCGACCAATAGCCCCACACCATACGGTCGTCGCCCGTATTGCTGAGTGTTTGCTTGGGCCTTGTCAGCGATGGAAGAAACTGCTGCATTCACCGCTAATGGACGATCGAAAAGCAGACGTTCACGCATACTCAAAGTTCTTAAATGGTTCGACAAAAGGCGGGCGTCCGGCGCCAATCCAGCAAGGGCTAAACCTATGTTGTCATCAATTCGAGTAATCTTCTTTTGATACGAGCCCAGCTCTTCGGCATTACGTTTTAATGCTACAAGCACCACATGAGTTTTAGATGTGATGCCCACGGCAGCTGAACCCTGTTTGATGGCTTCTAAAGCATATTCAACTTGAAAAAGTCGACCTGTGGGTGAGTAGGTTACTGAATCGTTATCGTAAGAGTTTCTGAACATCCGCAAATGTAGGAAGAAGTTTTACAGACTACGTGGTTTGATGGTTTACTAGTCTAATGGCTGTGAGGAAAATAGCCCGCCACCAAACCCTAACATGATCAAGCCATTGACAATCATAGCCATTATTAGCAGCTTGAACTGGTTCATTTAAAAAACCAATTTTACACTTCTTGACATTCTGATGGCAACACAAATCAATAAAATATTCGCGCTATCTAGTATTCTTGCCCTGGGATTTGTTTTAATTATCTTAAGTGGTGCATTGTACCATAACTGGTTGCCGCTTACAGTCGTTTTGATGTTTTTGCTAGCACCGTTGCCCAATTCACTTTGTGGTAGTGCTCGCAGCGATGATTTTATGTCAGATGCACCGGATCTACTCGTTGATTTCGGCAGATTCCTTACCGGTTTCTTGCTGGTATCAGGAGTAGCACTTCCTGTTACCTTTGCTCACAATGGATTGATCAAGTTCCCCGCTATGGTAATGTCATTACTGGGAGGAGCGTTGATTTATGGTACGATTGTGACATTTGGGGCGGTATTCTATGAATCTCCTGAATATTAAGTTGTTGTATTATCATATATTTATTTATTTTATTTGTGTACCCATTTAGGTAAGAAGCATTCATGGTCATCAAGGATCTCGTACTCGAATTGCTCAATGAACAAAAAGTCCGAGTTGGCCTTTCCTTTGGCGAATCTCATATATTCCTCGTAGATCGGTGCTAGAGCCCATTGCTGGAGACATTTCCGAATCACTGCTACTATTACCCCGACACGATGCTTTCCCTTATCAGATTGCAGCAACACCGGGTGGTTCCGCTCATCAATAATGATATCGAGTGCAGCACGGACCTGTTCAGGATCCGTTTCCTGAAATGGCTCTTTCACACTCAGCATCGGTAGAGATACAAGCATTATGCCATTGTTGGTGATCCATTTATGATACTCGGCTGTCACCGAGGCAGGGGCTGCATCACCCACACTAACGACAGTTTTAATCTTCAGAGTCTCTAAGAACGGATAATTGAAATTCACTGGATGCCCGCTACGGTAAATGTAACCCACCACAGGTGCAAAGTTCACAGGAGGTATCAGACTCATTAGTTATCATTAAAGTAGAGAGATAAAACATAATAGTCATAGATACAAAAATAATAATTGAAAATTTTAAAAAAAAACTAAACTTATAATTTAAAAAAAAAATAATTAAAAAGTGGTGAGTTTCGAGGATCTTCTCCTCTATCGACTTCATTTAACGTCTTCATTTATTCGTTTAACTACTTTTAACGGTTAAACCGTCTTTATGTAGTGCTTATTCAGCGTGTGGGGAGGTGGCCAAATAAGTTGCCCTTTTGGTGTAAATTCTTTGACCACCACATACCACACACACCCCAACCTAAAACCACTCAAACTAACTAACTTTTTCCGCATAAGTTATTTTTATTTCAATTTATCCCCCAGTTGTTATGGCAGAACCAATTCGCAACAAACATTCCGTGGCTCCCACACCGCAAAATACTCCCGCAAGTGTTTCAACTCTACAGTCACAAACCCCCATGTCACGAAACTTGGGTGGTATGGCCAGTATTAGTGAGGCAGGTGGAGCTGATACAGCAGCTCTGTTGAACGTTATTCAGTCTCGGTTAGGTGGACTTACTGGTGTCACAAGTGGGTACATTGAGTCTTTGCCGAAATCAGTCAAGGACCGCGTAGCGGCTTTGAAAGGTATCCGATCTAAGCAAGCACAAATTGAAGGACAGTTCCATCTCGAAGTCTTAGAGCTGGAGAAGAAGTATCAAATTAAGCAGCAGCCGTTGTTCGAGGAACGTAAAAAGATCATTGCCGGTGAGACTGTACCTCGACCAGAAGACATTGAGCAGGGTGAAGCAGCATTCCAGGAAGAGAAGGAAATGTTCGATGAGGACTCTTTTGATGAGGACGATGATGAGGACGACGAGAGCGATGACAAGGAAGTTGCAAACAATGAGGATAAAGACAATATTGAAGATGAGATCGAGATTGTTGGTGTGCCTAACTTCTGGCTCACTGCGTTCCGTAATGTGCCGCACCTCACAGAACTCATCAGCGACCGGGATACCGATGTTTTAAGCTCACTCGTTGATGTAAGACTCAAATATTTTGAAAAACCAGGATTCATTCTGGAGTTCGAGTTTGCTGATAATGCCTACTTCACAAATCGCGTACTTACCAAGACCTACTACTACCACGAGCAGATTGGTCTGAGTGGTGACTTCATGTTTGACCATGCCAAGGGAACGGAAATTAAGTGGTCCAGTGCTAATGCTAATGTCACAGTCAGAGTCGAAAAGCGTAAGCAGCGTAACAAACACACTAAGGCTACTCGCACCATCGAGAAGACCATACCTGAGCAATCATTCTTCAATTTTTTCTCTCCACCCGCTCTTCCAAATCCTGAAGACGAAGATGTTGACCATGAATATGCGCATGGCTTGCATGCTGAGCTCGAGCTGGACTTTGAGCTGGGAGAATTCTTCAAAGAAAAGCTTGTTCCCCGTGCTGTTGACTGGTTCACTGGACGTGCCGTTGATTACGAAGGCCTCAGCGAGGAAGATGGAGATGAGGAAGATGACGATGAGTATGATGAGGAAGATGAGGAAGATGAAGATGTTGCTGATGATAAATCAGTTCCAGTTGGCGAAACAGATAGCGTTGAGGGCATGAAGAAGGAGGTCCCGGCTGATTGTAAGCAACAGTAATTGTCAGGCCGTCTGTGTAATTAGTGGTATCCTTTTATTACATTTATTTAATACATTTTACATATGTCTTTTTTTCTTCATCCGGCCTTTGTGAAATATTAAGTCAGATATATTTCGCTAGCAGTGCATTTCGCTAGAATGCGCTGATTTCTTAAAAAAATAGCAGGTGACAAGTCTGCTGCTGCCCAGTCCTATCTTTATGCCCGATGCAATCCTAACATCATGAATATGCTGCAACTTCGTCTCAAATCTGGAAACGCTCCAAGCGAAAATAAGATTATACGACAACTGTTTTTCACGAGATATACTAGATTTACAAAACGTCCAACCTTGTATGACTGTATATTTGATTATTTATTGTATATAATATATAGATCGGTGCCCTCCATTTGTTCTGTAATGTTTTTCTCCGATGATTACTAAAAAACATTTTCTCCCCATTTTCCCTCTCGTCTGGGATGTAAGATATCCTTACCCTGTTGACATAATCCCCCATTAAAAATAATCCGGGGCACATATAAAATTTTGCATACTATGTTGATGTGGAGGTGAGGGCAACACATAGCAATCAACCCAGGGAGCCACACTCACTAACATAACAACCAGAATAAATAAACTAATAAATATATCAGTAGCATAATGATTCACAATTAACTTTATATTTCATTTAATAGAAATAAAATATACCCGTTTTGGCCATCAGTAAATTTTTTCCTCGTTCTTGCTGTTTTTCCGTTTAGGATCGCGACAGTTCTGGTGCATCAAAACGACTTCTTAGGGCTCTACCCCGGATTAACACACGGGTTTGCATACACTAGGGTTAGGTGTGTCGTAGCCGTGAAACACCCGATCACCTCCCACACAATACGATCATCTTTATATATAAAGTCTGATCGAGGTCAAAAATAGCCGATCGAGATCAAGGAAAAAATAAAGAAAATTTTTTTACCTGTAAAAACTTGTGATGTCTTACTCACCGTCACCGGTCTCAACAAATAAGGAGGATGATGCACTTCAACATAGTGAAGTGAGCTCCCATGCTGCAGTTATTGGTCACTCTAACGCGAATACCAATGCAGCATACGCAGATATTAACTCACCTTTGGCTGTAGAACCCACTAAGGGGGTATGGAGATATGTTCCTTTCCAATACATGTCTCTTGGTCCTAAGATCAGTAACCCCTATGTTACTACTGCCATTGCTTGTATGGGTGGGCTCTTATTCGGCTTCGGTAGTACGAACTTGACCCCCTTCATTGGTAAGAAGGAGTATGAGAACTACTTCCATCCATTCACTTCTATCGACCAGAGTGGCATGACTGCGTCTATGCCTGGTGGTGCTCTACTTGGTTCCATTATCAGTGCTGTAGTTAGTGAACACGTCGGACGTCGTGGTATGGTCGAGCTGTCAGCTATGATTTGGGTTATTGGTGCAGCAATTCAAACTGCTGCGAACAACCGTGTTGCTCTGGCTTTTGGTCGTATTATTGCTTCCATTGGAGTCGGAACTGCTAGCTCAAATGTCCCCATGTACTTGGCTGAGATGGTACCAGCACGAACTCGAGGAAGATTCATGTCTTGTTTCCAGCTTAGTGTTAACTTTGGTATGCTTATCATGTTTTATATTGGATTCGGGTGTTCTTTTATTCACTCGGTTTCTGGCTTCCGTATTACATGGGGTATCCAAATGATTCCTGGTGCCATCATGTTGGTCGGTGCCATGTTCTTACACGAATCTCCTCGATGGTTAGCAAGCAAGGGCCGTTGGGATGAGGTTGTGGAAGTTCTTACTGCTATTAATCACTGTGATGTTGAGTCCCAGGTTATCAAGGATGAAATCGAGGTCTTCCAGTCGGAACTTGAAGTTAGAGGTGGTGGATTCTTTGATCTGTTCAAAAAGAGGAACCGGAAGCAGACTCTTTGTGCTGGCCTGACCATGTTGATCCAGCAGTACTGTGGTTGCAACGCTATTCTTTACTTCTCCACCGGTATCACCAGTCAGGTCGGATATACCGGCGTTATGAACAGTATTATGGGTTCTATTGATTACATTGTTTTGTTAGTCGCAACTATCCCGTCAGTTCTACTTTTTGATTCTTTCAGTCGTCGTCACACCATGATCTTTGGTGCTCTTGGTCTACTAACATCGTTGGCTATTGTCGCTGGTTTGGAAGCTACTCGAGGCTCACCTGTCACTGATCCTAGAGGTCTTAATGGAGACCCTAGTGTGCGTTGGAACTTGACTCAGGAGCAACCCGCTAAAGCTGCCCTGGCTTTCAGTTATATTTATTTGGGATTGTTCTCTCTCTCTTGGGGTCCCATGAGTTGGGTCTACGTGGGTGAGCTTTTCAACCAAGATGTTCGATCTGTTGGTAATGCCTTTGCATCTATTGTGAACTGGCTTTTCAATTTCACATTGACAATTTATACTGAAGTTGCGTTTGAGAGGATTGTCTGGAAAACTTACGTTATTTTCGCTGTATTTGCATTCCTGGGAATTCCTATTGTATTCTTTTTGTTCCCTGAGACCTGTGGATTCGAGCTTGAACAGATCAGCCAGATTTTTGCCAGCGATGTACCAGCTTACAAGACCGACCCGTTGTTCATTTGGTTTATGAAGCACGTTCGACATAAGGAGGTCGACTTGCCTGAAGCCCAAGTTGATGAGGGTAAAAAGGTACCTGAGCATGAACATCAGGAGACTGTTATGGTCGAGTAATGTGCCTCCTAACAAAAAAAAAATAAGTAGATATCAAGGAGAAGGGAAAAAAAAGGACTCACACTCGCATACTGCATGTATATACCTAAATAATCCATATCTACTATATTAATGTAAACTGAAATGAAATGTAAATTGATAAATCTGGCAGCCGCAAGCTTTCGAAGAAGATCCCATGTGTCTAGATATATTTACCACGTGAGTATAGAAATACACCTTCAACCTTAATAGCGATGGATGTAGAGGCGCAAGATTTTGGATTTCAAGCTCAGCGAGCGAATGATAGCTTATACGATTTGAGTAGTCAACTTCGCAAATTTCAAAGACTAAGTGGTCGTTCTGATTATACTGCTTTGGCGTCAGGTATGGGTGGTTTAGCCAGTCAGGCCACTGAGACCTCAAATCTGGTGCATAAAGCCCTCAATTGGCCTGAAAAAGGACTCAATTCCCTACAGGTGAAACATAGGCGTGAGCTTAAGTCTGAATTTGAATCATTAATGCAAAAAATGAAGGATTTCCAGGCTTCTGTTACCGATAAATTGAAAGCTCGTCAAGCCGAAAAGAATCGAATGCCGCCTTCGAACTCTGTAGATGAGCATACACCACTGATTGGAGATAATGAGCAAGTCCAAATTCAACAGCAAGTCCTCGACCAACTAGATCAAACTGAATTAGATCTTAATACTTATCTGGTGGATGAACGAGACAATGAAATTGCCGAGGTACAGCGTGGAGCTCGTGAGATCAATACGATTTTCCAAGATCTGGGTATTCTGGTAGCAGAGCAGGGACAGCATTTAGATAATGTGGAGGATAATATTGGGAATTTTGCGAGGCAGACTGAAAGTGCTGGTCGTCAGTTGGTAAAGGCAGAGAATTATCAGAAAAGTCGCGGTAAATGGACATGTATTGCGCTGTGTATTTTACTAGTGATTACCATTCTTGTAGCTATGAGTGTTGTATCATAATTTATTTATCACATACATACATATTTATTTATATCTATTTATTTGGCATTCTCAGGTTAAGGGGCTATTCGGAGATGAGTCTCGAAGAAATTGAATGGACTGAAAGCGAAGGAGATACTGATGATAATCTGGCACTGGAGAATCTCAGTGATAATTCCGATGGCGAACAGGAATTTGATCGAGCATTGTTAGCTAAGGACTCATCTGGTGGGCGAGCTCGAAGGGTACGTGATGAGGATCTCGATCCGGAGGTTGAGGAGGCATATCAGGGAGCCCGTGGTCTTTATACAGACGGAAATTATGATGGAGCATTGGCTTTGCTTGAAGAGGCTATCAGACATGAAGCTGGATCTAAATTATTGTTTAACCTACTGGCCAGTATTCACGAGGAGAGACGCGACTTTGAGAAAGCGCTTCTGGCTAGAATTCACGTTGCTCACCTTGATAAACGAGATCTCGATACCTGGATCGATATCTCGGAGAGATCCATGCAATTGGGTCACTATGGTCAGGCTGCTTGGTGCTACCAGCATGTGTCACGGCTGGACCGTGCTAACTGGCACTGGCTTAAAGTAAGGGCGGATATTCACCTTCAGATATCACAATATTCAGCAGCACTGACACTTCTTCAACGTCTTAGGACTAAATTCTTTGCTGTCCTTGATCATGACTCGAAAACTGAAATTCTACTCAGTCTCGCAGGTACGCTCAAAGAATTGGGACGTGTGGATGAAGCTCTAAAAATTTATACCGATATTTTTTCCATGAATGTTTCTCCGCAGAGCCTTGATGAGCCTGAGGTTGTTCTGGATTGGCAGAACCTTAACATTTTATGTGAACTTCTTACCGATCAAAAGCTATATGGCCAGCTGGTAAACACTGTAAAAAGTGGGGCCCGTTGGATCAATGGGAGAGGAGACGAGCAGTTTTGGCAACAATTCTCAGCAGAAACAGATGGAGAATTTGATGAAAGGCGCTGGCAGCTTATTCATAAAATGTCCTTGGCTGACCAGAGTATCGCTCAAACTAGTTGTGAACAGGGTGGATCTCAGCCTTTTGATATGCCAATTGATATTCGAATATGGCTGTTACAATCTCGTTTAAAGATGATCCCATCTCATCTCCTTCTCAATGCCCGTAATACTGCTCAGATAGAATCACTGCCGGTAGTTCAGGATGCGGTGGAGCATCTGAAAAGATTAAACTGTCTTCCTGTCGAAACATATAGCGATCTGTATAAAAAGGGTGCACTGGCGTTCTTTGAGGCTCGTCTCTACTCTGAAGCTCGTGGTTTATATCTCAAGTTGACGGACATTGAACATGAAACAGAGGAAGAGTACTTAGAAATGAACGTTCAGGTTGCAAAATGTGAAATGGAGTTGCATAACTTGTCTCGAGCTGAAACTCTCTATACTTATGTTATTTCTAGGGACCCGTCTAATCAGGAGGCACTCATTGCCATGGGTGAAATATATGCATCCACTGGCCGCGCCGCTGAATCGAGAGAGACTTTATTGGCTCTGGATAATGTGAGAACAGCACCGATTACTCCAGGTGATACGACTAGTGTTACTGATAGTGGTGTACTTGAAGGTGCTGCTGGTAACATATTCATGGACGAAAAGAATGTGAAGGTGTCTACCAGACCAACACGAGCAGCAAGAGCAGAGTTTGAACGTAACTCTCAAATTAGGGCAGATGCTGCATTCGCTGGACTGGCTCGGTATCAGTCTGGACTTGATGCCAATAATGTAGTAGCGATTGATGAGTGGTTGAGGAATGTTGACGAGCTGATAGATATGTTTGCTTCACATCGTAAATTTTTCCCCGCAGATCGACATCGAGACTTCTTTTCATTTGAGGGAAGTTCGAACTCAAGTGTAGACCAACGAATTGCCAAACTTCGACTGGCTCAGGAAGACCAGATTCGTGACGACGACAACCTTGACCCTGATATGGATAATTTTGCTGCTGTTGCATCAGAGGATAATGATAGGTCATCCGTGGTCACTGGTGCAGATGAGGAGCTCCAGAAGACCTTTATTTGGAGGGGCCAGCCACTTTCAATGTGGTTCTGGGTATTCTTACATGGTGCATTGACACACGCTAAGCGGGGTAATTCCAGACGGGCTCAGGATATAATCTCTATATCTCGGTCGGCAAATGTTTTCAATAAAAATGCAAGATTGGTGGAGAATATGGATTTTGTAGCTTTATCATGTGCATTCTGCTCTCGCGATGCTTCACTGTTAGGTGATCTATTGAGGCATCTGCACAGTACCCATCAATTCAATAATACCATATTCAAGCTTTATGTTGCTTTGCTTAGTGGAGAGAGATCTTCAATTGAAGTTTTTGGTTCCAGTAATAATCAAAAATTCTTTTTACGTCAGATAAAGGCACTGGACTCAGTGGTTCACCATAAACGCGCCGTGCCGGGAATGGCTCGTGTGGTTGATCCCACTAATGTACCTACTCAAGATGATCCTCAGATGCTTATGCTCTATGTATATATCATGCTTTTGGGCCCATCTTATGCGCCGGCTCTTACTTATCTGATCCGTGTTAGAGCTGTTCTTCCTGATCATCCCCTGGTTCTCTTGGTCTATGGGGTTGTCCAAATGCACAGGGTTACTCAACGAACTTCCCTGAATCGGCATATGCAGTTGCTTGATGGTTTGAGCTTTATGCAGGATTATAGTGACAAGAGGGTTGGTTCGATTGAGGCAAAACAGGAAGCTTTGTACAATATGGGGAGGTTCTTCCATGGTGTAGGGCTGTTGACTACTGCAGTTCGATATTATGAGCGTGCTCTAGAATTGAGTCATCAAGTGGCTGATGAGTATGATTTTGGCAGAGAGGCTGCGTATAACCTGTATCTGATATATGCCGCTAGCAATAATATGGAATTGAGTGCGGATATAGTGGATAAGTATCTTGTAGTATAATTAATAAATATGGTCATAAGTATACATATCGTTTAAAACATATCTTCAATGGCGGATGTGTCGTCTCCGCCTCTTTGGAACAAAATCTTCTGCTCGTGAGCATCCACCGCAGGGGACCCTATTGATGAAGCGATTAGCCGACATTTATTCTTAGCTAGTTTTAAATTTTTATCCAACAATTCTACCTGCGAGAACTCGTTAGATAAATTTGGTGTTGCGATTAATTCGTCTAATCCATTCAGTGTCTTTTTGTTTATATTTTCATCGTTTTGCCATTGTTTTACTCGAGCTTGTAGAATACCCATGGATATATACTTCTGATACCCAGTCTGTATACCGAGCTCTCTTCCTTCCTTGAATCCTTCTGCTTCTCCTTTCTCTTTTCCCTTCTCTTTTCCTTTTTCGTAGCATTGTTGTTCGTATGACAGTAATTCATCAAAATCCATTTGTGCTAGTTGATTAAGACTCGCACTACCCTTGCCGATATTATGATAGAAGTAATTGAGAAAAGTAGTTGAAAATGAGTAAGGTTAGAAAATACATCCAACATAATATTATTATGCCTTAAAAAACAGAAACATTTATAACAACATATACGTACATATTTACTTCCAAAATGTATATATATTTTTTAGCTATGTTATCCATAAGGAATCACTTCAAGTGCACTCACTACCATAAAACTTAACAGTAACAGGTACCAAAACGCAACCACAAAATACACTTTAACGCCTTCGACTTTCCAACCACCGGCAATACTGGGAATCAAACAAGGAGATCTAAATGAGTCGCAGAGCCAATCCACTAGGGGGACTTGTAGTTCCATTTTTAGGGTTCTATTTATTTCAACAGAGTATATACGATGTAACTGGCGGAACTAGAGCCGTAGTCTTCGACAGATTGAAGGGTGTAAAGCAGGAAGTTGTTGGCGAAGGAACACACTTCTTGATCCCCTGGCTACAGAAAGCCATCGTATTCGACGTTCGTACTAAGCCCAGAAACATCTCGGCGACCACAGGGTCGAAGGATTTACAGATGGTTACGCTTACATTACGTGTACTTTCTCGACCTAATATCAATCGTCTCCCAGCTATCTATCAGAGTCTCGGATTAGACTACGACGAGAGAGTTCTTCCATCAGTTGGAAACGAGGTATTGAAAAGTATTGTTGCCCAGTTCGATGCTGCCGAACTCATCACACAGCGAGAGATTGTATCCCAAAAGATCAGAGAGGACCTACGCATTCGAGCCAGTGAGTTCTCAATCGAGCTCGAAGATGTAAGCATCACGCACTTGACATTCGGACGTGAATTTACCAAGGCCGTAGAGCAGAAACAGATCGCCCAGCAAGACGCAGAGAGAGCTCAATTTCTCGTACAACGAGCTGACCAGGAGCGCAAGGCGGCGATCATCCGCGCTGAAGGTGAAGCTGAGGCTGCTGAAACAATCTCCAAGGCAATTTCTAAGGCCGGTGACGGTCTCCTTCAGGTAAGAAGACTAGATGCAGCCCGGGAGATCGCAGGAACGCTCGCCGAGGCCAACGGGAATGTCACGTACGTTCCGGGTGGAAACAATGGGTCAAGCTCCAACGGACAATCTAGCAGTGGATCCAGCCTCCTTTTGAACCTTGGGGGCCGCTGAATCAAAGTAATCTCCAAAATAAAAAGTTTCAACTGAGCATGAACGGATTAATTAAAATTTATGCACAGAAAATCATAGATTTCCAAAAACAAAGCACTTGGGACCTATTCAATTAATTTGAAAAGGCTAACACATTTTAAAATATAATTATTTCGGGAAATGATTCAGATCAAGCATATATATGTATATAAACCTATTTGAGAATTTTAAATATAGTGGACATCCATCTCTATTATTGTACTGCCAATCTTATCGTAACTAATATGCGTTTACGAAAATTCACGTCACTCTCTACCCACTAATGCAAATTCCCCTTACCTCAACTCACCAATTTAATTACTCGCAGGCCGACATAACACACGTGACCATATGCACTTTATGTATTCTGTGTAGGTGAAATATCTGCCGATATGAAGTCACGCTTTTGTGGGGTGATTGAGGGTGGTTGCTCTGTCGGGGATAGTTCGGTGTGGTTGTGGGGAGGAGAGATTTCCGTTATGACATGGCCAATAAAATAAAAAAACATTTAGTAACGATGAAAAAATCAGTAAATAATTTTGTTTACATAATTTTGACCACCATGCATGTTTCACTTGTGGAATGCGCAGCTCATTCCATACGATAATAGAATTCCAGGGGTGTTTCAGAGTTGTAGGGTGTTGCCTATACCATTGAGGTGCAGGGTGGTTCCTAACTTATCTTACAAACACGCCTTAAAGAATTAGGGCGAGGGTTATAATGTTGAATGCCAGCAAATCGGGACCCCATCCACTCCCCACAGCATGCATAACGCATCCCAATTGGGAAACGCGGTAATTAAACTCCCGATGGGTGGTGAGATCGAACCTCTTTTAGTGGCAAGCCATCGGGGCCACAAAAACATCCTATAAATAGAATTTCCGGAGATATAGAGAAATCGTCAAATATTAATTAATATCTAAAATAGAAGTGTCTATAGTGGCTATCTGCTCACCAGTTGTCAGATAACTTATGTCTTCAGGGCAATTTACAAAGAGGGTACAGTTACGCTGTTTGTCAGACACCCAACAATAAATAGGGTAAGGTTGACGCAGTCTCGGAACTGATCCACGAAACGGAATGAAGGATATAAACAATTGAATTTTTGCTGTTAAAGCAGAACAATGAGATGCTTTAGTCGCAAAACTCAACAAATCAAGATTTCAAACATGCTTATATTCATTTCAAGCATTTTATTCCTCAGTTTTCGTACTGGTGTAACCTTAACACTAAATCGAGGTATTAAACCCATACCCAGTGGTATGCGGGCGCACCCCGCTTGGGGTTGAGGCGGGGCTGCATTATGGGTATCATGTATGCGAAATGAACCGGGAGGGGAAGCCAGGAAAGGCTATATTAAGGGACTAATTTCCTCGAATTATTTTTTTAACGAACTTCACTCACTGACTTCGATACCCACTATTACCCAAAACATTAAAATGAACGCTTACCTTGCTGCTGCTGCTGTCCTCCTCCAGGTTGTCTCTGCTGACTTCTCCGGTGACCTTTCTGGTGCTTCCTCTGCCGCCTCTGTCCTCTCTGGCTCTGTTGCTGGCTTCAGCTCCGGTGCTGGTATCAACGGTGCCCTCGGTATCCAGGGCTACTTCCCCACCCTTAGCAGTGCTCTTGGCGCTCTTTCTGGTGATGCTGGCTCCGTCTCTGCCGGTGACATTGACGTCTCCAGTGTTGAGTCTTTCGTCTCCGTTGTCGTCAGCCTCCTTGACTCCTTGACTTCCAAGGCTGGTGACTTCTCTGCTGTCGCTGCCAACACCATTGTCTCCAACGACATCAAGAGCATCAGTGGCCCCGCTGGTTCCATCATCTCCGGCATTGTCAAGGCCCTCGAGGGTGACTGTGCCAAGTTCAGCTCCCTCGTCCCCCAGGTTGGCTCCCTCAGCTCTGCTTTCGGTGCTGCTGCTTCCGCTTACAGCGTCGATGCCCCCTCTTTCCCCTCTGACCTTAATTGCTCTGGTGGATCATCTGGCAGCTCTGCTGCTTCTTCTTCTGCTGCTTCCTCCGCTGCTTCCTCTGCTGCTGCCACCTCCGCCACTGCTGCTGCCACCGTTGCTGCCACTTCTACCGCTGTTCCCGTCTCCAACGGTGGTTACAAGGCTGTCGCTGGTCTCTCTGCCGTTGTTGCCGGTGCCGCTGTCATGCTCCTCTAAGTGCATTTAATAATTTGATAGTTAATTTCAAAGTACTCTATATTTTTAGTGTTTCTATAGTTTTAAACTAATTTGAATATTTCTTATTATTGTTATCCGTAGTTTTAATTAGCATCTAATGTTTACAGTATATTTGTGTTTGTTTATTTGTGTATGTTATTTTAATTCTTAATTTGAACGTCAGGGCTCGGGTAAGGATTCAAGACATAACCCTCGACCCTGTCAGAACACCCCTATTTATGTGGGTTACATGATATCAGTAAAAATGCAGATCGTATATTATTGTTGACAAGCTTGTCGAGGGGAAGTATCACCTGATAAGGCTACCATAAGACTATAAAAGAGCTAATTGTAGCTAGTTAGTTATTCACGCTAACAATAAATTATTATTTAAAGTTCACATTCATATTACTGTAGCTAGTCTATATATCGAAACGCCAAGCAGCATATACAGAGCATTACTTTCGTTGATCGTGGTTACTAATAAGTATTACCTTGTCAACCCCTAGCCTAGACAATGCTTTATGCAGGGTATAATGTTTCTCGAATTCTGGTATGGTTCTGGCGAAGAAAGAGGAATACGTACGATACGAAATTACAATAACCCCGATACGTAGCGAAAGAGCTACTTTAACATAGACTGACATCTGTTGATTGAGTGAATGAACTTGTCAGTTTCATGCACCAAATAAAGTAAGTAAATCAAGGAAGATTTTGTTTTTAAAAAAGGGTGCTTAATCTAAGACTTATGTCCCATGGAATAGAAATCAAAATAAAACAGAATTATTTCAGTATAATACTAACCAATCTATGACTTTGATGTTTTTTCAAGTGGATAACCGCATACTACTACTCTATATTGACGGACCCCCCACCTGATCGACAAGAGCGATACCATTCCACGTGACCGCAATTCAGCACGGGCTAGCGGCGGATCCAGAACTTGAATGTATGTCTGCACTTAATGTTTAGTTTTATAAAGAATTATTTATTCCCTCCTTTAATGCCTTTAAGTGACGCCCGTAAGAAACAAATCGACGATTCTATTAAGAACGATAAGATTTTTATTGCCTCTAAAACTTACTGTCCCTACTGTAAGAAGGCAAAGAAGATCATTCTCGAAGATCTCAAAGCCAAGGCCACCGTTGTGGAGTTAGACGAATTGGAAGATGGTAGCTCAATCCAAGACTACCTTGCGCAAGTAACTGGACAGCGAACTGTGCCCAACATTTTTATTGACGGAAAACACATTGGCGGATGTTCTGATGTTGAGGCTCTGCACAGAAAGGGTGAACTTGTCAGTCTTCTTTAAAGCTAGATATATAGAGTGAAATAAAAATCAAAAACAAAATATAGAAAATTAATTATAATAACTTATTTATCTGTAGTATTCTTCGATTGTGCCAGTTCTTTACCACTTTCCTCCTCATTCTCTTCATTCTCTTGGGCATCCCACATCTGTTTGTAAATACTCTGAGGATCTTTGAGTAGTTCTTTATGTGAACCTTCTTCAGCTACTGAACCATTGCGTAGCACGATGATTTTATCAGTATTAGCAACAGTCCTTAATCGATGAGCGATAAATACATTTGTGCCTCCTTTAAAGTTTTGAAAGATATTTAACAATAGAGAGCGTTCTGTTTCAGTGTCCAGTGCTGAGGTGGCCTCATCAAAGAAATTCACTGGCGCACCTTTTAGAAGTACTCGGGCAATCGCAAGTCGTTGACGTTCACCCCCGGAAATCATGAGACCTCGCTCGCCAACGACAGTTTCTGAGCCATGCGGAAGCCTACCTAGTAAGTCCATTAAAGATGCTTTCTTCATTGCTTCTGTACAGTCTTCATCACTTGATTGCAAATTCCCGAACCTGACATTATTCATTATCGTATCATTAAAGAGAGGGGTATCCTGAGGAACTACTCCGATGGCATCTCTAAGGGAGGCAAGGTCCACATCCTTGATATCTTGACCATCAACCAGTATTCGTCCCTGCTGAGGTTCAAAAAATCGGAACAGAAGTTTTAAAATCGTTGACTTGCCGCTACCACTAGCACCAACAAATGCGACAGCCTGACCAAGGGGTATGACGAACGTCGCGTTCTGTAAGATTGGCACACCTTCACGATAAGCAAAACTTACATTCTCAAATCTGATTTCACCTCTACTCTTTTGGTTAAGTTTTAGAGGTGCAGCATTTTCGGTTCGGTTTTTAATCTTCACTGGCTGTTCTTGAAGTGTGAACAAGGTCTCCATATCTAACAATGCTTGATTCAAATCCCGATACACAGAACCCAGGAAATTTAAGGGCACACTTAGTTGAAAGACCAATTGATTTACCAAAATCAAATCACCAACTGAAAGATTACCGGCAACTATGCCCTGGCAAGTCATGTACATGATCAGTGTTAGCGCTGATGAAAAAATAAGGTTTTGACCAGAGTTTAAATAGCTTAATGACTTGGCAATGTCAATACTGGAGTTTTCGTATTTAGCAAGAGATTGATCATACTTACGCAATTGGTGACGTTGGTTATTAAACAGCGTGACGGTCTCTATATTTTGGAGTGTTTCCGTAGCGATTCCGGAACTAAGATTGTCCGCCTGATTAGCTGCTCGGCGGAATTTTGTCCTCCACGCCGTAGTTTTTATGGTAAACCATGCATATGTACCCATTGTCAACAAGGTTACAGCAGCAAATGACGGACCAAATTTATAGGATAAAACCCCACCAACAAGAGCTATCTCAAATGATATTGGCACGATATGGAAGACCATTGCTGTCAAGACATAACTAATACCTTTGCATCCTCGATCAATAGCTCGAGTAACCTGCCCGGTTGAATTCGAAAGATGGAAAGTCATATCTAATCGCATCAAATGGTCGAATGCAGACCTACTGACCTTTCGAATGGCTTTCTGGGCTACAGTCGCAAAAATTGCATTTCGAAGCTCACCAAAGAAGGTCGATCCAAACCTGGCAAGTCCATAACTTAGAACGAGGCCAGTAAATACAGCTCCAGCTGGTCCTACAGCGGTCCAATCGATATTCATGGCATCAACTATGTCTTTAAAGTAGAAAGGAACGTAAACATTAAGAACCTTGGCACCAACCAACAGCGTTAATGCTAGCACAACACGAAACTTAGCATTGCTATTATTTCGGGGCCACATATACTTCAGCAAATTGGCTAATATAGACTTATGCGTTTTGGATTCATTATGGGGTCCTCTTTCTAGCGAAAGACCTGTTTTGATGTCCGGTTTAGTGGGGGAGGTGGTTAGCGCGGGCGGATTTATCCTCTCGGAAGAATTCTTTTGAAAGCTCGAGCTGTACCATCTAGCAGCATTAAGTAACTTATTATTTTTGCTCACAGATTGAACGGGCCGAAGATTTCTGCTCGACAATAACAAGCAAGTACGAGATAAAACTCTTGCAGATCGAAGAATTCCGGAACTAAATGTTCCACACATCCACATTTTATTTTAATTATTCTTCAAGTAACAATTAATGTCCTCGGCGTGAATAAGTTTTGTTTCTTCTATAATTCAGCTACTGGCCGATGGCTTCAACCTTCTTTATGGCGTGCTACGTTACCCTTACCTCAAGATGCAATGAGTGGAAAAGGCTGGTGGTGGTATGTCCTGCTAAGTATGAGAATATTTAATTCAAATGATTTTAATCAGATGAGTAGAAAAACTAAGCTTAGATTGTTGAAACTATTTTTTCACTGAAATAAACAATATATATAAAAAACAAGCCATTGATCAATCCTTAACAACTCATTCTAGAAGACAGGTCATTTATTTATTAATTACCTAAGGCCACATTGTTTTATCCGCGGAAGGGAGAGATACTGTACTATTACTAGGATCCTGAAACGATCGCTAGCCTAAAATTTGTTAAGTCTGTTTACACTCAACAAACTTTCAAACAATTTGAATAAAAAAAGGATCGAGAGGGTTTAACGCTGCAAACAATCCCAAATTCTCAACACTAATGCTCCCCAATACATTTGTTGAAAACAGCTATTCTGATGAACGCAACTTACCGTATTTGATAAGCAATGGTTCAAGTACACCCATGAACTTTTTCAAAGTAAGTGCATTAGAAGGCTATCCTAGTACGAGCCCTAGTATTACTATGAACTCAGGGGTTATTCCAACAATGAATATACCTCAGGTATTTCCTCTGAATCCAGGAATTCCCATGAATCCAGGACTTCCCATGTACCCTTCATTTCCCATTCACCCATCATTTAACATGATCCCACCGCTAGGGGCACTTCAGGAACAAAAAAAGAGTCAGAATATAAATTCTTCTGTTTTGCATGATATCAATGGATCAATGAATACGTGTGACCATGTTATCGAAGAAACAAAACCAGAACCTGCATATTTAAGACAGCAAATCTTATTGAACCGGCTTCATGAAGTTGAAAAGATGAAGCATAAGTTAGCTAAAGAGTACCCTGAGCTGATCCAAGAAGAATCAAATGAGGTAGAAGCTACTGGAGAGGCCAAAGCACAAGAGAAGAAGCAAGAGCAACAAGGAAAGGAAATACAAGTCATTGATGAAACTCAACCGGATTTGCGGCCCAGAGAAACAAAATCGCAAACCACGCTATTAAAATCCCTCGCTAGTGAAGAAGACTTAGAAGCTGAAGGAAAAGGCAAAGAACCTATATCGAACCGTAGTGTACGAGGCGCTTCAGAATGTAATGACACGGAAGAATTTGTGGAAGAAGCAAAGTCTAGTCAGGTAGATGGGGATGGGGTGAGAAAAGTTGTTGATATTGAAAGACTGCATGAGAATGATGTCAATAATAAGAAATCTACTGATATTAACGGTAGTTCTGATACTCAAACCTCAATCTCTGCTCTCACAGATGATAAACTAGTATCTAGGGATAATAAAGAGAACTACCCGGTACCGGAATGGCTTGATTGGGCCGCTAGTAGGAAAAAGCTGAAGTTGATTTCCAAAGATGGCATATCAAATAGCAAGGAGACCACCACATTAACGACATCTATTGATCCACTGAGAATTTCTGTCCTTGTTATAGATAGCCGTGGGAAATCAGAGGAGGTATTCGCTGTGAAACGAAAGGGCAAATATTGGAGCTGTTCGGTCTGTGATAAAGTTTTTGCTGACGCAAAGTATGTGCTGAGACACAGTACTTTCCATGGTAAGCTTCAAGTTTTTCAATGCAATAAATGTCCTCTGGTATACAGTAGACCATATCATCTCAGAATCCACTCCAAGACTACGCATAATGAACTTTCAAGTGCAAAAATTTCGGTGTCCGAGGCTGAAAACCACGAGCATCTCAACATAAGTGTAATTTCTCTATTCCCCAAGAGATTTGTCATTTGTAGTATCAAGAGTGGAGAAGTTATCCAAAGCTCTGAAGACTTATCGTCATCGTCACTGAATCAAAGAGAACACGGAGAAGTATTTATGGACGCACAGTCTGGCTTAGTATACCTTCTTAATACTCAAGAGGGGGAGGCAGAAGGTTGTGACTTTGATAGCTTAGTGCGCCAACTACCATGTTCTTATGGCCCTGTCAATCGTGTTGTGGATTCTAATTCACATCTATTTCAGAAGACCTGATTATATGTTATCGTATTTAATGTTATTTATTACATGTTTGCTAATGAAACTTGAGAGCCAAGGAACTACCGATAATTCAACAGCGCACTAAATAATACCTCAATGAGCTGAGATTATAAAAATCAAAAATATTAATTATCGCTTCCTTACTTTTTTTTTAATTTTATCAGATATCTTTTAATTACTATTGTAGGAGATGAGGTTCTTATAGCAGGGGTTTAAGTTTCAACCCTACATTCAAACCCTACGTCAGCCCTGCTCTCCGACGTCCCGATCTTTTAGGTGTGCATCACATCGATCTATAATATAAAACCCAGATAAACAACAAGGTCCATATCTCGAGGAACCATGATTGGATCTAGAAAATTTGTCGTTGTTTTGTTTGCACTAGCATCTATCTCATTCTTAGGAGTCTTTACATTCCATGAGGTAGTATTAAGTACCTGGGAATCCGCACAAGACCATTATAAGCAACTAAAGGAGGGATTAAGTAATTCAAAGGTCAATGAAGAACTTGAATCTTATAATGATAGCGATGATAGTGATGAAGGTGCCGAGCTCACATCTGCCACTACCACACCCAGTACTACTTCTCCTTCAGTTGTATCTGATATTCAGTCTGGAACAGCCTCTAATTCATTAGAACTCACAATGGATAGTCGTGAAAATGCTACATTCTTCACGCTTTGTCAAAATGAGGATGTATATACAATGAAGAAAGCGGTGAGAAGTGTAGAGAGTAAGTTCAATGATCGATTCCACTACGACTGGGTATTTTTGAACGATGTTGAGTTCAATGACAAATTTAAAGCTGAGATGAGGCAGGCGGTTAGTGGAAACGTATTCTTTGGAAAGATAGATGAGTCTATGTGGGGTTATCCTGAATGGATTGATCAACAGAGAGCGGCTGATACGAGAATTTGGATGAAAGAACACAATGTTGCCTACGGTCATATGGAATCATATCACCATATGTGCCGGTTTCAGAGCGGATTCTTCTTTCAGCATCCTCTTTTACAGAAGTATAAATATGCTTGGCGTGTTGAACCAGGTATATCCATTCTGTGTAAGATAAATTCAGATCCATTTCGTTTGATGCGAAAAAATGAGCTTACTTATGGATTTAATATAGCCCCTCAAGACATTGCTGAGAGCATTACAACATTATGGAATAGTACTAAGAAGTTTCTAGATCTGTACCCGGAAACTGTCCATCAAAATAACTTGAAAAGTTTTATTAGCGACGATGGAGAAAACTACAACTTGTGTCACTTCTGGACCAATTTTGAAATATCTGATCTTGATTGGCTAAGATCGGAGAATTACTTGAAGTATTTTGAATTTCTTGACGAAGAAGGAGGGTTTTTTTATGAGAGATGGGGAGATGCTCCTATTAGATCAATTGCAGCCTCACTATTCTTACCCAAAGATAAAATACATTTTTTTAATGAGATTGGTTACTATCATAGCCCGTATGGCCATTGTCCTTACAACCAGGGTCCGCTAGAGTTAGACTGTGAGTGCCATCCCGGCGGCGAGAATGAGTTCAGTAACAAATTCTATGATTATCATAAAAATAGTTGTATGCGGCGTTATTTTCAAGCGAAAGGTCGCGCTTTTTACGATCCAAATCCCAACCAAGAGGAGTAAGTAATTATTATTGCACTTAAACATATACCTTTTCGTATATTATATATATCTATAATGAATAAAAAGGGTCGATTATTTAATAAAATATAGCTTCAGTACTAATGTGGGCCACCATTATTCCTCCTTTTTGCAGGATATGATGACTTTCCTTTATATTCTGAATGTTGAAAGGTTACGCGCTTGCTTCCTTGGTTGCACTCGGCACCATCGTCCGTTTCTGGTAATGCTTTGGGTGCTAGCGAGTCATCGCGTTTAAATTTGTAAATTGCATCGGTTATAGAACCAAACCTAGAGCTAATAAACTTGTCCCTTCGGCGAACGTCCTTTAGTAAGTTTTCCCAAACTGAATTCTGATTTAGAGATTCTGGGTGTCCAAGAATCCACAACGAGGATCTCGCACGGGTTAGAGCAACATTCATTCTTCGTACATCAGCAAGGAAACCAATATCGCTCACTTGAGCAGAGGTGGCCCTTACGCAGGAAAGAATAATGATATCTTTTTCTTGACCCTGAAAACCGTCAATGGAATTGAATTCAACAATACCTGTAATCTCGCTGCCAAATGCAGCAATAAATTCTTGACGCATAAGGTGGACTTGATCTTTATACGGCGATATGACACCAATACTACCGAAACTATCCTTGAACTTATGAAACAAGAATTTCATGAGTTCTACAGCAGCCTTTGCTTCGTATCTATTGCTCAAACTATGTCCGCCACTTCGCTCGTGGGTACCTGCCACAGCGAAAAATGAGAACGGGCCAAGCGCAGGGTATAGTTTATGCCACGGCCGCTCCATTTTCTCAGCCAATCCATCACCATCTAATAACTTTCCAGAGTAAAACTGGGCTGATGGGAAGCTTGAGATATCAGGATGCATACGAAATTGTGTATTGAGCATACTCACCCCACCAGGAGTTTTTCCATGCCTTGAAAACATTCGCTTGAACAAACTCTGTTCATATTTTAAAGTACTAGCTTCCTTTGACAAAACAGTGGGGGGAAGCTGATTAGGATCACCGACCATAACACACGACTTACACCCAAATTTCAAGGGAATTAAAGCAGAAAGTTCAATACACTGAGCAGCCTCGTCAATAATTACAGTTTCGAAGGTTATACCCAAACTAATTAATAGTGGATGGGCGGATCCAGAAAGTGTAGTACATACAACGTTTGATTTTTCTAGTAGATCTGCTTGCATTTGACGAAACTTCAGATCGTGCTGTTTTTTAATTTGCTCGATTCTACTGCGCTGACCATCAAGAGCTAAAGATTTCTCTCTGACTTGATCTTTGAGATTGTTAAGCTTTTTTGTGAGCTCATTTATTTCAACCGAGGATGGATTTGACTCTTTTCTAAGATTTTGTAGCTGATTCCTTACTTCATTTCTCTGAGCAGTAAGCATAGTGTGATCTTTCCTCAATTGGTCGTCAACTACATCAGCCGAATTGTCTATTTCTTTACTGATTAATGCCTCCAAAGTCACATCTCTCACTTGTTCTGATACGGCAGTAACTCGACCCATTCTCAGCACATTGAGCTTTTGCAATCTTCCAGAAAGGTCGACGACACCATCCTTTAACCTCAAGACTATTTCATCCACAGCTGCATTAGACGGCGCACAAACCAGAACTTTTTTAATTGGATGAGAGGATGATACATTTACAGCGTCATTTGCGTTAAAAATAGCACCCAATATTCCAAGGATTGTTTTTGTTTTTCCAGTCCCTGGAGGACCTTGGATTAAATTGAACCCCTTGTATTTAATTGCCCGTGAAACAGCTAGTGCTTGAGATGCATTAAGTCCAAGATTATCAAGAGAGCTAATACTTTTTGAATCCTCGACAGAAATATTTGACTTTGCTTGCAAAATTTCATTTAACAAATTATAATGCGGCAGAGATTTCAATGCCGTGAACTCTCGCTCTACTGTTCTTAAAGAGCCAATAGAAAATCCTTTTATTCTCGCACCAGCCTTCAAAGCTCCTAAAAACTGGCTACCAGGATTGAATCTTAACTGGAAATCAACTTGAGGATTGTTCTTTTTCCGAATACCCTTAATGGTACCCTCTTTTATGCGACCAAAGCAATGTGGGACACTCACATCTAGAGACTGAAACCCATTAGAACCTTCTGTATTAGAAAATAAAAGTAAGAGATCGCCTTCAGCTATCCTAGACATCTCAAGATCCCTCCTAGTTAGAGACACGTATACATCAATAAACCCATCAGTATTAATTCGCTTACCCACTATCAAATCAAAAATCGTTGGAGGTGATTTCTCTGCTTCTTCCTTGGAGTTTTGAATAGTTTTCCAAGCTTCTAAACAAAGCAAAGGAGTCATGATTCTCTGATACTGTTCAGCACTTTCAAATATATCGGGTATACTCTCTTTAGGAAGTACTGGCGCATCTGAACCATAATAATCCCAACCTAAAATAACACTGTGTAACTCAGTGGGCTGAGTACTCAGTCGTGCTTTCATAGCACGGATCTCACGCTCCTTGAGCTCATCCTCCACAGACTTGATTGGTTTAGATGGGCCAAGCTTATCAGTTCTCGCAATATTAGGCCCTTTGGTAGATTGGTTTGCAGCATAAAATTCGCGTAGGCGGGCATAACCTTTCTCAGCCTTACTCTGAGCGCCAAGTGCGCCTAATGCACCTTGACTAGACTCACTATCATCATCATCGTCATCATCACATTTGTTGCTTTGTATCTTGCGAGGCGGGTTGAAGCCAGGGGCTCTTTCTGGGTGGATCTCTATAGGAATGCTATTCTTGTTCCTTCTATTAAAACCTGCAGGGTGCTCTGGATACACAGGACCAACTTTCCAAGGGGTTTGTTTATTTGATGTGGTCATTAACATTTTAGCTTTTAGCTGGCTCATTGCAGACTGTTGAACAGCGGCAACTGGAACAACTTGATTATTTTTGATTGTTCGATTAGATATCGGTGGCCGATAACTATCAGAATGTCTGAAAAAATCTGTTATCTGGCCCTGAGACCCGATATTATTGAGAGGTGACTTTGGCTGGCTACTTGATGAGCTAGCTGGATCACTGGCAGGGGGCTCAACAGAACTAGAAACTTTCGGATCTTTGAACAAAATACCTCTTTTCTTCGAGTCAATTATTAACTTGGCATCGCTGTTACTTATACCAAGAGCAGTAAGCAATGATTTTAGCTGATCTCGATCAAGCTTACTGTTTGTTTGTCTTGTTGATAATTTCTCAATGAATTCTAAGAGCGTTTGAGGCGGAGACACATTATAAGAATTCATCAAGTAAAGAATCTCCAACATGATATTGACCGCGGAAACCAGGTAGTCAGTATCAGCAAGGCGTAAAAGTTCACTCATATTGTTTACGCATGAAATCACTGGAGTTGCTAATAGACTTCCTAATCTATTTACTGAAGAACTTCCAGATACTAAATCAGCTTCTATCAATCCGAAAGAGGACAACAACGCTTTACTGAAATCCAAACAGCGAGAGAGAATATCCTTCAAAGGACCAGATCTGTACGTATTTGCCCATCCTCTAAATTGTTTCAGGACAGCAGAAATCATCTTCCAACTTAAATCCCAGAAGCGCTGAAGTTCATTGAGTAAAACTTTTGATGCTGCAACATCAATACCCTCAGTTACATCGTAAAATGTATCAAGAATCATCGAGGCCACTCTGATCAGACCGGGAAGTACAGCTAGCCAAGACTGGTCCACATTAGCAGCTCCAGAGAGAATCTCATTAATAGCTCGTAGTGACAGCTCTGTTTGAGTTTGAACAAGCACGGTGATGGATGACTCAAAGGACTCAGCTCGATATACGGACATGAAAAACTCCTCCGCAGTGAGACGCAACTCCTGGTTCCCTGAGACGGCAAGCATGAGGATAGTATGCACAAACGAGCAGCTTGTTGCCATTATATTGAGTTGACTTGGACTGCAATGATCATTCAAAATCTCTAACAAAACCTTTATAAACTCCTCACAAGCAGAAGTGTTCACATCATTCGGGATCGGAGCATTTTTATCTGGAAGCTGCCAACGACGGCCAACATCAGGAGAGGCCCTGATGAGTTCAAAAATGACCGGAAACAGATGTTTTTGAGCTATAGCAGGCCCAAAATTCGGTGACTTGATCCATTTCATCCAAAAATCTGCCCAATGTTCATTCTTAAGCTGGTACTTCCAAATATTCGAGACATGTTCTGGATTGTAAACAATGGATGGATCTATAAGCTTGTCAGAGTAGGCTGAGCATACTAGTTTGAAGAGGTCCTGGGGGTAAATAGATACAGCTTTCATAAGAAGAGAACCGAGCGTCAAGATATCTCGTTTATCGGTCCAAAGTGAAGAACTCAAAGAAAGTATAAATCTCAACCTTCCCTTCACATTTGACCCAATTGGATTAAGCCTGAGATACCAGTTGAACCATTCCACAACATGAGCAGCATTCAAATGAGAGTAAAACTTGGACACTCTTGTATCCAAATCATGGTCAGGGTGGTACAAGCTCAGATGTTTGCTGCTTGTCACATAATCAAGCATCGGCTCAGTATCTTCCAGCGTAAAAGTATTATCACCATTCTTGAAAATTGACCGTAGTATCAGTGATACCAAGTAATGAGCAGCTAAGCGTGGTTCTCCCTTAGCCATTTTCATTTCTCTTACCAGCAACCTCATTATATCATCACGAATTTCGGGTTCAGAGTCAAAAGCTTTCAGCAACATTGATGCAACACACCAAGCAAGATCAGCCAGATCCTTAGCATGAACATTCCGTTTTAACGAAGAGCTGAAAATATTCCGGAAGGTAGCCGGGGAAGATTTCCAAGCATTGATATATTGGCTCTTATTTGCTTCATTTAGAAGATGTGTTAGCCCGACATGCTTTAAATTTTTGTCTTTGAGAAAAGCAAATACGACGTATCCAGGGCATGCTCCTATTGCTGAGGTCCCTTGATCATCGATTTTGAAAACTGATGCCGGGATAAAGTATGAATCTATGAAGGACTTAGTTCGCAGACACGAAAAACTCCACATAGATTCTGCCAAAGCAGGTAAGGAGTTAGGATCCTTCTTGAGTTGATTAGACAATCGAACACGGTCTTGACGTTGATGGTCTTGCAAAAACTGCATGACCTCGTTCTGTCCGAGGCCCAACTGTTTGACATAGACATTCATAAGATCAACCTGACAATGAGATTGATAAGTAACTGAGCACTCTTTGCAGCTACTGAGCATATCTATGTATTCCTTTTCGTACTTTTTAAAAGTTGACGGTGTATCCTCTTCGCCATCTTCACGTAATTGATAAGTGAAAACCACCAAAGAATGTAGTGCTTGATCCCTCACCTTCTGTGAACCACAAAACCAATGACCTTTAAAGTATTTAAAAGCGTCGCTGCTCAAATATAGTGCACAGGCCATGGCGTAATCCATATAGCTTTCATGAGTTTTTACAGATTTCCAGGTATCATGACATTTTTCTATAGTATCACTCCATTTTTGGCACTCAGACGCCATCAATTCACCTGAAACTACGTTCATTTAGAGATATTACTAAAAAGACGCGTTCCTGAGGGCTGGCGGTTGACAAGTTTTATGCTTTTTAATGAGCGGGGTTAGGAGAAGTGGATCTATTATTCCGCGCATCGCGTGCTTAATTTAAGGGGGGACTCAAGGAGTGAGATCGAGCAAAGGAGGTAAAAAAAAAAATTATGTGGATAAACCAAATCTTATGTGGATAAACTAAATCTTATATACAAACAACATATAAAAATGCCGATAAACTTTGGCGATTTTAATTTAATTGTTAAAATGCCCGAGTTTGCGGGGTCAAAGTTTGGCCTGTAATTTTCTAATTTGTTAGCTGCTGTTTTTCATCAATACACAAAAAAAAGAAATAAAGATTGAATATTTGTCTACTTACTGTTCAAGAGGAGTGAAACGGAGGTAAGGCTTGATAGTGCGGAACTTGGGGAAGATCTTCTTAGCCTCCTCGTCACTGACACTGGGAGCGACAATGACATCATCGCCAGGGGTCCAGTTAATAGGGGTGGTTACACGGTGCTTGTCACCGGTCTGAAGGGAGTCAACAACACGCAAGACCTCGGCGGTGTTACGTCCGGTAGAGGCTGGGTAGGACAAGATAAGACGGATTGTCTTCTTGGGGTCAATGATGAAGACAGATCTGATGGTCAAAGCGAGACCCTTGGAGTCAACATTAGTAGCATCCTGGTGATCGATCATATCGTATTTAAGAGCGATCTTACGCTCGGGATCAGCAACAATGGGGAAAGTAAGCTTGGAGTTGTTAACCTCATCGATGTCCTTGATCCAGGCCTTGTGAGAAGTGGTGTCATTAGCACTAAGACCGACCAACTTTACATTTCGCTTAGCGAATTCAGGCTCAAGTTTAGCGAAGGCACCCAACTCAGTGGTACAGACGGGGGTGAAGTCGTCAGGGTGAGAAAAAAGGATACCCCAAGAGTCACCTAGGTAGTCGTGGAAAGAAATGGGGCCATTAGATGTATCAGCATCGAAATTGGGGGCCTTAGAGCCGAGACGGAGAGTTTCTTGAGTCATTGTAAATTAACTTTAGTTAGAAATCAAACCTGAAATTTCACTTTTTCCAACTTGTTGAAATACTCTATGCAACTCTGCATACGCAATTGCACGGGGATAGGCGCAATAGCTCGCCTTTTCCAGGGATTGGGTTATGCATAGTACACCAGATGAAGCTCAGTAAGGGGTAGCAGTCATATGACCGGCGGATAATGACCAGGTTTACATTGGTATATGTGAAAAACGTGCCTATTTTGCTAAATGGGGGGACTTGAAGATAAAAATCGGTTTTGGTTTCGTGGATTCAAAGTTGATTTTTTGAGACCACAGCAAAATTTGAAGGGTGGGCGTTGAACGCTAAAATTATAGACACATATATGGATATGGACATGGACACGATTATGGAAATAGATACAAATTGAGATACAAATTGAGATCAAACTTGATATACATACAAATAGATATATACATTATTTTGATTAATGACCCACCTCTTCCTACGTCATTACTATCCTTATCGATGACTAATCACACATACGCGTGCCCCTATTATACACGAATTACAAACAGCCATAACACATCTAGTAGAGAAAGCACGATTACTTGTCTATCACATGGCTGGATTGCGAAGTTCCAAATATCGTCACGTATATGGTGATCCAACCCGTAAAGAAAAATGCTACGATAATATTCGATTAACCAAAAATGCCTTTGATGCTAATTTAGGAAAGTCTAATGGTAAGTACATCTCCGTTAATTGGGAAGCAGCTGGCGGAGGACAATTCGCTGTATTTCCCACCGAACAGCAAGGAAAAGTACCAGATAGATTCCCTTTATTTGATGGCCATAAGGGCCCTGTTTTAGATACAGATTGGAATCCTTTTGATGATGACATGGTGGTTTCCGCCAGTGATGATGGAACTATTGGTATCTGGAAAGTTCCCGAGAATTTTTCAGTTCACAAGGAATTTGAAACACTGGATGCTTGTGAGGACATCAAGCCTGTGAAGTTCCTCGAAGGACACGGTAAGAAAGTTGGCCATGTCTTGTTCAACCCTGTTGCTAAGGACATTCTCGCCTCAACTTCCTTGGATAATACGATCAAGGTATGGAATATTGAAACTGGGGAGATTCTTTTTGATCTGAAACACCCCTCATTTGTCACCAGCTTCTCCTGGAATTATGATGGCACTAAGATTGCTTCGGTTAGTAAAGATAAGCAGCTGAGGATCTGGGATGTTCGTACCGAAAAGGTGATAAGCTCAGGAAAGGGCCATTATGGTGCCAAGGGAAGTCGAGTTATCTGGCTTGGAGATAATGATAGAGTCCTTACTACCGGATTTTCATTGATGAGTGATCGTGAAATGGCTATCTGGGATGTAAACGATATCGCCAAGGGCCCTATTGGTGGGTTCAGAGGACTCGATCCCAGCAGTGGTATCGTTATCCCCCACTACGATCCTATGACTTCTATGGTGTACTTGGGTGGCCGTGGTGATGGTAAAATTGTGTATTTTGAGTATGCTGATGACACTCTTTATGATTTGTTTGCTTACAATTCGACTTCTCCGCAACGTGGACTTGCTTGGATTCCCAATCGTAGTTTAGATTGCCAAGAACATGAGGTTGCTCGTGTATATAAGGTTCATGAGGGCTTGGTGGAACCAATTTCATTTAAGGTACCCTTGAAGCACGAGGGTTTTTTGGACAGCGTCTATACTTTTGTTGAGGGAAACGAGCCCGCTCTAACTGCTAAGGATTGGGCATCGGGAAAAACCTCTAGGCCACTTGTGAGGACTTGGAAGGACATCTATGACAAGAAATCTACGAAATCTTTTGAAGCACCCAAACATTCCCAGGCGACTGAAAAGTCCCAGACCTCGGGAAAATCTCAGTCCACGCCTCCACCTCCTTCCAATGTCACCCCAAGCACACCCAAAAAGGAAACCAAAACCGAGATCACCGCCAATCGCTCTCCAGTGAAGGATAGAATCAGCGCCTTGAACAAGGCTGAGAAGCAAGATTCATATGATGTTTTACAGAGCAAGGAGGTGAAATCTTTCTTGGAGAAAAACTCACAAGATGAAAGTGAGAAGGACTCAGCGGATAAGGAATATGATGAGGAATCTGCGTGGGCCCAAGAAGAGGTGGAAGAGAAGACTGAAAAAGGCAATAAGGTTGAGGGGGTTGAAAAACCCAAATCTAAGACTCCTGAACTTGACCGCCATCAGTCAAAATCACCCACTAATGAAAAGCCACTTAAGGAAGCATCTGCTGAGGTTGCCGATAAGGAGACCTCAATCAAGGCAGCTACTTCTAATGAGAAACAACCTCAAACCAATGGCAAGACAGCTTCTACTCTGACTGAGAACACTAAAAGGACTGATGCTGAGAAATTGGATGAAATTCTCCTCAAGCTTGATAATTTGAGTGCCAGATTATCCAAACTAGAAAACGCATCTAAGTAACATTATTTTCTTGTAAAAAACTATAGATTCAAAAACAGAACTATTCAAAATTGTAAAATACGATCCTTACGACCCCGTTTGGGAACAAAAGCATTTTTCATTATTTCTTCAGCTTCTTTATTTTCGTCCACCCACACCTTTTGTGGTGGTGGTAATGACGCAGTGGGAGTAGTCTTTGAATGTGATGGCAATGATGGAAGCTGGGAAGTATCAATCCCAATTGGTTCATCAAAGAATGCGTTATTATGGGGAAGCATAGCTTCTGAAACTTCGATTTGAAACTGTCTCTCTATAGATGCTTCAGCTCTCTGTTGATCCTCGAGATCCTTGGCCAATTGCTGATTCTTTCGCTTCTTCCGTTCTGTAAGTCTCGAAGCAAACTTGTTCAGCACTTTCTGAGGGATTACCTCTGTCCAGTCGCATTCCATAAATGCAATCGGAGTTTGCTCAGGTAAATGCGACAAATATTTTCGTCTTTTATCTCTTATCTTATCGTAGCTAGTAAATTTTATATTTACCACCTTTACGATAAGTGCGGATGGGAATTCAGTATATTCACCAAAATGCGCTCGTATGATCGAGACATCTAAGGGATCCAAAGTGTACACAGTCTGGCTTTCAAATCCACTTTGATAAAAGTAAAGATACTCATTGGAAACTACCATCTCTGGAGAACTATGATGTTGATTCTGATTTGTTGACTTCATTAAGTTCATGGCTTGTTCATTGGCGTGGTAAGTCATATACTGTTGTTGTTTGATAATTTCATTAAGTGCGTCAGTATAGCCCTCATCTGTCCCGTATTCCTCAACAGATCTCTTTGCAGCACCGATCAAGTAAGCTCGCTCTTTAGCCAGTTCTTCCATGGCATCTTCGAAAGTTGCCTCACAGACCCTAGTCCAAAGAGAACAATCTGGTGCTGGGAATTTTGTGTGTTGATGATTTAAATCAACTGGTAACGCCATAGAGGAGTTTATAGGTCTTTTCATGAGTGTTAAAATTACTTCAGACCCCTCTTGCGGTAAGAATGCAGCCTCAGCATGTAAGAATGTGACTGGGGTAGTGCGATACGGTTGAGATGCTACTGCTTCTCCACAAATTGGACAAATATCTGGGGTATCACTATATCTACGATGCTGTATTAAACAGTGTAGACACATCACATGGCCACAACCGAGCATTCGAGGAACTTCCGATACATCTATACAAATCGGGCAGTCCTGAGTAGGAGATAATACTCTCCAGAGAAGATGGGATGCAATTGGGCTATCAGGATTTATATTCAGAGGGTTAAGTGAGGAAATACCCTGTTTTAGTATGAAACGACATACGACATTTGTATGTTCCGCAGCAGTTAATGCTCTCAATGACCCCGATGGTTCCTCTGCATGCTGATGGATTCGGCGAGATTTTTGTTTCGAAGTTTTTGGTGTGACTTTACTCTCGGTTTTATTATTGTTTAAGTTCAATTTACTCATCATATTAGTGGTATTGTTTTGTTTATTTCTTGATGTTCGTCGATGCCTTTTGCTAGTATCAACACGTACAGCACAACATTCGTCATCATAATCAATATTCACATGTCCCATTTGTACACCCTTCATTGTTCTTGTGCAATTTGTATCACCTTTTTGGTGATAATGCAATGTTTGAAAACGTGCTGGCGGATCAAAGTGAGATTGGCCTGTTTAATTATGTGGAGGTAGGGTAAAATTCATATACCTCTCGAAGTGTATTAGAAAAAGATTAGAATAAACTAGTGGGACTAAAAACGGAAGGACACAACAAGCACCAATATATTCAATTGAGATTAATTTTTAAATTTTAGAATCCGTTCAAAACGATTAACGCTGTTTCTTTCCTCAGGTTGCCTTTCTGACCATGGTCCCCTAACCCTCAATTCTTTCCACCTTAAAGCATGGACCCTCAGGAAATTAATAAAGATGTTTTAAATGAGCCATTGATAACATTTGATGACATTGTTTCTATTTTTGCGTTGACTTTAGGGAGCCTCAAAGGAACATCAGGATTGGTTTTGTATTGCTGGGTTGCTTATTCGAACATGTCCCTCGATTTGCTCAACCAGCACGCGTTGACATGGATTTCGTTTCTATGGCTCCTTATTGTATCAATAATCCGATTAATGCTGGTAATTAATCAATGGATTGTTGATGGCTGGAAATCTTATACTTTGGTACCCGCAAATGATACGATATTAATAACTGGGGGGTCCAATGGTTTAGGATTATTATTGGCCGCTATGTTTAGTGCTCACGGCTATAAAACTGTAAATTTTGACATAGTTGAGCCTGAATTCTCGCCAGCTAATTCTTGTCACATCACCTGTGATGTGTCCAAGCGTGAAAACATTGAAACTGCAATATCAAGTCTAAACGATGATAATAAACCCAGTGTCTTGATAAACTGTGCAGGGACAGTTCAGAACTCTTTAGGGGATTTTGTTGATATGGACCCGGACACAATTACCAATGTTATTCAAACCAACTTGCTTGGTTCTATTAACACGACTCAGGCCCTGCTCCGACTGAACCCCAAGTTAAAAATGATTGTGGGAATCAGTTCTACAACATCCATTGCTAACCCAGCCTTTGCTGGAATTTACTCAGCATCCAAAGCAGGAGTGAGATCGTTTTTTATTTCATTGAAGCATGAACTGAAGTTTACTAAAGTTCTGTGTGTAATACCGGGGCAGCTGGATACCGCGATGTTTAAGGATATCGATACACCGTCGCGATTTTGGGCACCAGTACATAAAACGGTGGATGTTGCAACTGAGATATTTAGAGCAGTTCATTGTGGACAACAGGGTGAGATGTCTATGCCCACGTATTCGAGCCTGTTGCCCTATGTATTTATTCTTCCTGATGGCGTGGTTGATATTCTAAGATATTTATTCGGATTAGATCGAGCAGCTCGACCTCGCAAGGTCAAAGCCTGTTAATTAGAATTGATGACTATGTTTGTATTGCTATGTATTTTCTTCTTTTTATCTTTTGCCTTCAACAAAATCAACAATAGAGGTTAATTTCTCCTCATGTACTATGGCGCTTTTATCAATGATTTCGGGGAAATGAAACTTCAGATCCTTCACCTCCGAAACTCCTTCTGTATCTTTCTTTATCTTTACATCATACTCATCGGTGTTAGTGGTATTTTTAGTTGCAATCCACACCTTCTTGGTATCCTTATAGCCAATGTACATAGCATCAAATTCTGATCTTTTCTGGTACAGCCAAGAGCCCCAGGTGCATGAGAAATACACTACACACATTGCGGCAATTATCCATCTCGAGTCACGAAATGAAACGGTTTTCTCAAGATAGAAAACGAACCCCGCGATGGCTACTGCCAAATAACCCAAGCCGAGTCTTATGAATTCGGATTTAAAAGATTGAGTATAGCCATATTTGGCCATAATACGTTCTATGGCCTCATCAATATGTTCTTTCTGTTGTTTTCCGCTGTAAAGTGTGAACTTCATTGTATTCTAGTAAGTATAATGGCTGTTGTCTGGCAGAATAGGGCAAGGTAAAATGTATCGCTTCGAAGCTTGCCCCTACCCACTTCGCGACATTTAGAACACAGATCAAAGCATAAACAATAATAATATTACAAGGTTAGAAAAAGACTTGAAGGGCTTTTCCCCCCTTAAGATATCGTGGATCTCAATACTAAACTTTTCAAATTTATCTTATTTGAATTTGATTCTTTTTGTTTTGGCCGTCTATTGTCAATAGTCGTATTATTGACTGTGCAATGCCGTTAGGTCCTCGTCCAGAACCACCAACCACCCCCAAAAATGAATATGGGAGATCAGTTCCATCCCCTGGATCTCGAAATTCGGCGTCTAAAACTCCAGCTCTTCCCCCGAAAGTACCATTATATCACCACATAGACAAGTATCCTGTACAGAGCTCTATTGCCAACATGAAAAAGAGCCCATCTGGTAGATTAAAAGGACCTCGACCCATCAAGGTACCCGCGGGCTCCTCAATTTATGAAGAAGAGAGATCAGCACCATTCCAATTCTCTGTGACGGGTAGTGAAAATTACTCTTTCTCTCCTCCTACATCAGCTTCCTCTTCGTCTTCCTTCCCAAAGGAGGGGGCTTTAGCCATGCCTGAGCCTATGCAAAGTCCAACTTGGGATAATTCTTCAAACAGTTCTACGAGTTCTTTTCCACATAACTCTTATCAGCGATCGGTCCCGGCACTGGTCCCTGTGCCGCCGACTATTGCTGTACCTCGTCCCACACGCTCTATTTTCCAGTGGGGCATACCAGTTGAACTTTTGCCACCTATGCCGGTTCCTATAGATTCGATGAGTGGTTTGAAGGTAGGAACAGCAGCTGGAGAGTATATAATGAACCTCGATCTACCACAGATTCCAGCATTAGAACAAGTGAGACCGAAATTTTCAGTGGAACAACTCACTGTCTACGAATACCAGCAACCCAAGAACATATGGGCGCTTTCTTGTTTAGCGGAATGGATCCATTATCTGGTGATGAGCTTCGATGCTGAATTTCTTGTAGATGATGTGGTGCAGGCCTTAACAAGGATGTTCATGTATCAAATTAATGTACTAGACTGGCAAAAAGCAGAGGAATATGCCCAATCAGTTATGAATTCATTAGTTGACCAATCATTTATTGCTGCAAACTCTGAAGTTCTGATTTTACAAACACTCGGGACATCAATTTCGGGGGTAATAACTGAGATTTCGGGTAATTACGGTTGCTACTCTTTCACTTCTCATCTAAACTCACCTATCACCTGTTACTCTAGTAGATGCCTATATTCGGTTGGTAATATACCCACGCTTGGCGCTAAGATAGATAGAACTCCAAGTCTAAATACGAATGACGAATTCCCTTGTGCTGATATGATGTCCCCGTTTGTACCATTGGAGATGAATTGGCGTAAATTTTGGGATCTTGACGAAACAATTACTAGTACTATGGACCCTCAATTGGTAAAATTACAGTTCGCCATCCATGAGCTAATAATGAGTGAAATTAGCTTCGTCAGGGACCTTATCACTTATCTTGAAGTTTACGGCGGACTAGAACTGATGGATGGTTTATCAGTAATGGCTAACCAGGATCAGTTCTGTAAGAGAGTTTTCGATCGGATCAGAGCCGTTTTGATTTGTAACCAAAAGCTCCTCCAGAGATTTTCAAAAAGACAAAGAGATCAGGGGCCATATTTGCATGAAATTGCGGATGTCGTTCGTCACTGGGCAGAGGATCTGGAAACTTTAAAGGTTTACTGCGAGTATTCTGATGATTATCTTTGGGCAGATAACCACTTAAGGAAAGAGCTCACGCATAACACTCGATTACAAAAGTGGATGGAACAGAGAGCTAAAGATCCCAAGATTCTGGGTAGACCGCACAGTTTTTTCTTTCACCGTGTGTTACCTCGAGTGGCGAGATACCATCTTCTTCTTGATGCCTGCTTGAAATATACTCCTAAAGATGGGACTGCTGAAATAGAGACATTGAATCAAGCAATAGAAGCCTGTAATGAACTCACTCAGCAATGTGATGATCATGTCGATAAGCAAAAACGAATTTTAGATGTTCAAAACCTTAAGGCGCATATTGTATTTAAGTCAAGCGTGGTTACTGCTGATCTTAAATTAGGCGATAAGCGAAGAAAATTGATCAAGAGAGGTGATATGCTCCGACGCGGAGGATTTAAAATGGACTGGGTTGAAACACATACTCTGCTGTTAGATAACTATTTGGTTCTTTCTAAACTCCGTGAGGGTATGAATGGGACCGCATTTTACGTGACCAAATCACCAATACCCCTAGATCTATTGGTATTAGAATCATATAACGATGAAGGCGTTGTAAAAATGGGATCAAAACTGACCCTTACAAGACATGGTCCCTCAACAGCGGAATCTCCTCAAGCTACGGAAGGTGAGGCTTCTCCAATATTATTCTCACTCAGACTGACCCATCTTGGACTGCGGCAAATAAAGTACGTGCTCTTTCTTCACAATAGACCTGAGCGTGATCAATGGGCCAAAGCTATTATAGAAGCTAAGAAGTTGAGGGCACAGCTTGCCTTTGCTAGGTCAGCCGAGCCCTTCAAGTTGACTCAGATTTCCGATGAGTTTGGTTATCCAGAGTCAGAGCATCCTCAGCTTCCTGTTCCAATTCCTGACACACCGCTCTATAGAGCTGTAACATCTAAAGACACAGAATCCATCCCGAGGGAAATTTTACGAAGGAAAATGAATTGTGTAGCAACAGTTGGATCGGCAGTTTTCTTGGGCACTGATCATGGTCTTTGGTTTAAAGGCTCTGTAGATCTTTCGACACCATGGAGAAGAGCGCTCGATACCCCCCAAAAGATTATCAAAGTTGAGCTGCTTGACACCATGAATCTTCTCATTATTTTATGTGGCGATAAAAATCTGACTTGGTACCCTCTGGACCAAATTGTAGCTCGTGGCTGCGGTGATACCCGCAAAGTACTGGGGACTCGATTAAATCAGCAGAGAAAGGTTTTAGACTTCTCGATTAGTTTCCATCGTGGACGGGTTGCAGTGATGTATTTGCAACAAGGTAGGATGCTCAAAATTATCGAGCCAATCAGATCACATGGAGTAAAAGCGATGTCAAACTTAGCAGATATTGGTGTTGATTCTATGTCAAGCTGTGTCGATAGCTTTCGCGAGCTTGAAAAGGTTTTCGTCAGTGCGGACTCTCATCGTATAACTCCATTTATTAAAAGCATGGTATTGAATACTTCCAATTCCTTTGAGTGGCTTACTGTAGATACTAAGAAGCCTGTGAGATTACCAATTGGTAATTTGACTGAGGAAACAAGCCAGTGGGGTAAGCCTGTTCGGCTTATCAAGGTAGATAGCTCTCGCATCTTACTATGTTACGAGTTCTGCTATATTATTTGTGATTACAAGGGGAGTATCGGAATACAGCCTACTACTTGGTTTCTTGACCGATGCTGCGATTGTGCCTACTATGCTCCTTATTTGATAGTGTTCTCGCAGAACGGTGAGATGATTGAAATAAGATACATAGAAGAATTCCCTGGTCGACTTGTACAGATAATTACGGGAAAGGACATCAAACTTCTGAGCTCTACAGATGAATCAGTTTACTTTAGGATTGCCCATCCTTGGGTTTCAGGACGGCAGCTGCTTCTTCAACTGAATAGTAATGAGGTCATTCGAGATTTTGAGAGTACTTGGCATTCTTCGTCAGTGTAGAAGGTCAATTATTTATTTATTTAATTATAATTCTTATTTTTTATTGGAAGAGACACTACAACTTATATCTTGAACCATAATGAATACACAGCAAATACTTATTTAAGGCAGGGAACCCACGAACAGATGTTCTCTGCACTTAGACTCGTTAAAAGGGCAAAGGAACACCATGATCTGCGCGGCATCCTGACTAGAAGGTGATTCACCTGCCACTTTCTGCCCTGATGAACCTTACCCTGGATCTTAATTTCTTGTACTTAAGTTGAAACCACGTTAGCCATATGGTCTCAAGCATTCCAACACAAGTGGCGCAAGTCCCGGGAAACTCAGAACAGGACGGAGTGATTGAGTCATTTGGATTAAGACATTACCCAGGAAACGGCCTCAAGAACCTCCCCGAACAGAGTGACTATCGGTCCCAACTAGAGAGCGAGTCACAACCCGGATCTAGCGAATTAGTGGGCGAAATTAGCTCAATTTCCGATCCTTCAATGAAGGAGAGTACAAACACGTCCTCGCGGACTGTTGAAAAGTCTGAAACGGAGGAAGAGTTTGTGGATGCGAAGCAACACCTGGATGGAGGCGTGGCAGCCTTTCCAACATCAATAGAGCATAATGAGTCTGCACAAAAAGAGCAAACAACTACACCTGAAAGGCAGAGATTAGTTGGCACTGCTGAACCAGTTAATGGCGAATCAAACGATACCCCACAAGACCTTAGAAACAGGGCTTATAGTAGTGCGCAAAAGTCGGCTGCAAGATCAACAGCATCTCGAAGAGCAGCTGAAGTTGCAGCAGCAGGCTTCCAAGATGAGGTCTTGGTTGGTACCAGGGTTTCAGAAGGCCATAACAACTTCGTTACTGCTTACAATATGCTGACCGGAATCCGCGTAGCTGTTTCACGATGCACTGCTAAAAACAACCGGCAACTGAACGATGCTGATTTCACGGCTACTGAAGAGATAAGTTTTGATTTAAGTGGTGGAGGACACAGTCCATCGTCGAAATTCATATTTCATTTCAAGGACTATGCTCCGTGGGTATTTAGACATCTACGTGATAGTTTCCGGCTGGATCCGGCAGATTATCTCATGTCGCTCACCGCAAAATACATTGTTAGTGAACTTGGTTCTCCTGGTAAGTCCGGGTCGTTTTTTTACTATTCTCGTGACTACCGTTTCATCATCAAAACCATCAAGCATTCTGAACATAAGCTCCTAAGAAACATATTAAAGCAGTACTATGCTCATATCAGAGCTAATCCGAATACTTTGATTTCACAGTTCTATGGGCTGCATCGTGTTAGGCTTCCATTTGGAAGAAAAATTCATTTTGTTGTTATGAACAATGTGTTTCCGGCACTTTACGAAATACATGAACGGTTTGACCTAAAGGGAAGTTTGCATGGCCGTGAATTTATACCAGACTTGAGTCGACCGATTATTGTTTATAAAGATCTCGATTGGCTGAGAAGACATCGTCGTATCGTACTTGGCAACCAAAAGCGCGAGGCATTGGTAAAGCAACTTGAAATCGACACAAGATTTTTACAGAAGATCAATGTAATGGACTATTCGTTGCTCATTGGTATCCATGACATGGCTAAGGGAAACGCTGCATTGACCTCAATGTTCAGACTAGCTGAGTTTGGACCCCAGGATGAGAATTTGAGAAATAGCGAACAGAAGCTAGCAACAGAAGCGGCCAAAGGTGGCCAAAATCAGACGTATGTGGGGTCTGTGAAAAACAAGACCGCGCAAATGGAATTTACCGAATTACAAGCACTATTAAAGAAAGCTACCCCTGAAAAGCTCAAAGAGTTTGACTTTGCAGGCGATTATAGAAGCAATTTTTACTTTTATCGCGATCATGGTGGATTTCAATCTACCAATGACCAGAACGAAGATCTTGACGTGATCTACTATGTTGGAGTGATAGATTTTCTTACGGGATACACATTCCGCAAGAGCGTTGAAACATTCTGCAAGAGCCTTATTCACGATCGAAAAGAGCTATCGGCCGTCCCAGCTAAGGAATATGGTGACAGATTTCTCAAGTTTTTACGTGGATGTATTGGGCCGGCAATAATATCCACTAAACCTCAAAAGAGAACAACAGAAGAACTAAAGGAAAAATCTAAACAGACCATACCAGCTGGTAGTCCACAGGAGTCCTTGATTATAAATAATTTAAGGTCGGTACCAGATACAGCAAACTCCAATGCAGCTACTGTGACAGCTACTAGTACTGAAATACCTTTACCTCAATTGCCAGAGCTTGACTTCCAAATAGCATCGGCTCAAAACAATGGTGTCGCTACCTCTAGTATGACTGAGGATAGCATTCTTGGCAACCGAAAGAGCCAGTCATCAGTTGACTCTAAAGCAACTTCAGTCACTGCCATAACCAAGTCAGATGGAAATAGACTTACCTCGGCTCCACCAGTTTCTCCTCCTAAAGATAGTTCGACAAGACGTCCCAGTATAATTGGGTATGGTCTTGAACAACCCCTTGTAGAGGCTTGATTGTTTGATTTTGAGCCAGTGAAGCATCACACGCGGGCGTGTAATCTCAGTAAAGGAGGTTTAGTTTAAACATAAACATATATATATATATACTTTGCATTTCCATTCTTCATAATACTAACATCGTCCGATACGACTCCAGTTGCGACTCTTCTCTTCACCAAATCTCATGATGGTTAGTGGTAGACAATCACATGATAGGACGTCATCACCTCACAGCCTGTGACTTAATCGCGGCGAGAAAATAGAATTCAACACTACCCAATATCAATTAATGTCGAAAAGAATTCAAATTTTAACGGCTGAAAAGTATCTAAAACTAGTTAAACAAAAACTCCCATCTTTTGTAACATTGGACTGTACTTGGTATCCTGCGGGCAAGGATGGTTATCAAGAATACCTTACAGAACATATCAAGGGTGCTAGATATTTCCCATTTAATGAAGTAAAGACCGAAAGTCCTTATCCACACATGCTACCTCAGTCATTTAAAGAGTTCTCACACTGTGTTTCCAGATTGGGATTGAGACAAAGCGATTATATCGTTGTTTATGATCAAGCTACCTACCTTAGTGCACCTCGAGTAGCCTGGCTCTTGGCAACATTTGGTCATCCTAATGTCTATCTATTGGACAATTATTCTACCTATAAGAAAGCTGGTGGGGAAGTAGAGTCTGGTGATTCACCCGTTGTCGAGCCCACTGAGTACTTATCTGGTGATGAGAAACCCCCTAAATCACTGGGATCGTGGCTCAATTATGATGATATTGTTAAGCTTGTAGAGACTGGAAATGTTTCTGATGTTAATCTTATTGATGCAAGAGGTGCTGCACGCTTTTCCGGTGCCCAAGCTGAACCTCGTCCCGGTATTCTTAGTGGGCATATTCCCGGCTCTAAAAATATTCCATTTGCTGATGTGGTTGATGCCAATGGCCACTTCAAGACTAAGGAAGAATTACAGAGGGTATTTGATGAACAAAATATTGACCCATCTAAACGTACCATTGTTTTATGCGGATCTGGCGTTACAGCGTGTGTAGTCAAAACCGCTATAGATGAAGCGTTCGATACCTCAGCAGAAATTTATGATGGTTCATGGTCCGAATGGGGCCAACGTGCACCTTCGCATTTGGTTGAAAAGTCGTAATTTTATTTTATTATATATATATATATATTATATCGATCAATAATGTCGTGCTTATCAGTAGCTTATCGTACTCTCAATGACTGCATGACGTAGCTCAGGGCAAGGGAAACTGAACACCCCTGTTTTCGATTTGTAGTAGGAGCAGCAGCATATCATGTCATTTCATATACAACAATACCAAAAACACAACCCCAGAACTACTTTATTTCCTCCTCTTCTTCTCCACGCCACAACCATACACCCGCTAAGGTAATTCAATTGATAGAAAATTAGGACATTAGAATTAATATACTCTAGAGATGTTCAGTGAGTACGCTTCCCGGTACCTTTCGAAGTCACAGAGGCCCGTACCGCTGTTCAATGGCTCATCACAAGCCGAAAGTGATGTAGATGATTACTTAGAAGCGATGTCATCAGGGTCCATTGACGAAGGGTCAGATGTTACAGACTCTGAATTGAGCTCAGACAGTTCAGAAAGTGAGCATGATAATGGCTCTAATACTAATTCTGAGGGCCCACCAGCGGATTTCTTAATTGCGCCCCCTCCCAAGCAACATCGCGCCAAACGAATGCCCAAACATAAGACCGGTCAATCCCTATGGAAGAAGAATATTGACTTCTGGAATAAAAGCAATAATCCTGGAGGAAGTTCTACGGGGTTTAGCTCAATTATACCTCAAACAACTGCTGCATCTCCACCATCTCCGTCACAAGCTCATTCTGATCCTGAGAGTGGAATTTCCCACCGTAAACCACTAGAAAACACAGTAGCCGCTATTTATCTCACATCTCTAGCCCTTGCGCTAGCTACAGGAACTCTAGTATCTCTAGGTGTTCCCGCTAGTCACGGAAATATTTATCCTATTTTTGCATACTCAGCTCGATCACTCATCTTATACGCTGTGCTGGCCGCAGCTATTTCTGCAGTTTGGTTATATTCTATGCGATATTTTACGAGAGCTGTTGTACAGATGTCTGTCTTTGCTGTACCAGCTATTCTTGTGCTGACATCTATAAGCTCTTTGATAACATCAGTACATTCCTCCGTAGTAGGTTGGCATGGACTTGCACATGCTGCTATGCGGGTTTCTGCACTAGCTCCATTATTAATTGCTTTGCTCTGGATACTTTATCTGCGTAGAGTCAAACATTCCATGGGACGTGCAGCTGATCTTGTAGTGCTTGCAGCTGAAATCTATAACCATTGTGCGCCAACGATTACCGCTCTTACAATATTTATGGGGATTGGAAGCCTATTTACGACCGCATTTTGGTCGTTTTTCATTGGTCGTGCATTTCTTGATGGCACCGTAGGCATTTTGCTGATTATATGGTACAGCATCATGTACTTATGGACTTGGAATTTGCTATGCTCATTAATGCAGGCTGTTCTCGCCAACGTGACTGCTGAATGGTATAGCGGAAATAGTTCAATGACCAGTGCATTGAGTAACAGTGTATTTGAGGTCTTGACTTACCACTTTGGATCTGCATGTTTGCGCTCTTTGCTAACGCTGATGGTTCGTTTTCCATTATTGGTACTACCGAATAGAGTAGGCAGTCTTGTTCAACGAACTTTTGCGTTCATTCTGAGATCATCGGCAACTAATGTCCTGAGTTCCTTGACTCTTCCTACTGCGATTATCGAGCGAACTTCACTGTCCTCTGCTGCCCAGATCATTGGTGGGCCTAAGTTTCATGCCATAGACCGCAGTGCGTACAAACTTGCTAAACTGATCCTTGTTTCAGCCCGTGTTTGCTGTTCTTTAGCAGTGGGATTCATAGCCTGGATCCATGCAGATCATGTTCGCGATGTATCTAGTGCCTATGGCTACCTAGTCGCTATTGTTGCTCTTTTCATGGGATGGACTGTAATGGGTGCTTCAGAAAACATGTTGAGTATGATTAGTGATGCAATTCTTGTTAGTTATGTTCTTAATGAGGATAGTCCCAAACGAACCGAGCTGAATCATATCTTCCAAAGTGACGAAAATTTAGGGAACAACGACCTTAATGCTGCTGCTGCTGGACAGGGTAGTAACATCGAGAGCGAGTATTCGGATAGTTCTTAGTTTTAAGTTTAATGTATTTTTAATTTATCCAGTTTATATTTAATTTCTATATCAAGTTAAATACTGACGATGAATTTGATTAGCGCTGGTGATCATCTAAAAACCCTTTTCTGATTATTTCAACCCTTAACTGCAATACAGTGGTTTTGCCTGTCAATGCTAATGCTAAAATTTATGCTCCACAACATTAAATAATTTAAGTGATGCCCGGAAAACGACATTCTTCATCAGCCGGAGACGGTCATTCTTCTTTCCATGATGAGCACCGACGAACTTTGACACTTCGGGAGCTCCGTCCTCTTGCACTAATAGGACGCTCCTTACCGTTGTTTCCATGGTCAAAACAGAAAGTCACCAATCTTAAGATTATAAAATCTAAAAAACTTAGAGAGTATTATGAACATCAAAATCGGGTAATTGAGGTTCTTGAGGCTGTTGATGAGCTCCTTGATACCGGAATTCATGCCTCATTAATCGAAGAGTACGGTGATGATATTGGTGATGATAACCCTCGCCAGCGTCAAAGACAGCCGAAGAGTTTGCGTGGATCAAATTCTAGAACGATTCCTTCGCCATTGACATCCCAAGATCTCGAGCAGCAACAGCAACAACAAGATGAAGAGGAAATCTTGGGTGATAGGACCAAAGACAGCAAAGTTGTGCAATTCTGGATCAATTTGAATATGGCAGCCAATATTTTGTTGTTGTTGGGTAAATTATTTGTGTTTTTGGTTACTGACTCGTTGTCAATCGTAGCTTCCCTAGTAGATTCCATTCTGGATCTTCTTTCTACTTTAATTATCTATGCCAGCACCACTTTCGCTGATCGACGAGATTGGAAAACAAAGCAGCTGTATCCGGTAGGTAGCAATAGATTGGAACCAATTGGAGTCCTTGTATTTTCGGTAATAATGGTTATATCCTTTATCAAAATTGCTGAGGAAGCCTTGCAGGCTCTAGTCACGAAGCATGATTTGGCGCCTGTAAAGCTGGGAATGCCCAGTATAATTATCATGGTAGTCACCATTGGAATCAAAGCTGTTCTATGGCAGCTCTGTAAAAACGTTGATTCTAGTAGTGTGAAGGCCCTGAGTCAAGATGCTGAAACCGATTGCGTATTTAACTTCTTTTCTATACTCTTCCCCATACTAAGTCAAATATGCCGACTCAATGAATTGGATCCTTTGGGAGCACTTATATTGGCTTTATATATTGTTTGGTCATGGGGATCCACAGCTATGGAACATATCAACAACCTCACTGGCGCAGCCTGTTCGCCGGAAGAAAGGCAACAACTACTTTATCTTTGTACAAGATTTTCAGAAAGAATCAAGTACATTACGGCACTCAATGCTTACCATGCTGGTGATAGGCTTATGTGTGAGGTAGATGTTCTCTTGGACCCCTCACTATCTATGAAAGATTCCCATGATTTAGCTGAGGCCCTTCAATATGCTCTGGAGACATTAACAGTTGTCGAGCGTGCTTTTGTGCACATAGATTATAGACGCGACAACTTCTCCGGGCATGTTGTTTAAGAAAGATATAAAGATAGAAGAAAAAGAAAGAATAATAATAATTATCTTATATAGCAACTTAATTTCATATGTTTGTTTTCCTGCCACAAAACTTCGCAACTGCACGTGAACACACCACTGGTATTCTTTGATTTACTTCAAATTAACCACATTTATCAATAAAGTAGAGATGGTTCATGCAGACTCAACAAATTTTAACGGTCTGTCTAAATCAGATAGCTACGAACAGCTTTTATTGAGTCTAGAAGGTCTACTCGTTAACAACTGGGTAGCTAACCTCTCCAATGCCGCATCTCTGTTATGGTATCATTTCCATAGCCAGCCTTCCCCACAAAACCACGTTAATTGGGCAGGATTTTACTTGTCGGATTCCAAAAATGAAGTGCTTGACTTAGGCCCGTTCCAGGGCAAAGTTGCCTGCCAAGAGATCAGAGTTGGCCAAGGTGTATGTGGTGCCGCGGCTAAAACCAAGCAAACTCAGCTTGTAAATGATGTTCATACCTTCCCAGGTCACATCGCCTGTGATGGAGATACAAATAGTGAGATCGTAGTGCCGATTCTAAGCCCCGATAGAACCCGTTGCTTGGGAGTGATAGATATAGACTGTGTAGATCTCAACGGTTTCACCGAGGAAGATGAAAAATATTTAGAAAGGATGGCTCAAATTCTGGCACCATGTCTAAATGGACGAAGATTTTAGGTGTATTATGTAGTTTTCATATAAATAGAACAAACCAGAAGCATAAAGATATTATACCAAACAATGCTAACCATGATCGCCAACCAATTCCTGATTTATCAGCGGTACGTATCATGCGATTCATTGTGTTTTTGACAGATACTCTGGCACTATCAAATGTCCCTTCTAGTTTCCCGAGTAACGCATTACCATCTTTAACTTCACTTCCCATCCTCGATGTGATATCCTTTAAGATGGATATTTTAGAACTAAGAACACCAAATTGGTCATCATGTTGGGATTCCAATTGGTCATACATGGTGTCGGTAAATTGTGGAGTATGAGAGCGACTAATGTTGTTGTTGTTAGCTGCGTAAGCATAGGGATTCTCAGCCGAGTTTGGTGTTACACGGGCTGGAGAATATGGTCGTACATTCGCGAATAATTGTGTTCTCTCTCTAGCAGTTTTATTATTTCGTGTGTCACTCATATTACCCGTGTGAGTTTAGATAGAAGAAGAAAATGGGTGCCTTGGCCACGGGTGTCAAAGGCTGTAATATGATGGGCAAGGTCCAGCCAAGCAGGCAGTAAAATATGCGGACTGAAATTATTGAGCAGGAACTAAATGGTAATAAATATTCAGTTATATGCCGATCTTATTCTGATCATATTCATATAGCTGTGCATAAGAATGATAAAATCTCTCGAATGTATAAATGTCAGTTGTATCCTCAACCTGGTGGAGTCAACATACAAGACGGGTTACTGGCCTCAGTAACCCCCATAAAACTAATGGGAGGTGATAGTATTGATACCTCAGGTGAACTCTATACTGAGACGATCTCTTCTCTTATTCTGAAGCAGGCACCTGAAGAAAGTAGGTGCCTTCTTTTGGGACTAGGGAACGTTGGACCAAGGTCTCAGGAAAGTATAACCAAGGCTCATAGAGAAGAGATACTTTTTGTAGTTGAGCTAGTTCAGAAATGCCGGGTTTGGTAGGAATAAACCGCTATTGTATGTACATACTTTTATTTATTAATCATTCACTTACTACTTCCTACATCCTCAGCATCATCCTCAACCACATCAGTAACATCCATGACTTCAACGAATCCGAAACCATGAGATCTATCCTCAACAAACCGATCAATATCTCGAAAGTCTCCGGGGTTAATCAATCCTAAAATCTCCCAACTCTCTCCTTCCAGAGTCTCTGATTCTATAACCTCAATCATAGCTTTGAGATCTTCAATATAATCAGCCTTACTATCATCACTGACTCTGATTCGCATGCGAGAACGAGCAATGGGAATTAATTGTTTTTCTACTAAGAGTTTGATAGCCTCCAGAGCCTGTCCCTTGGCTGGTCTTGTGGGACTGAATCGAAAATCCAGCATATTTAATGTTTTCTCTATAATTGAAGCAGGATAAGGCCGAGATTTTTCAGGATTTATTACCTTTTCCACAATTATTTCAATTATCGATTGGTGTAATTGTGTTTGTTGCTGTTGTCTTTCTTTCCCACCAACTTGTAGTTCACCTTTGTTGAGTATTTCTAACACAACTTCATCAGAATTGGCAGTACCAAAATATTTCTTAAGATCATGGGAATTAGCAACTTCACCCTTACCAACATTTGTAAATACCTGAGGGACCTGTACCACCTCGTCAATGTCTTTCTCTACGCCTGATCTCCAATCTTGTACTTTATTCCGGTAGCAAACGATCTCAAATCTCTTATCACTTTTGCGCATACGAACATGAGATACATTGGTGAATTTCACACTACTTCCGGGTTGTGAAATTATCCCCATTGCTAAGGTTTCTCAATGTAATAAGCCTTTAATGCACTTTCACTACTTTTACTACTTCTACACGTGATGCCATCAATATAGAAATTGAATGTTGATGGTGATATAGCAGACACTTGAAAAAGAAATATTTACCTATAATAATACTCTCATATAAAATGATATTTAATTTTTATTTCCCGTAAGTATCATCGGATCTAGCCTGAAACACCTTCTTAGTTTCTTCAGTGCCTCCCAGTGCCTTGTTCAATCCATCGAATGGATACTGTCTTCTAACAAAGGCCGGTTCCTCCCAAGTGTACCAACAATAAAACGAAAATCCAGCAATCAAGCCAATAAAAATTCCATTATATTTATAAGCCTTTGAATTTGGCAGTCTATCGAAATGATCTGGGGACCAAACATCAATCATATCGAACTGATGGTGAAGAGGTTCGCCAAGGTTTCTTCGACCCTGTTGATCATCCCATTTAATATCTTGACGACGGTGAACATAATATTCATAGGGAAGGTTGGGATAAGGACCTAAAAGTCCGTCTTCAGGCCAGTCTTTGGGGTTCTTAGATGTATGCACATTGTCCTTAGGATCACTACTAACATTAGAGCTAGCAAAGCGAACAGTGGATAATATAGAGGAAGAATAAAGAGAATTCACATTCTGGGAGTACTTCAGGCCCAAAAATGAGCGCTGAGAGAACTGTCGCAACATGCTAATCGTGCTACTACGTGAGGTGAAAGATGGAATACTTAGATTCTGATTGGGTACATTACACGTGATATTTTTATATGCCTGTACCAGATGATGTAGAGAATATTGATAGCTAACAGTAAATAAAATAGAATAGAATAAAATAAAATAGAGATAAATACTTATATGTTGTTACTTCATGTTTGGTCTTCGCTTTCTAGCCATACCAATACTGAAATCCGGGTTTGATTGTAAGGCGAAGTCACTCCTTTGCGTCTGTGATGGCTGTTCCTTAGGTTTCTGTGGTGACGGCCTATAATCGGGTTGACGTTGGTTGGAACCATACGACATTTGGTTATAATATGCAGGATTATATGCGCCCTGTGTCTGATAGTATTGGCCTTGGTAGCCTTGGTAAGCTTGATAACCTTGGTAGCCATATCCTGCTTGATTGTTAGATTGGTAAGTAGTAGCAGGATAATTATATCCATTGTATGCATTGTTAGCATAACCATAGTTATTAGCATAGTTATGGTACTGGGTCTGATCGTAATAGTTTTGCTGAGCCGCTTGCTGCTGAGGAGCCTTATTAGCCGAGACTGGGGCTACTACAGCAGACCCATTATTTTGTGCACGCTCACTGATGGAGGTATAGTGGGATGTTTCCGAGTCTAAAGAGTTAGAGTAGTCATGAGACATTTTAGGAGCATCGAAGTCAAAATCATTAACGCCATCAGCGTTAACACTCTTGGACTGTTCAACAAACTTTTCTACCATAGCATCCTTCCCACTATCAGTGTTTCCGTATGCCACAGTATTTACTGGAACGTTCTTCATCTTCGGCATTTGGACTCTATTACCACTAGAGCCTACGTTATTGGTTTTTTCAACCCCGGTCATGTACTGTCCCGCAGGAATACGTGGTACATGGGTCGTGGCAATCGAAGCGTTAGATGCATGAACACTATTTTGGCTCGTTTTTAATGCTGCCTGGGACCATGTATCTTGACGTTGACTGCGAGGAACAGGTCGAACTGCATTAGTAGCGTATTTATTATAAGCAGTTGAGGGTTGAGCTCCAACCTGTCTCTCAACACCTCTTGATGATTGCTGTTGATCATGAGATGGTGGGACAGGAACCAACTGCTTATGTTGGCTAGCGGGACCCTTGGTAAGACCCTGGGCCATTTGACTGGGGAGCTGCTCTTTATGAGGACTCACACGAGGCTGGGCCGATCTCACTCCATCAGGAGGAACCAAACTAGGTTTACTACTATTTAGTGAAGTTTGCGAGGGGTTTGATTCTTCAAGCTTTTGATATCCCCTCTGTGAACCAAGCCCTAGCTTTGATGGTGATGGTGGTCGAGGTGGCTTATAAGACGATTGAAAGAACGGTGTCTGGAACGAAGAATTCCCGCCAGCACCAGATACTGAAACATTACCAAAAGGTTTTATCAGCTTCTCGTCATCCTTGCCAACGACAAAGTCAGCACCCAATAAGGAATCATTACCATGAACTTTGGTGAGGCCCAGTTTAGCCTTCAATTGATTCTGCATAACCAATAAACCAGCAAAACTCACCAGCGCTAGGATTGCAGCAGGAAGACCAAACCAACCAGCGAATTTTAAGTTCAATCGGAAAACATAGATCTCAAATACGAAGGCCAGAATGGCTGCTAAAAATCCCACGAAAGCAATGACAGAAGTAGCTGTCCACAACCGAATCGACCTGAAATGGCCAAATAATTGCATAATAAAAGCTATCAAAAGAATTCCTGCAGCAATTATGTGCACAATAAATGCCTTTGTGAGAGTGTTTTGGGTTGAACTCCAGTTTAAATCCGACCCCTGGAGAGTATAGCCTAGGCCATAGTCTGAGCACGAGGTTGATGTTGAATTACTTGAGGGACAATAACCTAAGACTCCATAACTGTAGCCATCCTTCGAAGCGATCGAAAGAATGTTTTTCGATAGAGGATCTGAGAATACGCCAATTACCATGAAACCAAAGGAGAGAAATAGCAAAACGCTGACCAAAGTGGCAGCTCGGTTCCAGCCCATTTTTTATTTAACAATAAATTACAGTTATTCCCTTTTCCAAAGTCTTTTTTACTATTTGTATCGACCAGGTATGATGACGTACAAAGATTCAAATTTCTTTCTAATTGCTGAGTCCATGCGGTTTTTCTATTATTATCTGGTGGATAAGGTAGGACGCGTCTCAGCCTTCACGGGTTAGGTTTACGTGATAAGCTGCTTGCATTGACCATTTGTCGTTATTTGCACCTGCATAAGCACATAGATCAGATGACATACCTAGGGGTACATTATTGTACTACTTGATCATTAAAGAGAGGTGTTTATACATTAGAAACCTATTCAACTTTATGATGGGGAAATATTATGGGACGGAGACCAGGTGGAATTTGCATGTTGCCAAGTCTGCTATGCCCTTGATCAGGCCTCAGAGGTATGGCGCTTTCGGGGTAAGTCCAGGTTTAGGTTATAAATGTCGCGATCCAACCTCCTCTTTTTAAAACCTGCACGCGGTGCTGCTGGCTAACTACCCTTTGAAAATCGCCTGATGATGCAATGTCAATCGCAAAATTGCTATGGGTTCGAGAACACTTTTATTTGGGCATATTTTAAGGGTATGAGAAACTTAATCTCTATATATTTAAGTAGTTATATATTTATATCTCATCCCTTCCCAATTCCGGCTTTTTTTTTTTAAATAAAATCTTTTTGTTAAATACTTGCTCGTGTGTATATGTATATATTATATAGGCTTCCATGATTTGTTGGAATAATTATAATAGAGTTTCAGTTTGTCGACGTATGAAGACAATTAATATTCGAGCGTATCGAGTAACTAATGTTCTCGCCCTTTCGGAAAAGGGTCCCAGATATAAACCCGCACCCGCACCCACATACATAATAGAATTACCCCGGACAAAATATCAATGGATGAACAGATTTCCCGCCTTTTTTTACAAACAGCAAAATACAAAAAAACTGATAAAACCTCTTGGTCTCCATTCTGGAAGCATATTTTCTCGGGAGAATTGCGTGAACTATGGTTGTACAATATCGAGTCCCATGAAACAGAACACGAACAAATATTAGTACTCTACGTTCCCGAAAATTGTGTTGGCCACAAGGGGATTGCTCATGGTGGTTTTATAGCTACTATTCTAGACGAATCTTTATGCTTTTGCGCCTATCCCATATTGCCCCATCATACAGGTGTCACTGCCTCCCTAAATATCCAGTACAATGCACCTACACCTGCAGAGAGCTTTATCGTTATAAGAGCAATCGCAACCTGCAACCCGGGGTCTCGAAAGGCAACAGTATCGGCTCAAATTTACCCGATAAATACAACAGATAGCGCATTGCCCTGGGATCTTGCACTGGCGCCGTTGGCTGAGGCCACAATGTTAGTTGTCGAGCCTAAATGGCATGATAAATTGTCTCATCGTTAGTCAAAAATAAGTTTAATTCATTATAGGTTGACTCATATGAAAAGAATAAATAAAATCATAATAAATAAACACAGTCCTATGTGCGGTAATACCATTTAGCTTGAGGGAATTCACGATTAGGACGCATGGACTCACCAGTCTCGTAATTAGGAAGTGCTTGCATTCCGGATCTTACCCAAATCTTTCGAGATATATATGCCTTATGAGTGAGTGCTGAAGTTTCTTTATGGGACCAGCATACTCTTGTTTCAATAAGGTATTCACGTTGTAGGTTGGGAGCTTGGAATGAAGGAGGAGTTTCGACTGGCAATATCAGAGCTGGGTAATCTAATTGACCACTCAGATCTCCCGGTGTCAATTTCAAATGACTTTTATCTAACAGAACGGTCACCTTTTCCAGTTTTTTATTAACGTTCTTGGCTCTTACTAAAGTGGTTGCCTTAAGCTTCACTTTCACTGCAGTTACGACAATATTTTCACCTTTAGAAGAGAGAGCCTCCAATATCCAACTGAATTTGATACCTGGAGTAATAAGCAGTTCCATTCGCACTATAAACTCTGCAACCTTGGAGCATGATGGAGCCATGTCGTGTGCTAAAGAAGTAACCAATCTGTTAAACAGCCCGCTTACTGTCTTTGAACTGGATATTACCTTGGACTGATGACAATGTAACACACCGTAAGTTGGGACGCCATCTAGGCTGTAGTCATCGATAGGTAAAAACACTATGGGTATTCGGTAAATGGATTTTCCAGAGTTATTGCTGATTCCTAGCACAGAAGATGAATAAGTAATGGTTGCTTCTACAAAGTATCTCACATTAGCAGTATCCTGATCAATGTCACTGAATGAGGGCGGTAATTGGCATTTTTCTCTACATGTCGCCCTTTCAGGTATACTGAATTCGAAGTCCCAAGTGTATGTTCCAATTTGCATAGAATAGCCTGATCGGAATTGCTCACCGGTTGGAGGGAACAATCTCTGTTCTACATTGAGAACAACACACCGCTCATTAACATGGTCAGTAAACTTTTGACCAAAATCATCGACTCTAGTTAATGTGGTTTCACTAATCCCTATAATCCCTATATTTACACTGTCAACTGTCACAGAATTCTTGATATGTAGTGTAGTTACCCCTTTGATGGTATCAAAACTCGTAAACCATGGTTGTTCATTATCAGTTAATGCTACTTTGAGGGACACTGACATTCTTATATCGATATTAGTTCAATTGGAAATGTCAAGTCTTGTATCGGAGGTATGATTTTCGTATCAGAAGAAGAGATCATGAACTGCGCGCTTCTTTAGCGGCTACTACATCTTATCAGTAACCCTGAATAAATCCTTCCGCACAGACATTCTACTTCTAAAAATATCACATGATACGACCGTGAATTAAAGTTAGGATCTAGATATATGATAACAAAACTGTACAGAAGTAGATTTTCCTATCTATATTATTTTATGGGCTTTTACCGCATTTTTTCTCACGCATTTTGCTGAGAGCGGAATCGAGATATTGACAGTATGCATGATTCTGGCAAATATGCCACTAACTGCTTTCTAATAGAACCAACTCGAACTGACCACACATGAAGATCGCCCCAAAGTTGGAAAACAACTTCAATCTTAGTTAATGTCCTCTTCAAGCCTACGAAATGTGAATACTCAGTGCCTATTTTACCTTCATCCAGGTCGGGGTTAATACCCCAGATGGGCAAGGTCATCCATAATATGCAAGTACATAGCCAACGATGAATAGTTGTGATTTAGCAATTTTCGCGGTTTGAATCTGGTTAAATTGATGATATCAGCATGATCTACATTATCTAAAGTGCCACGATAATCTCCCCATTTTGAAGAGGCCACACTGACCATGCCATCGTTGTCACCTTCTTTAGTTTGAATCATGTGTCCTGGGAAGTAGAATGGCGACAGTAATGACGGCTTAAATCGGGCTCCATAACTTAAATATTTCACATCAGGATGATCAGTTGTATGTTCGTTAAATTTTGATTGCATATAGTCTGTGGTTAATTCGATGAAAGCACCATATCTTCTCGGCAAAAGTTTGGTGATAAATCGAAATGGGTTAGCCACCGGTGAGCCACGATGAGGTGTAGACAGAGTTGTCAACGATGCAATTTTTATACCGTCTTCAGGTTTGAGCAGACGCGATATCATATAGCGTGCATCCAGCCCACCCATGGAGTGTGCAACTATGTTGATGTAATTACTCCCCTCTGTTTTATATAATTGTCTAACTGATGCATACAATGCAAGTGCCCTTAGCTCAATGGTGGCCATAGGAGGAACTGACTTGGCATACACTTTTGCACCATGTTTTTGGAGAGCTTCTCTAACACCATTAAAATAAATTAGTTTATGTCCATTGGGTAGTGCAAATGTATCAAATCCCAACAATCCGTGGCACAACAGTATAGGGTACTTCGTAGGCTTATAGAAATTTCTAGGTGCTTTGAATTGATCTATAAATAATTTAGCAGCAGTACTCATACGAACAATTGGCGTTAAATGCAGGGAGCAGGGGAGGGGGGTACACACTACTCTCACTGCTGGCGCCACGCCTGATGCACAGAGATGCCTCGGACGAAAATAACTGGTCAAGGGTTACGGTTGAAAATTCCAGCCCACATGGCGTCAGGTTAATGTGGCTGCATGGCTACTGCATAAGTCCAGATGTCTATCTAACCCACGTCATATGAAACCTGCAGATTTGACTGTAGTCTATGTGTGGTTATTCGTCGAAAAGCACGTTGATGCCCCCAAATTTAATTATTAATGCTTCAATGAATTATTGATTAATATATGCAGCTCATCATCGCCGAATATAGCTCACATTGATTTTTCCGATTCGAAAATTACTTATCTTTGAAGATCCAGGGGCGCTCATTATATAGGTGATGACATGATGACATGTGAGAAACCATGGCTGGACTGTGAGATGAGAAAAATGATCCCAAATGCATCACTAGCATCGTAAAATGCAAATTTTGTTTAGAATTACGTACAAAATGCTAATTATTATTTACTATTTATTATATTTTCCTGCACAGATACAGCATACTTTTAACAATGGGCCCATAGAGTATATCCTCAACCTCACAAGTCTATTGTTAGCGTAGCGAGGGTTTCTTAAGTTTCTTAGTCATTGCATAACTTCGTCTAAAATATCTAGTTATCCAAACATTCTTAATCAGTTAGTTTACCTGAGAGAATCTTTAAAGTCAGGTTGACAATTTATGTCGGTGGAATCATCTGAACCTCAAATTCACATTCAATGTGGTTCTAATACTCACAATCCTTTATCTAATATGGAAACCGAGCATGAGCTCCCAAGTCCAAATATAATAGATAGCGATAAGCTAAAAACAAAAGCTATCGCCATGCAAGAGGAGCTCAGCCTCATATTATCTGGAGTGAAAAATATGAAAGACAGCTGCACAAAACTGCAGGGCGAAAACCGATCTCTTCAAGAATATATCGAGTCCTTGATGGCTAAGAGGTAGTATTCAGCCAGCCAATCACTAGGCAACAAATATCAGCACGACTAATAATATCATCTATTTCTATGCGTGGGAGAGACGCAAGTGCTATAATACTTAATTTAGTACACAATTCTTTCATTTATTATTTCCTCAATAATTAAAGCACAAAGTAACTCTATAACTAATTTCTAGACTATTTTTTATAATATGCTGGGGAAGAGGGGATAGTGTTATCTTCTTCTTCTTTTACATAATTAATTTATTAACTAATATAGCTTTGAGAGACGTCTTGACCAGAATAACTTTCCAGGCCCTCACCATTGTAACTGATAAGGGGGGAGATTTCTGTCCCATGTGCAGTTCTTGCGCCAGCATCTAAAAGCCATCGCTTACCTTCGTCAAGCAAATCATCTCTTGCTGTTTCAGGGCAGTCCTCACCTGAGCCTGGAGCATTTTTAACTGGAGAAAACTCGGATATACGAGGGACCTCAAGGGATGCGAACTTACTGAGAGGTACTTCCGAAAAAATATCGAACACGAACTGTTCTAACTTGATTCCGTTTGCAGTATCGGGCTTTACAGTTTTACCTGACTCCGGGCTTGCGTACGGAATCTTTTTATGGGCAATGTGGAATGGCATTGCACTCTTTGCCAACTCAGAGGACTTCAGCAGGAAATCAATAGAGTAATAATGATTTACTATATTTGCAGCTCTGAGCTTCAAGAGATCTGGGTTCTCCGTATCTCTGGCATCACGCAAGTCCCGAGGGATCTCTGAGTATTCAATGACTGATGGTCGGCCACCTCGCGATGCAATGATACCTACACTTTCATTTGCAGATCGCTTGCGAACAACTTTTGTAGCGACCTCAACCTCTCTAGCACTGCTGAACCCAATGAACACAGGGTCACCAACTTTGACTAATGAGTTATCAACACAGTACATGTGAATGTGTTTGATGCCACGCTTCTGCATATTCTTCAACACACCTGATGTCTCTAACGCCTTGTAAACACCGCCATTTCCATCAGGTGCCACTGAAACCTTACCAGCTGATTCCATGATGATCTTACCTTCATTGCTGATACACGGCAAAGTTCCCTGCTCAAAGAAAACAACATTTTCCTCTAATAATCCGAAAAAGTTATTCTCTTTGAAAAAGTTTTCAGTGGGGGCCCTCGTAGGTCCACTAGTCATAATGTACCAGGGGATATCACTACCCAACTTTTTGATCCTTTCAGCCTGGAGCTGAAACAAAGACTTGCCACTAGGAAGTCCGATATTGTAGCAACCTTTAGGAGCTGAGGATCCCAATCGAGTACCCTGGCCACCGGCAAGTAGCAAAATTGCGACCTGCTTGTCGGCGATTGCCTTGAGACCAAGTTCTTGCCATTTGGATGCATGAGAAGAATCCCGTTCACCGATAAGAGAAGATTGAGATTCAGCAGGTAGAGGCTCAACATTATCTAGCGAGGGTTTCCATGTTTTAGCTTTCTTCACAATATCATTGATTTCATTCGGATCAATAGCTGATAGTTGTTGAATTAAATTATCTTTCCCAGCTTCATCGAGTTGTGCAATAAAATCAAATACATGACCCTGATTTGCTTTGGTGTATTTTTCTCTCAAACCTTCGATAGTTAGCATTTAGGATATCACGGACAACTTGCTTTATGCTTGCGCGTTTTATGTTGTCTATATATAAAATGGCTGTCTTCGGGTAAACAAGGGCAAGGTCCGGGAACTTCCAGCCAGCAGAGAGAATATAATATAATATGGTATTCTAAAAAAGACGATGATATAAGTATAAGTTAAAGTATATATATGCATAATAAGGGAAAGAATATAATGATAAATGGTCGGGTCCATAATCAGATGCCATCAAATAGCTCACTTCTAGTATTGTAGTACAAGTCAAATAAACCTAATAATATAAGATAGTTGAACAACTTTTCCTTTAATTCCAAATTTTGTTTTCTTCACTGTGGCGGGAAATGTGAGTCTTATCGTATATATTTATATATTATACTGGTTGAGTACATCTTAAGATGCAGCTGTGAGGAAGCGGTTCTAAAAATAGCATGGAACTAAATATCGTTTGGGGAGAAGAAATATGTGGTGTGTGTGTGTATGGAGTGATGTGCTTATCTTTCCCGAAGATGTGAGCAAATATGATGTATCGCCACTATTAAATCAACAAAACAGCAGTACAAGAAAAGATATAATTTAATTCATGAATACTTTGAAGTGTGCATTCATTCCATTCATTCATATTCTTCGTTGATATCCCGCTAAATGGCCGTACAATAATAATAAGGCATGAACAGGGTGAGTGTAGCCCAAGCAGCGCGCTGATGTCATATAACCCTAATCAGATAAATGTATTCTAGGGTTAAAAAGTTACAGGCAGACCAGATTCGGATTCCCCTTTTACCTGCCAATAATATTTAAAGATAATAAATTAAGCTAGTCCCAAAATCCAATAAATCTGTAGGTATTGGCTAGTACCTTTCACCATATTTCTATTTATCTTGTTGTCAATTCAAAAACAGATAATATCAAATGTCTGCCGCAGTAGAAGGACTCGGTAATCGACCTGATCTGCAGCTTGCCGGAAAAATTAGTGCATTTTGTGATGCTGGCGATAGCGACATTGACTTAGGAGCAGACTTGAGCTGCTCAGAGTTAAGTGATGCTCTTAGAAGAATGCAAAGAGAGTTGTGCATACATAGAGCCGCTCAAAAAGCTCGCGACAATTCATCTGGAGATATGAACTGGTTAAGTTTATTTCACAGAGTAGAAAAACAGCAGAAAGACATTGAGTCTCAACTACAAAATGCCACAGACCTTGAGCATAGACTAACTTATGCACACGGTATGGTGTCCATGCTTGCCACTCAGGATGATATTTCGGAAGAAGTTACAAATGGCAACGACAGCCTAGGAATTGAATTGCGCCGTTCTCAAAATGCTAATCGAGCATTCCAACGTGCCCTGCAAGAAATTGGGGAAGTTGTAATTGCTGTGGCTCAGGGTGACCTATCTAAGAAGGTTACTGTGCATTCTCAAGAATTAGACCCAGATATTGTGAAATTTAAGAACACAATTAATACTATGATGGATCAGTTACAGCGATTCGCTAGCGAAGTGATGAGAGTGGCAACAGAGGTAGCTGGTGGCACATTAGGAGGTCAGGCTGAGGGGTCTGGTACGGTAGGAATCTGGCGAGATCTGACTGATAATGTGAATGTAATGGCTAGTAATTTGACTAATCAGGTACGTGAAATTGCTGATGTGACGCGTGCAGTCGCAGAAGGTGATCTCTCACGAAAAATTAATGTGCATGCCCAGGGTGAAATTCTCGAGTTGCAGAAAACCATTAATTCAATGGTTGATCAACTGCGAACGTTTGCATTTGAGGTGACTCGGGTTGCTCGAGAAACTGGTGTTGAAGGAAGACTAGGTGGTCAAGCGTTAGTTAATGGTGTAGAAGGTATCTGGAAAGAATTAACAGATAATGTGAACGCTATGGCCTCAAATCTAACTGACCAGGTCCGTAATATTGCTAAAGTCACTACAGCAGTGGCTCGAGGTGATCTGTCACAGAAGGTTACTGCACACTGTAATGGTGAAGTATTAGCTCTGAAGTCAACAATTAACCAAATGGTGGACCAATTGCAAGGATTCGCTACAGAAGTAACTACCTTAGCTCGTTGTGTAGGAACTGAAGGTCGTTTGGGTGGTCAGGCAAAGGTGCAAGATGTTGAGGGTATGTGGAAAGAAATCACTGAGAATGTTAACGTTATGGCCTCCAACCTGACTACCCAGGTCAGAGCTATTGCTGATGTAACTACAGCCGTTGCTCAGGGTGATTTGTCGAAGAAAATTGATGTTCATGCTCAAGGAGAGGTGTTAGCTTTGAAATCTACAATCAATCAAATGGTAGATCGATTGCGTCTCTTCGCTGCAGAAGTAACACGTGTAGCCAAGGATGTAGGTGTAGAAGGAAAGTTGGGTGTTTCAGCTAAGGTTGATGATGTTGATGGACTTTGGAAGGATATCACGCAGAATGTAAACACTATGGCCTCAAATTTGACTTCTCAGGTACGAGCATTCGGTGATATCACGTATGCTGTAACTAACGGTGATTTCACTCACGGTCTGGTAACTGTTGAGGCTAGTGGTGAAATGGATGCCTTGAAGACCCGTATTAATCAAATGATTATTTCTTTGAGAGACAGTATTCAGAGAAATACCGCTGCTCGTGAAGCTGCTGAGTTGGCGAACAGAACAAAATCCGAATTCTTGGCGAATATGTCACATGAGATTCGTACGCCGATGAACGGAATCATTGGTATGACACAATTAACCTTAGATACAGAGTTAACACAGTACCAACGAGAAATGTTATCTATAGTACACAACCTCGCCAACTCACTACTCACAATTATCGATGACATCCTTGATATTTCTAAAATTGAAGCCAACCGTATGACTATCGAACGAATCGCGTTTTCTTTAAGAGGAACTGTCTTTGGTGCTCTTAAAACTTTGGCAGTTAAAGCTAATGAAAAACCTTTGGTTTTACTTTATAATGTTGATAACTCATTTCCTGATTCGCTTGTAGGAGACTCATTCCGTCTTCGTCAGGTCATTTTGAATTTGCTTGGTAACGCAATAAAGTTTACCGAAAAGGGTGAGGTTGCGTTGACAGTGAGAAAAGCTACCCCACCAGTTAATAAGAAAGGAGATATGATGCTTGAATTCTGTGTCAGCGATACAGGTATAGGTATCAAGAGCGATAAGCTTGACGTTATTTTTGATACTTTCTGCCAAGCAGATGGTTCTACAACTCGGAAATTTGGTGGTACTGGTTTGGGACTCTCTATTTCAAAACGCCTTATTAATCTCATGGGCGGTGATATCTGGGTTGAATCAAGCTATGGAAAGGGATCCAAATTTTTCTTCACTCTTGCATTAACTCCAACTACACCCCCATGGGGTCCTCTTTTGGAAAGTCTTGGTCCGTTCAAGGGACATCAAGTACTTTTTATTGATACTGTGCATTCTAAGGAAACTAGAGATGAAATTATTAACAACTTGGATCAACTGAAGCTTGTTTGCCATGTCGTTAACAACGTAGAGAACAGCCCTTTGCGTGACGAGAAGATGTGCCCCAAATACGATACAATCATTGTGGATTCCTTGGATGTTGCACGAGAGCTTCGAAAACTTCAGTTTTTGAAGTATATTCCTTTAGTACTACTCAACCAGCATATTCCCAGAGTCAATCTTAAATTATGCTTGGATCTCGGAATCTCCTCATATGCGAACACACCCTGTCCTGTGCACGATTTGGCGACGGCCATGCGATCTGCGTTGGAAAGTCGTGCGGCTCCACGAAATCAGGATGGTATGCAACAATACAACATCCTGCTTGCTGAGGATAATGTTGTCAACCAGCAGCTTGCTGTCAGAATTCTTGAAAATTATAAACACAAGGTTGAGGTCGTTGAAAATGGATTAGAAGCATTCGATGCTGTTAAGCGGAAGAGATATGATGTGGTTCTCATGGATGTTCAGATGCCTGAAATGGGTGGTTTTGAGGCCACAGCTTGTATTCGTGAATGGGAATTACAGAATATTGGTGTAAGAACCAGAACCCCAATTGTGGCTTTGACTGCCCATGCAATGTTGGGAGACAGAGAACGATGCATGGAAGCTCAGATGGATGAATACCTGAGTAAACCGCTAAAGCCTGCTTTATTACTACAAACAATTCATAAATGTGTATTTAGTGTGAACCAATTGAGACATCTTGCGCTTGGACCCTCACCTCCCCAACAATCAAGATCGGCTATCACTATGGATTCGATGAGTGGTTCACACTATGCTGATAGCACTGCTACTGCAAATGCTGCAAACGATATGAATTATGTTGATCTCCCAAATCTCAGTCAGAGTGTAGGCCACATGGCAACCCCTGAGAACCCTGAAGAAACTGAGCGTGAGATGGAGCGTGCTCAACATGCAAAACAAATTCTTGAAGAAAACATTGACTAGTAGTTGTTTGAGCGTTTTAACTATTATATATTACTTATTGATTTTTTTGTTGAATTCGAACTTAAGCTACATGATTAGTTTGAGTATATTGGAGTAGCTATTTATGTTAACGAAATTACAACATGAAGGCAGCAAGGACACCGATAGATACAGCACCAACAGCAGTACTGACAGTAGCTATGGTGGCACCGTTATGGACCTTAGGTGGTTTGCCAACTGCTGTGCCGTTTTTTTGGGAAGCGGCTGTCGTGTGGTTTGCAGCTGTAACATTCTTTGGGGCAACAGGTGACTGATTCTTCCCAGTTGCTTGAGGAGACTTTGACGAAGATGCCTTGGCCTCTAAAGTGGAAGAGGAAGCGGAAGCAGAAGAGGAAGAGGAAGCGGAAGCGGAAGCAGAAGAGGCTTTAGCTGAAGGAATAGAATCAAACTGAACCTCAGAGAGACCATAAGCCTTGTTGGCGCTATTCAATGCATTCTCAATACTGGTAAAAACAGGGCTGAGCTTGCTGAGCTTAGATTCATCATTGCTCAGAGCCTTGATCAAACTATTGGTAATTTGAACACCGGGCCCATCCAATGTCTTGATATCATTACCAGCGATGGTTGAAGCGCCAATAGCATCAAATGCACTTGACTTGGCGACTAAGTTGTCGAGAAGCTTGGTGACCTCAGAAGCGAAGTTGGTAGTTGCCTGGACGTCAATGTCAGCAGCAGTGTATGAAGACAAGCCAGTTGCCAAGTCATTGAGAGCACTGGAGAGAGCAGGGAAATCTTTCTGGATACCAAGAGCACCCTGAAGTCCAGAGTCACTAGTCCATTTACTGAAGTCTTGGTTGAGAACACTGGCAGCCGATGCTACGTTGTTACTGACATCATTGTAGGAGGCAGCAGAAACACCAGAGACTAAAAGAAGAGTAGCAGCAATAAGAGAGTTCATTTTATAAAATTTAGATAGTTAAGATCTTAGAGGGAATTTGATGCCTTTATATATCTTTTTTTTAAAGTATTAGATTCAGAGCTGTTTCCTTAAGTAGCACAGATTAGCATAAATGCTTCCGGGCATCTGCAGCCAACACATTAAATATTGACTTTACGTTAAACTTTAATGTTAGATGAGGGGAAAAACAGAATTCATTGCCAAAATGTATCTTAGAAGAAGGAATGATGGACCACTTATCTGGACAAGACGAATAATATATAGAAAGCAAGTAAATTCCCGAACCAATTGACGACGTAATCAGACCCTACAAAACATATTCATTCATATATATATATATATGTGAGTATATTTCATAATCTTAGTCGTTATCCCCAAATAACTTACTGCTGAGCTTAATTACATATACCGTCAGCTGTCACTCTACCCCACATATACATACTTCGGGATGGGGGAACCCTAGAAAACAATTTCGGAAGTAGTCGGAAGAATCATTAGTGAAATTAGGTGGGGGAGAACCTTTAATCTGAACGTCATCTTGCAGTAAGTGACACGAGATTGCCCTAAATAATCTAATATGAGTAAACTTCTTGTTTGGTTAAAATTAGCATTTATCAGAAACTTCCTACGTCTCCCAGGATGGCTGATTTTATGGATTGTGCCACGTCTTTCATTAAAACGAACAGGAAGTATTCTTAGGTTGCTTGTTGGATCCAAAAAGCTACCCCCGAGTTTTAATGAAATATTGGAAGTTGAAGGAATAAAGCCCGGAAGGGTGCGCTGGTTTGCGAAGCAGTCGAATATCCGAGAGACGGATCCGATCCTGATCTACTTTCATGGTGGTGCGTACGTACTTGGCGTAGATCCTGGCCATGCTATATTTTTACAAACCATTCACAATCGATTGAGATCTCAGAATCTCTCCATAGTCTGGGTGGACTACTCACTTTTATATGAGTCTCCACTTCCTCAGCAAATAATTGAGGCCCAACTGGCTTATGCAAAGGTCAGGGATTATTCCAAAAACATCATTGTTATGGGTGATTCATGTGGTGGGCATCTGTCTGTTAGCTTGGCTGCTCATTTGAACAGCCCCATATCCGGAGTGCCAAGATTTACCGAGATAGGTAAGCCTTTGGGTTTGATATTGATATCTCCATGGTTTAATTTACACATTGATGATAATGAGATGACTCCAGATTCCTCCTTAATTCAGAACGCTAATATTGACTTCCTTGCTCGCAATCTAGTTAAGGATGCTGGCGCAAGAGCTCTTGGAGTTGACAATCCCGAGCTTATTAGGGAAATATCAGGGCATCATTTGAATAGCTCCCCAAATTGGAAAAGCATTTTCCCCAAATATGTATTTGTCAGTTATGGCGACAAAGAGATACTTCGAGATAGCATTGAACTATGGATCAAGAATTCTAGAATTTGTGAGTACGGTGGTGTTGTTGTGAAAGAACCACATGGGGTTCATGTCAGCCCTGTTTATGTCGGTTGTAAGAATAACCTGGTTTGTGAGCAAGTGGTACGGTTTTTAAGGGACCTTCTCGCGACACATGGGGTAGTTAATCATTTATGAAGTTTCCCCACATATATCCCGGTGATTTCGCACTTATATCCAGAAATCACTATTATTGTTATTATTATTATTAATATTATTATATATATGGCTTTATATACATGGTAATATCAATTCATTTCACCACTATTGTCCTTATCGACCGTGCATATTCTTAAGATCACATGATCTCAGCCCTTAAGACTGAAAGATTCTAACTGCTCTGAAATATATATTTGATCGCCATGGTGAAGCCCTTTAAAGCCAGCGCTTTGCTCAGTCGTACGCCGATTGTGGTAGCAAAGCCATCAAAATTTGCATCAGCATATTATAAATATATGTCAGAGCTTGAGCGTCGTCTCATGTGGACATTTCCCAGTTATTTCTACTTCAAGCGAGGAACTTTGGCTCAACGTAAGTTTAACGAGCTGCAAAAGGGTGTGGTGCCCAATCACAAGGGAGTTTATTACCCTGAAGGTGCACCAGATGTACGTCATAATCGTGATCGAAGATCTAAAGAGGAGATTGTTATTGTTCCCGACGAACAGGAAAAAGTCCGCCGCCAGCCAATTCAAACCAGTGAAGAGTCTAATACTAAGAGCTTGAAACGCAAATTAGATAGTTCGTTGTTTTTATTCGTAAAGGATCAAGAATGGAAATTGCCATCCTTTGAAGTTGGTGATCAAGCGGAGAGTTTGGAAGAAGTAGCGAAGGCGGGCCTTCGTGAATTAAGTGGTAAGTTTATGAATCTATGGATAGTTTCTGGAAACCCTGCTGCTGTGGTGAAAAGTACTTCAACCCCGGAGTTTATTATCAAATCACACATCTTGCATGGCGAGTTTCATCCTTCGGAGGCATCTCTAGATTTTGCTTGGCTAACTAAGGAGGAAATTAAGGAAAAGGTCAGTCCTAAGTATTACAGTGAGATTGAAGATATTCTCTCGTGAATTAAATGTACATAGTTAGAAGTTCATATTAAAGGTATCTATATATCGTGAGATGCATCGTTTACACGAGTGAAATATATATTGGGGATTCTTAAATGATGCACTTACTGTGGAGATTGTTGGTTTTGCTGCTGCTGCTGAAATTGTTGCATCTGCTGCATTTGAGCGAACATCTGTGCCATATCACCATTCGGTTGATTCATTTGAGGCATCATCGGAAACCCAGGCATCATCGGAAACATTCCACCAGGCATTCCACCGGGCATTCCACCGGGCATTCCACCAGGCATTCCAGGAAATCCTGCCATCATATTGGGCATCATTCCCATTCCTGCCATCATCATTTGTTGTTGCTGAATCATTTTCTGTCTCTGCATATTCTTAGACCCAAGACTACCAGCGCCGACTTCAATATCAGGCTCTTCCATGATAAGGCCAGCTTCAAGAGGTTTACCACCGGTTCCGCCATACTCTGCACTAGTTACCCATTTCTTATCAGCCTCAGTTAAACGAGAAATAGGAACTACGCTTACTCCCTTGAAATAATCAAAACAGTCTCGTGGGCCATAACCTACGCCCCATTTAATGCGAATGACACTTAATCCTTCCCTATTCATTTTTTCGAAGGTATCACGCAGAATTTCGGCATCCCTTCGGCATTTCGATTTAACAAAAGCATGATTCCTCTCCCGATTTAGAATAATCGATTGTACGGGTGCAACAGTTTCGAGCTTTTCTTTTAAATCAGTATCACTGAATCTTTCTGGAATTGCCCCCACATAGAGTGTACGAGAGAATATTCTGATGTTGTCCGGCTTCAGAGATGCGTCAAAACCAAGATTACGAGTGGCATCACCTGCTCGGCTGGGTGGTTGTGGCACAGTGCTTGTAGATACTTCAGTAATTTGTCTTGTAGGGGATCTTGACCGATTTCTGTCGAGGGTTTGAGCTTTGTTAACATCACTACCACGCCCACGAGTATGCAGAGCAGCCAACCGCGGATCAGATTGAGACGGCGCACGATCGCTTGATTTAGATTGTGATAAGAGTTGCTGTAGCACAGAGTTAGAGTTTGTAGATTCTGCAGCAGGGGCAGCAGGAGTGGCGTTAGCACCAGACGCGGATAACGAATCACCAGATCCAGCTGGTTTCGATTTGGCCAACGTCTGAAGGACACCAAATAACGCATTAGCGTCCGGAGCTGCAGGTTTAGGAAGGGACAGCTCAGCAATAGGCTCATCCTCAGGTAATCCGGCCCACTTTTTCGACGGGGATCCAGGAGGTGTGGTACTGTATGGCTCTTTGAAGTGGGACTCTCTCCAATTATTGAGGGTCGATTCATCAAAAGTGTCGGCTTTTTGCCAGATCTCAATCAGCTTGCGCATTTTTTCGAACTGCTCTGAAGACTGTTGACGAATTCGGAAGTTGTTCATCCAGTCTGAGGATCGAGATCTGATCGTCTCAATTGCTTTAGATGCCGATTCTTTAGATTTTTTAGCATCTTCCTGATAAGCTCGAGTGACAGCGTCAAAAACATACATGGCACCGAGTTTGTGGGAGGATGGTGCATCTTTAATATGATTTTCAATAGCGTCAATCACAGATTCACTCAAATCTAGGTTTTGGTGTACAAAATCAACAACCTTACGGATACGACTACCTGACACACCAGGTGCCTTTACGGAATTGAGCTGCTTAAGCACATCTTTTAAAGTCTCTATGTTTGCGGCCATGTGTCTCAACACAACACGAAAAAAATAGAATAGTTAGGGAACAAAAAAGAATAGTTTATAGGTGAGTAATAAAGATTAAGAAACAATAATTATAATAATTTATCAAATTAAAGTTTCTGAATTTAGAGAAATAAAATGTGTTTACCTGAATTTTACGATATTAAATCTCAAATTAAAAAGAAAGAAAAACTAATAGTAGAGCGTATAAAATATATTTCGTATGAGGTAAGAGAGGGGGAACTGGGACTATTTATATTTTTTTACAGAACCCACCCCATAAATTGATTATATAATACGGTCATGGGCAAGTTTTTTATAAAGGGGCAATTGAGTCACATGACTATGTATTCTCTTGCAGCAGATATGTACATGAATGGAAATTAAAGAAACCTTTGATCTATCCTAATATACATCTATATCTTAATTAAATTCGTTCTGAACATAGTCATGAACGGCAAATATTATGGCATTTGAAGGACCCGCCCTTAAACATGTAATTAAGCACCCTCTATAAAAACCCCTCACACCAGTCTGCTGAAAGATTTGTACTGCAGTCTGCCCAAAAGTTGGTGATTGTTTAGGAATATCTAGCATGCTACCAGTGGTGTTCAAAAATGACTCAGTTTGCATTCTTGATTTTATAGAATCAGCAGGGTATAGCGATATATTATAGCTTATACCGGCGATGGCACCTGCCAATAATGACCCCAAGTCCTCTTTCAGGAGATGATACGTACCAAACCAAGCAGCACTGCCACCACACTCTCTTAAAGCAGTGCTGATTTGACCTCTCCAAAACCCCGCAATTCCTTCTTGTTTCCAAGTATCTACAACCACACTACCGATACTAGGCGGTGTAGAGCATCTTGATTGGACTTGTACACGGCATTTCACAAGCTCAATTGGCGTTAATATTATAGACGCCGCCAATCCACTCAGACTACCACATAATGTTGCCCTTAGAGCTGGCGATTCTACTAACGATCTGGTGGACCTATCAAAATAATTAAATGTGCTAAATAGGGTGGCATTTTCTAGTGCTGCAGCAACAATAGGTGCACTCACACCTCGATATACTCGTAAGAATCCTTCCTGCTCGACTGTCTGTGTGAAACAGTCAACCACACCACTGTATCGAGCGGCATTCAATGATTGTGATTGTAGCCTTACCTTTATGGTATCGAAAGGATACTCGAATAGCTTGCCAACACCACCCGCTATAGATCCAGCAGTAATTTCCTTGAGGCCATCGGACATATGATGGCAGTGTTCTGTCAAATGTTAATTGACACAAATCCTGTCTCCACTCCCTTTGATGCCTGCCGTTGCGCGCACCTATCAGGTGATGTAAATAATCTATATATAACTATGGATGGCTAAATACTATCAGACTCGCAGAGTGAACGGCACTGCAAATAAAAAAAAATACTATTTGACTAAAAGACATATCTAGTTTTGATTAAAACCATTCAACCTGTATTCTGCCAAACACATTGATAAATATACCTATAGCAACTTAACTGACATATACTCTATCACAAATCCCACCACCCGGAAAAATCCCTTTTTTGATTTAAGCTCTGAAAAACTTCCACATTATTTCATACCATCGTCGAATGACAAACGAGTTCCATATTTTTTCCTTTTTCCCCGATGCGTTTCCTCGCAGTACCCCTTACCTTGACTTCTCTCGACGCGTTCTTTTCTACCGTTGACTCAGCAAGGAAGACCAGAGCTGGGTTGCAGCAAAGCACACACACCACCTACACACTGTAACTACCACTGTACGGTTTGATTTATTAAATAAATAAAAAATGGCAGAAAAATTGAGTGAGGAGCAAATTAATGCCTATCGTGAGGCGTTTTCTCTTTTTGACAAAGACAGAGATGGAAAAATCACCTCTAAAGAATTAGGTACTGTGATGCGATCCTTGGGCCAGACACCCAGTGAGGCTGAGGTATCGGATATGATTAACGAAATTGACATGGACAATGACGGAACTGTAGACTTCTCAGAGTTTATGACTATGATGGCTCGTCGTATGAAGACCACCGATAACGAAGAAGAGGTTCGTGAAGCTTTCCGTGTGTTTGATCGTAACGGCAATGGACTCATTTCAGCTGCTGAGCTAAGACATGTTCTTACCTCTATTGGAGATAAACTAACTGATGAAGAGGCTGATGATATGATTAGAGCTGCTGATGTGGATGGGGATGGGCAGATCAACTATGAGGAATTTTCTCGTGTCCTCTGTAGTAAATAAACAAGGTTTTAGAATAACTGTTATTTTTTATATATATTTAAGTTACACATTAAAGGAATATTTTATTTATAAATATATCTATTATTTTCTATTTCTGTATATGGAGGTGGACTTTCCGAAGGGAAATCTTCAGATTCCCCAGTGTACACATGAGAGCTTGACGGTGATGATGAAGATTCTACGGTGCCTGGTGTTTGCAATTGAGTGCTGAGTTGTGTCTTTTCACTGCGGTCACTTCGATTTACAGACTCCTTAACTATATCGAGATCGCCTTTATTAGCTGCACCATTGGATTCGTAGACGTAGTGATCACTAGGATTAAATACTGGCCGTGGTGGTAGGTTTGGTGATATGGGTCGCGGTGGTAGAGTAGGTGCTGAGGGTCTACGAGGTAATCTTGGGCCAGCTGCGAACTCATCATGTGAAGAGATCCTATGGTTCGACTTTACTCTGACATGATTCAAAGGTACATTTAGATTATTAGAGCCACCACCCCGCGCTGGTTTATTCCCAAAATCAATTGCAGCATGTGATCTTCTTTCTGAGTCTTTCACCAAGAAGGAATCTCCGAAATTGCCCCTCGGTGAACGACGGCCGACTGGTGGTGAGTCCCGCGGGCTCATTATATCTTTAGTTATTTATGAAATTTATGTCTATAGTGGTAACAATAATATAGACGAGGTATTATTTGATTATTCAATGTATTTTTAGTTTTAGTTGGGCTGAGCTTTTTACCTGCGGCCGCATTGAGGTCCGATATTACATGCATGTCTAGGTCGGTCACATGTAATCCACCACCTAGGTTCGATACGCATCCAATTCCAGAGAGCAGGGATAGGTGCCTAGGTGAAACTTGGTAAATATCTATATCATTTAAATCATTTACTGAAATGAAAATATGATCATATGAAGTATAATCTCATATGATATTCATTATTAATTAATACAATATGCTGAGATGGAATATGCAGTTTATAAACTAATTGTCTGCATCACATCTTTATTAATAACATTTGTTACATGAATAATTTGAAAGATTTATTCAATTTTGGTGTACTTTAAATCAGCTCTTTTCTATTTACCATTATTCTGTCAACTTAATTTGTTTGTGTGCCCTGGGAATTCCTAATAGGGTAGGTCGTAAACACATGACATACTGTAAGCGGTTTATTCTTACAAGCACAAACATATCCGATCTAGTCGATCTGTGACATCATCAAAGAGATCACTTTTATTTTCTGGTAACAAATCATCGGACTCAGAGTTTACTCATTGGCCCGAACAAAATGGACTACCAACCTAATGAAATCATTGGACATGGATCCTTTGGTGTAATACGAAAGGTAAGGAGGAGCGATGGAGTCATCCTGGCCAGAAAGGAAATCTCATACAAATCAATGAATCAGAAGGAGAGAACACAATTAATATCGGAATTCCGTATACTAAAGTCATTGGTACATCCAAATATAGTACATTATCTACATCATGAGCATGTCACACATTCCCAAGAAGTTCATCTGTACATGGAATATTGTGGTGGTGGCGATCTAGCCGGAGTAATTCGAAAGCTGAAAGAATCTGACGCATATTATCCCGAGAACGAAATTTGGAATGTCTTGACCCAGCTGTGTTTGGCATTGTACCGTTGTCATTACAACAAAGATCCACCTAAACTACCAGCATCTATTATGAGCCCCTCAATGAATTCTAAAACTACCGGTCAAGATGATGTTGCACCCCCGTCATTTATTTTACATCGAGACATAAAACCCGAAAACATCTTCTTAGAAGAAGATAAGCCCTATTGCAAAGTGAAATTGGGTGACTTTGGTCTTGCAAAATTACTAGATGGTGACCATCCATTGGCTACAACGTACGTAGGAACTCCTTATTATATGAGTCCTGAAGTACTCTCCGATAAACCCTCATCCCCTGCCAGTGATATATGGAGTTTAGGCTGTGTGATATATGAATTGTGTGCCAAGCATCCACCATTTCAAGCTAAATCACATTTACAGCTGAATCAAAAAGTACAGGAGGGCATTTTCAAGCCAATACCATCTCACTACTCACACACACTAGCGCGAACAGTTGCCGCTTGTCTTCAAGTAACAGGCTCACATCGTCCAACATCAGCAACTCTCTTAAATTTAGATATTATCAAAATATGTCAGAAGGATATTGAGCTCAGAGAGCGCGAGTGCCAGATTCGTGAGAGAGAGGAAGAACTCGATCAGGTCTTCACAAAGTTACAGACCGAACTTCATGATGTCATTGAGCAAGAGGTAGTCAGGCGCCTTCAAGAAAAGCAGAAATCATCTTTATCGTCACCACTAGCTCGGAAACTATTACAAGAGCGGACAAAGTAGGGATTTGAATGGTCCTTATAAATTATTTATATTTAATTGTTATAACTGAAATTAAAAATCGCACGATGCTCTACTTTTGACTAGTTCTGTAGATTACTCTATGTCTTCACTAAAAATATATTCTGACTTTTTACTTGTGGATTGTAATTTCCTTCTATGCATGCGCATCAATACCACGATGCTCTCTCGCTAATCTTTACTCTTTTTATGTCAGCGATAGGGTTCCCGAGAGCTTACTCCCCGATAACGGTAGAGAATTTAGAGAAATCTAAGTGAGGGTTGGGAGCCTGGAGTCACCTGCAAGGCAACTTAAGATCCACAATCGCGAGATGCACCATTACCAGGTATCCAATGAGTTCTTAATTAAAATAATACACAATCATAACGAGGAAAAACACGAGGCAACCTTAGCTTCGAGTTTGGAGATTTTTTTGGATAAGTCAATTTGTTGCCAAGCAAGCTAATATGAAGATATATATAACTGTGTTAATTATCTCGCTTGTTTTGACTATGGATTTCCAAGAGATTTCAGAAAACTGGGTGCCGTGCCAGATTTCTGAGTAACAGACCCCGTGCTAATTGATAGAGAATACTTCCCTACATCTATTTGCCGTTAGTATCATGCATTAATGTCAATGGCCCGAGAAATCTAATATTAACCTAGCCCTGGTTCACTGATTGCCCCCAGCATGGAACTTGCCCTTAACCAGTGTTTCGGTCGACATCGGGACTTCGTCCTTAGTGTCCAAAAGTATGCTTTAAATCGCAGGGAATGGACGGTTTTTGGTGAGTGCTTATTATACATATAGAGAGGGATATAGAAACGATTGCTTTAACTTAAGATACGATCAATGTTGAATAAATTTAATAATTTAATATAGGTTCAGATGAACATGGTGCGACTATTACCGCGACCTTGGATGGAGACATATTTCGACAGCTTACATTGCTTAGTTCATAACCATTCTGGATTTTAATCTTTCACCACTTTTTATGCGTTTTTTATTTAAATGGTTTTCTAGGGCAAGGTTTCCGTTATCTATTGACCTGTATCACCTTGGGGTTCTGCAAGGTTAAAATTACCGAAAAGCGATTATATATTAAATAGTAAACGCTTCCTGCCGATTATTCTCAGCCTATTTTTAAACAATTGATAATGACTTTTAAGACCATTTTTAGTTCTAAGAGCCGCAGCATTGACTCTGCATCAACATCATCAGAGTCTGACCCTGTCCCTTTGAAATCGCAAAGAACAAATAAGTCAATAGTTTATGACCCTCACACACCTTTAGGTCCAAGAGTATCATCTAGTCCAGCAGCTGCCAATGCTGACGATGCTTTGCTTGAATCCTTGGGTTATAAGGCTGAGCTTAAGCGTGAGTTTAGCCCCTTAGAATTATTTGGCGTGAGTTTCTCCATTATGAGTATCGCCCCTAGTATTGCATCTATTTTGATTGACCAGATTCCTGCTGGTGGAGTAGGCCTCACTTGGGGATGGTTTGTTCCCTGTGTCTTCATTATGAGCATTGGTATCACCATGTCCGAGATGGCTTCCGCTATGCCCACAGCAGGTGGACTTTATTGGTGGACCTATTTATACGCGCCTAAGAAATGGAAAAGCTACCTCTCATTCCTGTGCGGATACGCAGACTCTCTGGGTCTTATCGCAGGTGCAGGTTCAATTAACTACGGTGCCGCTAACCAAATTCTTAGCTCCGTTCAAATGGGAACTGATTATGAAGCATCTAATGGAGTTATTTTCGCTGTTTATATTGGTGTATGTCTTTTACAATGTGCTTGTGGGTGTCTTCCTAACAGGATAATGGCAAAAATTCAAACTGCAACAATTTTCCTCAACGTAGTTTCCATTTTCATAATCTGCATTGCACTACCAGTGGGACTAAAGCATAAAGGAATTCCTTTAAACTCTGGAGACTTCGTATTCGGTGATACATCCAACTACACCAGCTACCCGTACGGAATGAGCTTCCTTCTGTCTTGGATGGCAGCTATCTGGACTATTAGTAGTCAAGATTCCTGTGTCCACATGGCTGAGGAAGCAAGTAATGCTGCAACAGCCGTGCCTTTTGGTATTTTGATGTCCGTTGGGCTGTGTTGGATATTGGGTTTTACCATTCTATGTGTTCTAGCAGCTGTTATTGACCCGTCTGCCGCTTCGATGCAAGAGCTCATGAATGCGACTTTGCCTATGGCAAATATAATTGAGCGTGCACTCAATAAGAAATGGGCGATTGGAATAATGTCGGTCTTTTCTGTCATTCAGTTCTGTATGGGATTGAGTGCTCTTATCAGTACTTCTCGACAGGTATATGCATTTGCTCGTGATGATGCTCTTCCCTTTAGCCGTTATATTAAGCTAACAACCAAGAATCACCTGCCTGTACCGGCATTGATGTTCTCCACCTTGATTGCTATCATCCTTGGTCTCCTAATCTTGGGTGGCAGTACCGCTGCTAATGCCATTTTTAGTATGGGTATGTCCTCATTATACCTAGCTTGGTGCCTGCCTATCTTCGTTTACACATTTAGCTCCCAGCGCCTCGAAAGACCTGGGCCATTCTACCTCGGTCACTTCTGGTCTAAAGCCAATGGTGTGGTTGCATCCGCCTACGGTGTATTTGTTATCTTCGGGTTGAGTATGCTTCCTTCAGATATTCCAGTTACGGATGCGGATTCTATGAACTACGCATGTGTAGTATGTGGAACCGTATGGATTGCAGCTAGTATTTATTGGCTGGTCGATGCTCGTAAGTGGTACAATGGACCCAAGGTCACAATCGAAAACGACGCTGCTGTCGCTGAAATCATCGAGGCAGCTGAATGGGAGAATGCGGAATCATCTCCTAATAAAGAACAAAATGAAAAGAAACGAGCACAAAGCGCTGTTGGTGGAGCTTAATTTCAATAGTGAGCGGATCCAAAGCACTTCTCATCAAATTGGCTCAACGATCTTTCATCAATTCCCCTCTTTGCACTCTCCATGACAAGTTGTTGTCCCTTATTATTTTATTATTTTATTTTCATATTCAGATATTTATCATTCCTAGGTCTCAACCCTTCCCAATTTATTACATTATATCTATTATTCTATATATATATATATATTCCATAGAGATTTCATGACCAGTGGAGTACGTTAAATCCCGTGATATTTACTTCTCCCTCGATAGTAAGAGGGCCCAATTTCATCATACGCGTTAGTGCCTAATTCCGGAGTTGAAACTGACGGCCATTTCAAGATGCAGATCTATGGTTCTAAATTTAATTGGAGACACGTCTCACTGGTTTTGGCTGGAATCGTGATAATCCTAATTTACCCTTTAAAAATAATATTCACCTCTAATCACAGCTCTCAATTTAATTTAGGTAAATGCCAGAACTATGATGCACCTTTTAAATGTGGCACTCTAATTGCACCTCTTGATTATACGAATAGTAGTGATGAGAGGACGGCCAGAATTGCAGTAGCCCTCTACCCGGCAGGTGGAGGTAAAACTAGCTCTCAAGATATCATAGGATCTATTTTATTAAATCCAGGGGGGCCTGGTGGGTCTGGATTATCCTTCTTAACCAGAAGATCATCTACAAGGAACAATCAAACTCTAGCTGAATCGCTTGATGTGCTATTAGATGGGAAATATAACCTTGTCAGTTTTGACCCACGAGGAGTTGGTGAAAGTTGGCCAAAACTTTCATGTTTTAATGACGAACTGACTGACTTTTACTTTGAAACCACTGTTATGACCAACGGTCTTCCTGGAACTCATGGCTCGAAAGTGATGGATCATGAATTAGGAACTCTGATTGCTCAGCAACAACTTTTATCAGATGCTTGCCATGCTAACAAAGATGCTGACCTTCTGAAATTTATGGGAACAGCATTTATGGCCCGTGACATGCAACTCCTACATAATGAACTGGGTGATGATAAGCTTAATTATTGGGGGTTCAGTTATGGAACTGTTTTAGGAAGTACTTACGCTGATATGTTCCCCGATGATGTAGGGAGGATAATAATCGATGGAGTGGTGGACCTAGAGAATTATTATGTTGGTAAATGGTCAGATAACTTTAAAGATATTGAGAATGAGTTGGATGGCTTCTTCAATGAGTGTTTCGCAAGTGGTACCCAAAATTGTCCGTTGAGTAAATTGGGGAACTCTGGTGAAGACCTCAAAAGAGTGGTTTTTGAATGGGGTGATAAACTCAAGGTGAGACCTATTGCAATCATAGATTCTAAACCTCCCCAAATATTCACACACTTTTTGTTCATGGCCCAGATATTCTCAGGTATGTACTCACCTTCATCATGGCCAAACCTTGCAGATGCACTATTTGACGCAATTGATAAAGGTGATTTGTCAAAACTCGCTTCAACGCAGGGAAAGCCGGTCGAAACCCAAGCTTTGGCGCATATCGCATGTGGAGATAATAGAGATAGCCCTTTACAAACCCCATGGGATCTAGACGATTACAGAGATTATGTGGAACCAATTTTACGTGATTCTTCGCACTTTGCCGGTTTTTTTGCCCAGATTGGACTGACTTGTAGAGGCATATGGCCAACACGAGCTGCTGAGAGACATATGGGCACCTTCACGTCGAAAACGAGCTATCCCCTGCTAGTATTGGGTAATCTATATGATCCTGTTACCCCAGGACGATATGCCAAGAAAGTCGCAGGTATGTTCCCTGAATCAGTCGTGGTAATAAGGGACGGATATGGTCATTGTTCATCTAGTCAGCCCAGCAATTGCGTAGATCAGATTGTCAAAAACTATTTCTTGAGTGGTGAGTTACCGAAAAACAACACTTTTTGCAATACAGATAGGCCAATATTCCAAAACAGTTCGAAATCAGTTGATCTCGGTGAAATCGGATTCTCAGAAATTATCGGCGACGCCATCTATGACTTTACAAGGCACAATTTAAGAATTTAATATTAACAAATTTGTATAATTAAATGAAAGTATGGAGCTTCTAAACTAAGGTGACTCGCCACTATTAACCTTAGCTGATATACTAGAGCTGGTTCGAAGACTCATACTGCTGTTCTCAGCATCACCAGACTTATTGTTGACTACTACAGCTTCATCAGGGACAGGGTCAGTCTTGGAATTATAAATCACAATACCATTTTGACGAGCAAACTTCTTCTCATTACGTTTATAAAGCGCAAGAATAACAAAAGACCAAACTGCAAGCATGAAGGCGTTAGCAGCGGTCCAAGAGTATCCTTTCAAATATCGGGGCGCTTCTACAGTCTTCCAAACAATAACCGACATCCACGCAGTACTAGCTTGAGCGAACATATTCATCCACACTAAAATAACTGCACGTTTCTGTGCATCCCTACGACATATATCATTTTGCCATGAGTATACAGTGGGAGCTGCCGCCCAGGCGAAATAACTAACGCAGAATGCATACCATTTACCCCTTTCGGGAACATTCCAAATCGCTAAAATTACATTTCCACTCACGTTTATCAGCTGAGACCATACACAGGCTCCCCAGCGGCAATGAAGCAGATCAGCGGACATTGACACTAAAAATAACCACAGCATGCCTAATCCTGGAGTTAATGCTGTGCGATATTGAAGCTCGCCAGGTTTGTAGCGATTCAGTGATTTGAGCCAGAGATTATAGGACCCCGAGGATGTATTATTATTGTTCCAACAGAAAAAGTTAAAGATTGATAAAGCATAAATCTCCCACGAACAAAGTATTTCTTTCCACAATTTGATACTAAACATATTGGCTAAAGCTTGCTTTGCATCAGGACGCCCAGCAGTATGGTTCTGTCTCAACCGCTTGCGCAATAACCTAATTTCATCATCAGAGAGCCAAATTGAGTAACAGTCCGTTGGCGTTCCTGGGATCATGTAAAATCCCAATAAGCCCACACCAAGCGAAATACAACCATCCACGATAAATATCCATCTCCATGCATGATAGCCATTAACACCTTCTAAATTATTAACTATTGCACCACTAAGAAGCCCACTGGTCATCACACCTAAATATTGACCAAGATAGTAGAACATAGACCTTCGCGCTATCATTCCCGGATTATAAATAAAAGTTCCAAAAAGATACTGGTAGGCAAGATAAGATGGGGCTTCAAAAGCTCCAATGAAAAATCTCAACACTTTAAGCTGTTTGACGCTGTGGATCTGTGATGTTCCTATTGTCAACACAGACCAGCACAGATCAAGAATTGGAAGAACATAATTCAAAGGACATGCGTACAAGATGTACATGAACGGGATACAGAATACGATGTTACCCACGTTGAATAATACCTGCGTGTTAACTAAGTCATTTTTCTTCATTCCCAGATCCGCTTTAAAATCAGGACTAACATAAGCATTATTAAGATTTGTTTGATCCAAGTATTTTACCCAATAGGCCATAAAAGCATAGAAAGTCAACAAAATATCAATCTTCCACATCAATTTCCTGTCCTGAGGTGTGTCATTATCATCAAACCACTTCCAAGCTTTATGTGCCTGGCGAGCGAACTTGTTTTGACGGTACTCATATTCATCAAAAAACTTCCACCAAGGTCGACCTGCTTCATCACGATACTCAATTAGTTCCGGGGCAGAAGCATCTGCAACTGAGTCTGATTCAAAATTGGATTCTTGTAAACCACCATCCTCCTTATCGTAATCTGGACCCTCATCCACAATGCGACGCACGGGGAAAATTCCCCACTTCAATCTACTTAGTGGAGTTTTAATAGATTCAAATGAAACCATCAAGATGTATTTTACTTAGATTTTAAATTTTATTTCGAACTTTCAATACATGCTATATACAATGACTTCATCCACAATGACGCGAAGTCACGTTTCTTAATTTTTCTCAATTTTTCATATAGGGGCCGTCGGGGAACGATGGGTCACGTACCAACCCTACTAATCACGATCAGCGAGCCATGTGTGAAATACAATCTAATTATATAGTCTATAGCATCATCGTCAGACTGAATATAAAAGTTGAAATTTGAACAATTGCGCTATATCTAGGATTTCAAGGTTGATTAAGGTATTCTAATTTTTAGTAGCTGTCACATTCATAGAATTATTCACTTAAGCGGTCTTGTTTCGTTTAGAGTTACCCAAAATAGATATTTTGGATCACGTTAGCGCGCTTATCTACAATATGCGCCCGAAAACGCCTGTCCTGTCACCTTACCCTTATCTGCTCTCAATAACCCCATCAAGCGCTAGCTATATATATAACTAAGTTTATAAAGTTAAGGAAGAGTTTCGATAAAAGTCAAAGAAAAATGTTAGACTCAGATTATGACGCTGAGCTGACTGCTACAAAGTCTGAGGTTAGAGACCTTGGTGACCAAGAGCTGCTCGCCAATATGGGTTATAAGCAAGACTTTAAGCGTAGCTTCAGCTTACTTTCGATGGTCGGGTTCACATTTTCTATTTTGACATGTTGGAATGCGATTTCTGGCTCTCTGGCTGTTGTCATGGAGAATGGAGGACCGGCTGGATTGGTTTACGGCTGGATTGGATGCTGCTTTTTCTCGATTTTTGTTGTCACGATAATGGCCGAGCTATGTTCAGCTTATCCTGTTGCAGGTGGCCAGTATTCATGGTGTCTTTTGCTTGCTAAAGATACTGGATGGGGTCGAGCTGTTTCCTATGCCTGTGGCTGGATTCAACTATCAGGTATTCTTGGTATGGTGGCTGTGGGATGGTACCAATTTAGTATTGACTTGACAGCGATCATATCATTAAACATTGATAGTTTCGTCATCAGTGATTGGAAGGTTGCCTTGATTGCATATGCAACGGGGGTACTTGCTGTGATAATCAATATTTTCGGCATGAAGTTCTTGCACTATGTATCAACTGCATCCCTGTATTGGTCAATTGCAGGATTTATTATTTGTACTGTTGTGACTTTAGCATGTACGCCAAAGTTTCAGCCGTCCTCATTTGTCTTTACAAAAACTACTAATGAGGGTTGGAGTAATTTAGGTGTGGCTGTTATCATTGGTATCATGCAATCAGCTTACGGAATGAGTACCTATGATAGTGTGGCACATCTCGCTGAAGAAACTGCTGAGGCCTCGAAACAGTCTCCTCGAGCTATGGTCTTGTCGGTCGGAATCGGCTTCATTACTGGGTTCGGCTTCATTTTAGCGCTTTTGTACTCAATTCAAGACTTAGATGCTGTAGTTTCTACAAAAACTGGCTTCCCATTGATTGAAATATATTATCAGGCGACTTCTAGTAAGGCAGGTGCTAGCTGTCTGGTAGTGATCTCATTAGTGTGTCAATTTTTCACCAATATTTCGTTGCTTCTAGAAGGATCCCGCTCTGTATATGCCTTTGCCAGAGATGGTGCATTCCCTTTTGGTCTAAATAAATGGATTGGTAGCGTATCTAAGACGTTTGATGTTCCACTGTACGGAATGCTTGTCAGCTTTATTGTTCCGGTTATTTTGGTTGCCATTTTATTTGGCTCAAGCACTGCTTTCTTCACAGTACTATTCTTTGCTAGCACAGGATTGTACGTATCCTACCTGCTGCCGATTCTGGTATACACCATCCGTAGGGAACATAAGGCACCCGGTTACTATAATCTTGGGAAATGGGCCATTTGGTTTCAGATTCCAGCCTTGTTATATCTTTTCTTTTGTTGCATCTTTTTCTTCTTCCCAACTACAATGCCTGTTACTTCATCGAATATGAACTACTGCGTTGTTGCCTTCGGCATAGTTGCCGTTCTTGGTCTTGTCTCATGGTTCTGCGGAGGCCGAAAGAGCTATATTTACGATATTGGTGTCATTGATGGACAAGTCGTTATCAGTGATGTCGTCGTTTATGATAAGAGCTCAGTATCCGAGGTACCCGTTGATATCAAAACTTACTAATGACCTAATTTATCTTAATTATTATTCAATGCTTAATGCAGTATTTATTCTATGTTCCCTTTAGTCTTCAATTAATCTTTATAAGAAGGATCTAAAAACTCTTCATACTCCAAATCACAGATGAACTCAAACCATAAGGATTCAGGATAAGCCATTGCTTTGAAAGTAAACTCAGCAACGTCATCTGAGATGATCTTTTTCGGTAAATTGCTAGCATCAGCTAAAAGCTGGGCTTGACAAGATTGTTCCATCAAAAGGAATAACGCCACTGCTTCACCAACAGTTGATCCAGCGGTTAGTAACCCATGATTCTGCAATATGAGTGATCTCTTGTTACCTAGGGCCTTAGCAATGTGCATGCCCTCATCAATAGAGAGAACTACGCCACCAAATTCAGTATACACTGCTTGGTCATTGTAAAATAAGCATGCATCTTGGTTCAACATTTCTAAAGGGCGACCAAACGCTGAATAGGCTTTGCCATAAATTGAGTGGGTATGGCAAGCTGCTACCACATCAGGTCTAGCTTTGTGAATTGCTCCATGAATTTGGAAGCCAGCTTTATTGACGGGCTTTCTGCTACCGCCAATAACATTTCCTTCATGATCCACGAGAACCATATCGCTGGCCTTCAATGTTCCAAAGTGTCTTCCAAGAGGATTGAGCCAGAAGTGATCAGGATTCTCGGGGTCTCTTACAGAAATATGTCCAGCAGATCCAATGGCGAATCCTCTGCGAGAAAAGAGTCGAAATGAACCTGCCATTTCCTCGAGAAGCCATTTGCGCTCTTCAGCTTTCGTTTTAAATTTGGGAATGGTTTGGGCGATTGGTAAGATATCCTCGTTCTGGACATTCACCTCAGTTGCGGTAGCTATCATTATGAGTTACAAATTTAACGGATTGTGTCACCTCTAGGTGTTGATTTATAGATCAAGGTTAAGCTGAAGGCGCTTATCTGAGATAAGGATAAACCTTGCCTGGATACATGATACGATAAACACTGCCTCAAGGACGAAACTTCCAAATATAGTTAGGGACGGTATTCACGTGTTTGTGTTCCCCCTAATGTGCTCCAGCAGTCGAGGACCTGTCAACTCAAGGTACGGGCTGTGCAATAATGGTCCCCGGGGGGTAACTACCATGACGTTAAAGCATTTCCGCTTTCAGAAAACATATACCTAACTAATGGAGTTTTAGTATACAACTTTAAATATTTACCGTAGAAAAAAAAGCATTACCGTCATCATTACATTTCAGTGAGTTTACCCTTTGGCTCTGCATCCATTTCTATGGCGTTTTTCGCGGATATATTCAAACTTTTAATCGTGTAGTACAGGATATTATAGCCCAACCACTACATAATGTGTGGGGTTAATTTATTCCAGGTTGCATGCCGATATTGTAAAGGCAAGGGTTATACAATTGGAGCCGCCTCGCTTAATGCACCGGGTCTCATTTTGAAGATAGACTGTAGGAAAATAGTTTTAAAAAATTAAAGACTAATAATGAAAACAATTAATTTTGTGGTTAGAGTACATTAGTCGATATTATTGCAGAATCGCGCCCGGCATTTTCCCCAACACGGATTGAAATAATAATATGCAAGATCGTGAGTCGAGGGCAGGGGGAGAGAGCTCGGAGTCAACCATAATACCATTCTGATTACATCATTTCATTTTCGCCTTGGGGGAATTAGAATTCATTAATAGTAACGACATTTTGGAACTATTGAAATATTCAAGATTATTAGAACTTTGCCACATTCAATATGGATGAATGATTCTGAAAATCTGACTCTGGCTTTACTCAATTTATTTTTTCACGATAACCATTCATGTATTACCCTCGCCCATTTCTGCATACATACTGTGTTGGTTATTACAGAATCCCCACTTTTGCAAAGATGGAAAATCTGTAGGGGATTGTACATTGCCGTGAGAGGGGAAGTTGACTACAGTAAAATATTTAAAGGCCTAACTTTTCTTTATTTCATCTACACTCACATCTTGATCTCAATACCACCACAAGTTTACTATGCTCTCCATCATCTCTTCTGCTCTTCTCTCTCAACTTGTTGCCGCCGACTATAACGGCCAGGCTCAAGTTGTAAGTTCTGCTGCTTCTGTCCTTGCTAGCAAGGTTGACAACTGGAGCTCAGGTAATGGTTTGATCGCAGCATTGGGTATCCAGGGCTACTATCCCACCCTTTCCGGTGCTGTAAGCTCTCTTTCCGCCATTGTCCAGTCATCTTCGGATTCTCAGGTTGATACTGGTATCACTATCTCTTTTGCTTCTGAAGTCTCTAAACTTCTCGATTCTTTGGTCAAGAAGGCTGGTGACTTCAACAGTGTTGGTGCTGGAACCATTGTTAAGAATGACATCTCAGCCTTAAACAACCCTGCTGCTGATATTGTTTCTCAACTTTTAAACATTCTTCAGCATGACTGCAACAAGGTTGGCTCTTTGTCTTCAGTTGTTTCTGAACTCGAGTCAGCTTTTACTGCCGCTGACAATGCGTATGGTATTGCACCTGTTTCTTTTGTTCCCTATCCTCACTGCTAAATCAGTCAGAGCGCAAGTTATGTTAATATCATTTACACGCATCGAGCGGTAAAATTACTTTATTAAGTTGTATGATGTGAAAATAACTACGTAGATATATATTTTACTCCAATTTGACTTTTGCTATACCTACTCGTGACGCATCTATATCGAAATATAAATAGAGTTGACGTAAAATTGGATCACCTAAAATATTTAGTGAATAAAAAAGATCGTTGATGTTTCTTGATATTGCAAAGAGATACTTGCCATCGTCTTCACTAAACATCTCACTGCCAGGAATAGTTACAGTCAACCCAGCTATATTGAAATCAAGACCAGGTATGTTGTCTCTTTGATGACCACCAGTTGAAACATAGCACCCGTCGTCCTCACTCCAGCTGGCTCCGTACTGGCGACTTAGTTGATCGGCTAACAGCCGAGGTAGCAGTACAAAAGCTGTGCCGGTATCAAGAACCCCACCAGTATACTCATTTCCATTAAATCCGTAGTCAATGGAATAATATCGGTTGCCATAGAGCTCCTGAGTATCAAAATTTATAAAATTCATAGGAGCTTGAAATTTTTGTGTGTTCATTCCTCCAAGAACAAGTGTAGCAGCTACATTACTAGAACAATACAACGAAAAACTATTTGAGGATATAGCACCCATGTTTTGTAAACTTTTTACAAACGTAGGATATTTGTCACGGACATTTTCGGAGCTCTGTGGACCGAGACCAAAAATTCCACGATTGTCCGGGAACAGATCCGGTTCTGAATTGTTAAGATAGGCAAATCTATAAGCTGGTACGGATGCACTACCTATTGACACAGTATCTTTTGCCCAAACACCTGTTATTCGTGTTGAGCCATCCCCATACGCCGCCCTAAAGTTATTATTCAACCATTGATATGTTTTAGATTTCACTGGATTGTAACCATGGTCCCAGGCTTTTGATGAAAAGGTCCAAGTATCACTGCTACCTGTGTCTAAAATTGCAGACTGTGTTTGACCACCAATCGCAAAATCAACAAAGTATCTAACACCGGTGAAATCAAGTGCCTCGTTGTACGAACGTGATATAAGAGTAGTAGTCCTGTTACGGATAGTTTGACGATATGTCTTTTCTTTTCTGATAGGTATGATAACTTTCTGTTCGCTTTCTGTTGGTAATGTATATACGAGGCCCAGTAGCGCTGAGAGACAAATCAACTTCATTATTTACAAACGATTCTGAAATGAGCGTTTCCTGTCATTATTGTACCTATTGTTATATATTTAAACCCAAATGATCTGAATGTTTATATTAATTCAATTAAGTTTAGACTTCTGTCTCAAGTCTATTTCAACTCTGGTTTTAGATGGAAACATTCTACTATAGTTTGGAAACCGCAGGTACAACAATTAACCCATATAAGTATTTTTATTACATATTATAACCTATAACTGCAAACTTCTTTTATACAAATTTCTTTTGAGTAATTTTGTAAAAATTTTGATTCCATATTTTCTCGGCCACTAATGCTGTATCTCAATTTATCTGTTTCACATAAGGTGGATAAAGAAGTGGATCACGTGTCTGCCAAAAACAATAGAGTATTCGAAAGGAGAAAGAAAGGAGAAAAGTGGTCGTTCATACGGCATCAATGGAAATTTCGACAGTTCTAATTTGTATTGAATACTTTAGCATTAAAAATCATTTAAGAATAAGAAAAGTATATGTCCATTATAATAAATCAGCTTTAACTATATATATCCATATTAGTTTTTTACAGTAAACGATAAGCTTTTTTTAGCTATCCTCACGGTTATTACTCTACGTGACGAGACTCGTAAACCCTACCTTAGACATGTACGTCATTCGAAGTCAAGTTGCTCTCACGTGTCTTTCCACAAGAGATTGGATAAATAAGTAAAAGAACACAGTATCTATCTACGGTAACAATTACAGCTAACAAAATGACATTCTTCACAACAAATTTAGAGGACTTTCGTACATAGAACGGAGAGTTCATTAGTACTCTCCTAAAGTTCAAAAACAGTTGACGCCAATAACCCTAAGCAACATTAGATCAATATGCCGTGTAACCCTACATATCCGCAGAGATACCCACCACACACATCGTGATGATAAATGCCAGAGATACAAAAACAACTGGCAAATATTGACTTTTTAGACCAAATAAATTCAGAATACATATAAACTGCGTGATTTGAGATACTATATTTACTCTCTACATTTGAGCTCCTAAAGCGACCTCATACCCTGTCATCAGGCTACCGAAAACCTAACCATTGTGCCCATTTAAGTTGTGCCCAGCAATTCCTTGCATAGAACGAATTATTGCAGCCGTAATACCCCAGACAAAGTATAAATATATATAGGCGTTTTCACTTTGTTTTTTCTGTAGCTGCATTTGATCTGTGGTGACTATTGATCTTTTTCCCAATGAGTACTAGAATGTCCGATGATACTGGAATGGGTCAAGTAGATCCATCCTCATTGGAGATTCCGGAATCAAAGTATGACTCTCAAAGTTCCAAAATCACGAGTGACACAAAGAGCACAGCCACTGGGACCACGATTTTTTCTAATCAATTTGGAATAAGCGAATCAGTATTAGAAGACGCTGAGGTTTCGAAAGGTGGTGACATAGACAATCCCGTTGTGGTTTTAAGTGAGGATAGGGCGCCATATATAGATAATGGTCACAAAGAAGCACCAATGGCGCAATTTGTCGAAGATGTTGGGGCAGAGGTTGATATTGTTGTGGTCAATGAGGATGGTAAGAAGATACGGAAGCGTTTGCCAGGAATTCTGCATAAAGATGGTCGACGTGAAATGAGAGAACGAGACTGTCTTGATAAATTGGGATACGGTTTTCCTTTATGGAGAAAATGGCTTATTATCACGGTCATTTTCTGGGTTCAAATGTCAATGAACTTTAACACCTCTGTCTATCCTAATATTGTTGGTCTCCTTCATAAGGAAAAGGGCATAAGTGAACAAAAAATTCGGGTTAGTCAAATGTTGTTTTTAGTGACGTATGCCTTCGGTTGTGAGCTCTGGGCCCCTTGGTCTGAGGAGATTGGTAGATGGCCTGTTATGCAATTGTCATTATTTCTGGTCAATATTTGGCAAATTCTCGGTGGTCTCGCGCCAAATTTTGCCTCAATTTGTGTAGCAAGAGCCCTTGGTGGATTGAGCAGCGCTGGTGGATCTGTGACATTAGGTATGGTAGCAGATTTGTGGGAGTCAAACGACCAAGGATACGGAGTTGCATATGTTGTTCTATCTTCGGTAGGAGGAACCTCAATTGGTCCAATTTTCGGTGGTATTATGCAAGATCACTTAAACTGGCATTGGTTTTTCTGGATCCAACTGATCTTTGGCGGTGTTGTTCAAATTGCTCACTTCTTTTTGGTACCCGAAACTCGTTCTACTATTATCATGGACCAAGTTGCAAAACGCAGAAGAAAGACTGGAGAGGATATCAATATTTATGGTCCAAATGAGATGAAACCAAAACGTATTGATATCAAAGAATTCATGCAAGTCTGGAAGCGACCTTTTGTGATGTTTTTAACTGAACCAATTGTCCTTTGTTTATCTCTTCTTTCAGGTTTCAGTGATACTCTTATTTTTATTTTCACCTCCGCTTTAGCACCAATTTATGGTGAAGGATGGGGTTTTGGTAATACTGCTTCTGGTCTGGTCTTTGTTGCAATTTTAGTTGGATACATCATTGGGTATATTGTCCATACTATTGATAGTTGGAGACAAATCAGAGTCATGAAGAAATATGGTGATGCTTCGAGATTTGCCGAGCGTCGTTTACTCCTCCTATTGTTCCTGGCACCATTAGAGCCTATTGGGCTCTTCATATTTGCATGGACTAGCTTTGGTAAATCAAAGGGTATTCCTTGGATTGCCCCTACTCTAGCGGTAGCATGCGTCGGAGTCGCCAACTATTCCATTTATATGGCAACAATTGACTATATGATTATGGCTTACGGTCCTTACTCTGCGTCAGCAACGGGTGGAAATGGCTTTTCAAGAGATTTCCTTGCCGGTATCTCAGCAATGTTCGCTACGCCAATGTACGATAATATTGGTACTCTTCATTATGAATGGGCATCTACCCTACTGGGATGTCTAGGTATCTTAGTAGTTATCCCCGTTTATGTGTTCTACTGGAAAGGGCCGGTAATAAGACAAAAATCCAAGTTTGCCCAAACGCTTGCTGCAGATCGTCAACTTGCCGGAATGGCCAGTGATGAATCGGTTGAGTCCTCAGAGTCTTCTGTTTCTGATAAAGGAGAACAAAAAGTCGAAGTATAATATAAAGCCGTATCAAAACATTTATATAATTTAATATTGCACCAACAATTGTTAGATTATGGTGCTGCATTTAAACAAATGCTGCCATCATCGGAAGTGGTTACGAATATGTTGTCACCTTACCCTCTTTGACTTCATATCTATGCCTGTTGTAAAACCCCTTCCCCAAATTGTTGAAATCAGGACCTTTCCGATGTATCACAGTCTAAACAATAGAGAAGACCTGAGCTATATATCTGGCAAATCTACGTAATATAAATATAAATACTGTTATTATTATAAATATATTGACATAATAGTCCATTAGTATAGTGAAATACCCAGGTGTAGACCTGAAACACACCCGAGTTACATCCCTCCAGCCGGTGAGTATTTAGCAGTATCGAGTATCTGAATACTAATCATTATTATTATGACGGCGCCCTGGTTTTTGTTGTACCAAGGAATATTGCATTAGCAACGATGTACTTCAACAAACGGAATGACACTTACCCAAGCGTACAATACGATATGATTATCATACGTGAAATATATCTTCCGCCTCGTATTTCCATAGTGTTCATTTAATATAAATAGATATGCTTACTTCCCTACCTAATATATTTTAACTGCATAATTCATTTCTCCGTACTCTTCATCCGCTCATGATGTTCAAACTCCAAATTTCCGTTCCTGTACATTTTCAGAGGCGGGCGGGAGGGGGCGCTCGTAGAAATTCAAGTGCTAGGGCAAAAGATGCGCCCGTTTTGCATATATTATGCAAGTTTTTGTTCCCCACATAATTAATAAGCGGATCTTGCATAATATGGTTAAGGGTACTATGGCTTACCCTACCTCTCATAAGGACCGTTTTGTCCGGCAGCTATTGATTTTTATATTATTTTTCAAAAATGGTAATTGAAGACGAAATGTCAGAGCTTGGTAACTCTCATCACGAGAAACATAGTTCTACCAGCAGCTCTGATGAGAACCCCATACAACAACAAACCTTAGATCCATCATCTGAGAACAATGGAAAATCCACCGCACATTACGCAGAAGACGTCGGCGCAGAACTCGAAATTTGGGTTACTGATGAGAACGGTATCAAGCAAAGGAAACGTCTTGATGGTATCCTGCATAAGGATGGAAGACGTGAAATCAGAGAAAGAAACTGCTATGATAAACTTGGGTTCAGCTTCCCTTGGTGGAAAAAGTGGTCGATTTTGTCAGTTATTTTCATTTGTCAAATCTCTATGAACTTCAATGCAGGGTTTTATCCAAATGCTGTAGCTCTTGTTGCCGAGGCGCATAATATTAGTGTCCCAAAGGCTCGGGTCTCTCAAATGTTGATGATGGTATGTTACGCCTTTGGCTGTGAGTTGTGGGCACCGTGGTCTGAAGAATACGGAAGATGGTGGGTTATGCAACTTTCGCTCTTCTTTGTTAATATTTGGCAAATTCTAGGAGCTCTCGCTCCTAACTTTGGATCAATTTGTGTGGCTCGTGCGTTGACTGGATTGAGCAGCGCTGGTGGCTCGGTTACACTAGCTATCGTTGCAGATATGTGGGAGGCAAATGACCAAGGATTCGGTGTATTGTTTGTTGTTGGTTCTTCAGTCGGTGGTTCAACTTTGGCCCCTATTTTCGGAGGAATTGCGCATGATAATTTGAGCTGGCACTGGAACTTCTGGATTCAGCTTATTGTTGGTGGGTTTGCTGAAATTCTTCATCTGCTCTTTGTGCGTGAAACTCGTACATCAATTCTTATGGATCGCGAAGCCAAGCGCCGACGTGATTCTGGTGAGGATGATAACATTTGGGGTCCAACCGAAATCCACGGTCGTGAAATGAGCCTCAAAGCTATCATGGGAATTTGGAGTCGGCCGTTTGTTATGTTCTTGAAGGAACCTATCGTGTTGTGCTTGTCACTTCTATCAGGTTTCTCTGATGCTTTGATCTTTATCTTCATGGAATCATTCGGGCCAGTGTACGCACAGTGGGGTTTTGGTAATACTGCTGCTGGTCTTATGTTTGTTCCGGTACTTGTTGGTTATATAATTGCCTACGCACTCCATTTCTTTGATGTGTGGCGCCAGATTATAGTTATGAAGAAATATGGTGATTCATCGCGCTTTGCTGAGAGGCGTCTATTGCTGCTCCTCTTCCTGGCTCCATTGGAACCTATTGGCTTGTTCATTTTTGGATGGACAAGCTTCGGTCCAAAAAAAGGTATTCCCTGGATTGCACCTGCTCTCGGCTCGGCCGCAGTGGGTATCGCAAATTTCAGTATTTATATGGCAACTATTGACTACATGATCATGGCTTACGGTCCATTCTCAGCTTCGGCTACTGGTGGTAATGGATTTTCAAGAGACTTTTTGGCTGGCATATCAGTTATGTATGCTGAACCGATGTATCAAAATATTGGCAAACTTCACTTCCAATGGGCCTCAACTATCCTTGGCTGTATTGGTCTATTGGTCGTTATCCCCATCTATATTTTCTATTGGAAGGGACCTTTTATCCGAAGAAAGTCCAAGTTCGCCCAGACACTGGCAGCAGATAAGGCGTTGGAAATGATGTCTGAAGATGATTATTACAAAGAAAAGGCCTAATGTAATAGCATATTTGATTGACTGTCCTTATTTCATCTAATTTCCTTATTATAAATTTTGTCCTAATTCATAATTGTTTTTGACTCTTTAGTTAATCTGTGAACTCCGCGCAGTACGCATGTCGGGGCGCATAGATGTAGATAAGCGATCTCTAACCTAACCCCTATCTCTCGGGAAAATACATATATAGATAACTTTAAGCGCCAGTTTCTCTTGGAAACAGTATGCAAATTATTCTATTCAAATAAACTAGATGATGACAAAAGCTGCAACATTTAAACGGCCGAATACTCTTACTTCTGCTATCCAGACTACAGCTAAATTATTTGGTGGAACGCCTGATGGTGGTGTGTGTAGACTGGCCCTTTCGCCTCTTGATCTATCTATAAAAGAATGGTTCGCAGCTGAAACTATTAAACTAGGATGTAACGTAACCTATGACCAGATGGGAAATATGTTCGCCGTTTATCCTGGCCAAAACCAGGGAGCTCCTACCAGCATGGGATCACACCTTGATACTCAGCCTACTGGTGGGAGATTTGATGGGATCTTAGGAGTTTTGGCAGGATTAGAGGTGTTGAAAACATTCAAGTTGAACTCTTTTGTGCCCCGATATCCTGTGGCAGTTGTCAATTGGATGAATGAAGAAGGTGCCAGATTTCCAATGAGTATGATGGCATCATCCGTTTGGGCCGGAAAAGCTGACCAACAAGCAATAAAGAAGATAGTTGATGTTTACAATATAAGTGTCGGCTCTGAACTCAAAAAGATGGATTATCTTGGTCTACAACCGTGTGGTTATCAGCACTTTCCTCTAGCTGCTCATTTCGAACTTCATATAGAACAAGGTCCAATTCTAGAAGCAGAAAATAAGCAGATCGGATTGGTGCAGGGTATTCAGGCGTATAGATGGCTAGAAATTACAATAAACGGACGAGCTCAACACACTGGTACAACCCCAATGGATCGTCGCGATGATGCCATGCTCGCTACTGCGAAATTTATTATCAAGGCTACCGAGATTGCTGAAAAGTACGGAGGGCTTGCTAGTGTAGGACGTATAAATGAAGTTCGACCTAGTGCTGTGAATGTTATCCCTGAGCAAGTGAAGTTTACGTTGGATATTCGTCATGCAGAGGATGCCATTCTTAATAAAATGTGGGATGAAATCCACTCTAGTATCCCTAATTTTCAGTATACTATCCTTTTTGATACACCAGCAGTCCATTTTAATTCTACCGCAAAAAAATGTATCGAAGATTCAGCAAATGCGCTGGGATACTCAACCCGAAAGATCACCAGTGGTGCGGGACATGATTCCGGACCTGTTGCCAGTCAATGCCCTACTGCCATGATTTTCGTTCCCAGTAGAGATGGAATCAGTCATAATCCTGCAGAATATACCACTCCTGAGCAATGTAATGAAGGTTATGAAGTATTATTGGGAGCTGTACTGAACTTTGACGAAACCCGTTGAACCCTAGTTTGATGATATGCATTAACGAGGTTATGGGTTGATCAGGTAACAGCGATCAAGTTAAAATCAAGCTCTGCGACACATAGCAGAGCTTTAGAAGTATAAAGTAGGTATAATGATGTGATTATTATCTTAAAATATTTCTTTATTTTCACTGGAAGACTATAGCTTATTCTATTTTTATAGTCTTGTCCTCCTTTTATCAGGTGATATAAACTGATTACACTCCCTCGACAATGCATATTCAATACATACATTTTCTTCGCTCACAGATGGAATGGCTGCGCCAACAAGCCCAAAAAGAAATTAATGAATGCAATCGAATACTTGGGGAGTGTGATGAATGCTTAAGCTCTAAAACAAAAATTCCACTAAATGTAGCCTGCAGTGGTGCCCTCAAGGGTGTGTTAGAGAGATATCGGGATTCAGTTTCAATTCATGGGCATGCAATCATTCACCGAAATGAAAAAGAATTCAATAGCCAATCTCAGACTCTGATGCAGCTATCATGTCTCGTTTCAGGAGTATTTCAAGCTCTCCATAATCTTGAAAATGATCAATTTGAGACTGCTTTAAATTACATTACTTCCTCACTTAAACTTCTCGATGTCCCTCCCAAAGAGGTCCGGTTCCCTCACCAGTTCACCTCACTCGGGAATGGATTATGTAGTGATGTCTTCATAAGCAACAGATATGAATTGGTGTTCAATATTCATGCGTATCAAGATAGCCAGAATGGTATATTCAAGGCTACCGATACTGTAAGTACTAAATCAGTTGATCCCGCATTACTTGCTATCAGCAGCAAACTGGAAGCTGTAGTAACAAAACTTAAAAAGATAATAGAAATAAAAATATCATAATATTAACTGCTACAGATTAGAACTCAGGTGAGGATATTTCCCATCTACCAGTCTGCATCCAGTTTGCCAGCTTAAGATAGAACTTCTGCGGAATACCTGCTGGGTAACGACTCACCATGTAGAATGCTGCTGCCATAAGCGCTGGGAGCACAACAAAAGGCGCTTTTTCTGCCACGTTCGGAGATAAAGTGCTCATGACTGCCAAACGGGATGCATACAAAAACTGTTGATGACCAGAGCCCTGGATAAATATAACCCATAGACCACTAAAGATTCCAATAATACGCATTCGAATATAAATCGGTAGTTTACGCCCCAACCAGTATCTACTCCATTGAATACCCCCATAAGATGTGGAAACAACAAATGAATATGCTAATGCTGTGCGGATGGCTGTAGACAAGGCTTCACGTAATGACTTTTTGCCGAAACTCGCACGCAAGAGGTAAACTGGAACTAGGTATTTCGCTAAGGTTTGAACATTAGATGACAATAAATCGAGGAAGAATTGTGCTTCACTGTCGACATTACGATGGATAAGCGCACCCACCAAAGATTTATTACCCGGGTGAGCTGTCATTAGCAGTTCTTCAATACCAGGAATACTAAGACTCTTTGTAGCTTTATCATGGTAAAGTACAGGGCTCTTGAAGTCCGGGAAGTTGGTACGAGCAGCTAATGAAATTCCCGAAATTATGTCGTCAGTGGTAGGTCTACCCACCATAGCCTCCCCAGGTAGTTCTGAAGTCAAAGTACCATGGCTAAGCATAACTAATAGACGCTTGAATCCTCTTGGTGCATCTGTCGGGTTAGCAAAAACACTGTAGAACAATTGACCGTAAGCCAATGGAAATAATGCCCAACTGCCAATGAAACGAGGTTTCCATTCCAACCACTTATTGTCATCCAAATAATTATAGCCCCATTCACAAATTTTGCTGGCTATGTAGATGGCAATATAGGACGATATATATCCGGGTAGTCCTATGGCGATAACTAACCCAGCTACAGCACCGCTTACGGTTGGTTTCTTAAGGAGCTTGTAAGTATAGCGGTAACTAATTGCACATAATACTAGTACAGAAGAAATTCGAGATGGATTTAATCGGTTTGATCCAAATGAAGTGACTCGCTTTAAAGCTGAGGTAGCTAGCCAGGTTTTGATGAACAGACGTACAAATTGACGAATCTCAGCAACGGATTCATCTTTACTAAGAGCCTGTTTACGTTTCGTGAGTAACGAGACTAGTTTAATATATTCACGATCTGTTAAAACATACCGTAAACAGTACTCCATCTTAATTCAATGAATGTTGCCAAAGCCACTGCTTACACCAGAAAAAAGATACGACGACTGTCAGGTAAAGAAAGTTGGGGAAATGGGATTTACCCCATAATCACGTGAACTCTCTCCGCATTATCCTTATCGCGATCTGCCGTATATGCCCGTCGGTGATGTGGGCAAGAAAAATAAAATATTTGGAAAATTGGAATTTTCCGAGATATATATGTATCTAGATATGCGTTAATTCTACAGCTTGGCAAATACCGGTTGGACCTTTTTCTTAGTTCTTTTAGACTCGAGCATACTTACACATCCTTCAGTAAAATCAGATCCCAATCCATAAGAGTTGAACTCAGCAATTTGCCCCAAGGATTCAACTTGGGTATGCTCAATAGCATAATTGATGGATTTCTTGGTGCCAAACATAGCTACAGGACTCTTTAGTGACAACTCACGAGCTAAACTGAGGGCAGCATCAACTGCCTGATCCTTGGTCTTAAAGACACGCTGGATAAGACCCTGTTGTTGAGCCTCAACTGAATCAAAATTACGGCCAGTGTAACAAACCTCTTTCACCCAGCCTAGATTGTTGACCAGACGTGGCAACCTCTGTAAAGTTCCGATGTCCGCGGCCATGCCTAATTCGATTTCACGAACACTGAATACCGTATCCTCGCTAGCGAACCGAATATCAGTGGCAGTAATAATGTCAATTCCTAGACCGATACAATGTCCATGAGCGACGGAAATTACAGGTTTGTTTATAAAGTGGGGTTTGGAGATAGCATCTTGGAATTTACGGATGAACTTATTCAGCTTAATGGCAGCTCTACTAGAATCTTCCTCATCGGGCATGAAATCTGCAGCCATTCCGGCAACATCAAGTCCAGCAGTGAATGCACGTCCTTCACCGCTAAGCACAATGGCTCTGACATCAGGATCCTCACCTGCGGTTTCGAAGATTTCCCCGAATTCAAGATATGTTAGTTTATGCATAGAATTCAAAATTTCCGGTCGGTTGATACGTACATGAAGTACACCATCCTCTGTTAGTGTTGTCAAATGGAATTTATTCGGATAAGTCATAAAGAAATATATTCTTAGTAGTGTTCACGGAAATGATTAGTGTGGGGAAACTGGAGACTGAAGTAGGGTTGGGAGGTCGGTGCATGTGTGCTAATAGTTGCAGGTGTTATAAAGCCGAGGAATAATGCATGTGCTTTTTCATTAGATTCTTTCGAGCTTTATATATCAGCTGATGGTCAGAGTTTCTACATCTAGACAAAGTAGAGGCGGGCCCCTGCTGAATTAACAACACTCTAGTGGGTCAGTAATCTCCTATCTTAGGTAGAATATAAAATGACTATTACTTTATGTACTATATAATTTTATCTGATTTGTATTTACATGTTCTGGTACAGAGTAATTACTCAGAGGAGTTTTGGGCTGCTCCTGTTTACATCAATAGATTGCAGAAGAACATACTCAGTTGCATGTGCATTTTAAATAGCTGCCATATTGCATTTTGATATACCATATATATACATCTACGTAAACTTAATGAGAAGAATCATCCGCTAGAGGAAAGAAAACACCGATTGCATTGATACCCATAATAGTGACACCCAAATACCACAAAGCAGACATGTAATTGGTCTGCCCGTCCTTATAAGTACTGAATCGGAACGCAAGGCTGAACATAATACCACCAAGGTTTCCAAATGCGCCAGTAGTTCCAGCTACAATTCCAGTATGGTGAGGATTTGTATGTGGTACCAAGGAGAAGTTAGCGCCATTACCCATTTCCATGAATAATGACGCAAAAGCGAAGGAAACTACAAGTCCTGGCATACTTATTCTCTTGTAGAGACCTATATACAACAAAAACACGCCAAAAATAAAACCACAAACAAGCATCCAATACTTTTTCACTTTAGGAGTTTTGAAGCGTGCATATAAAAGATCAGAGATATAACCACCTAAGGGACGGAATACAACATTCAGTAGACCAATCATTGAACCCCAATCTCCAGAAAGGGTGTTCGACCATGTGTCTCCCACCATCTTTGAATGACTTGCATAAAAACTAGAAACAATAGATTCTAGAGCGAGCTCCCCACCAAATGTCGAAGCATAAGCGAGTGCATTTAGCATCGTCGGCAAAGAAAAGGATACTCTAAATACCGACATAAAAGTGGGGCTCTCAATTGTTGAATGTGGATCAGTAATTGGACCTAAATCATGAGCTCCCATCGTCGATAGTCGAGACATTGCTGTCGTCAACGGCTTGAGTCGAGAAGCATGTGTCTGCGAGGGGTTTATGTCGACATGAAACGAAGCAGATGAATCTTGTTTTGGTAATTTACTAATTGCATGTTCTAGATTCGTTCCCCCGTCTGAGGGTCTAGATGAGGCTGTCTTAAATTTTGGTTCAGCTTCATCATCGGGGTCATTTAAATCACTGGAATTTTTCTTAATCGCATAAAGATACTCATCTTGACCGTCAATATCTCTCCCAATGAGCATTTCCATTTGCCTCGTTCTGTCCTTCCATCTGCCCTCAGGACAATCCTGACCAAAAAGGAGCACGCAAAGAGCTACTACAATGATAATAACCAAAGGGCATACCACAAATGAAAATTTCCAGGAATGAGATAAAGAATATCCCCTCCTTTCGAAGTCTCGCATGATTGCCGGCATTACAAAAAATGCAATTCCACCACCAGCATTTCCCCATCCTCCAGCTAAGGAATTTGCTCTTCCAACTATTGGCTTATCAAAAAACACAGAGCTCCAGAACTGACAAGGAACAAAAGTGCCTCCCAGAAAGCCAATGAAAAACCGAATCGCGTAAACTCCATTTATGCTGTTGACCAGAGGCACGAATGCAGTTGGAATAGCTCCTACCAAAAGAACAAAAGCCATTACTACACGGGGTCCGTATTTATCACACATAGGACCGAGAATAAACCGTGCCAGCAATGTTGAACATAATGCAACTATATTAGAGTTGCTTACCTGTACAGAGGTAAGCTTAAGATCTTTTTTTATTTCAGCCATTAGTGGTGGGAAGGCAAACCAAGATAGGAAAGCAACAAGAAATGATAGCCAGCTCAATGTAAAACATCGGCCGTATATATCATACAGGTTCAAAATTGGGATCGTTGTAGCTTTACCATTTTCGGGATTGACTTTGGCGGGGCGCCATAATGATGATATTCCCATTTTGGCTGACTTCAATAAGGTCGATCACGTTGATTTTAAACCTGATTTGATTACAACTGCACTTATCAAACCCATTCAAAAATCGAATGCCGATTTCAAGGCGCAGAATACACGAGAGCGGTTAATCGACAATACCCTAACATCAGAGATAAGCAAATACTATCAAAATAAGAACGGCATTAGATGGATGGAGTTCTGTTACTCAGCACTTATTGCCGCGATCTAATAATCCGATGGGTGTTATTGGTACATACAGTAAATGGCACACTGCATTCGTTTTTTACAACTACTGATAAGTGATAAAACTTATATAAATAATTGCTTGGGAAGAGATTTTGCTAAATATATATATTACTATTTACTAAAAAATTACTAAACGAGATTTTGAAAGCTTATTGGAGGCGGCCCAAGCTTTCACCGACTCCACCATTCCTTCCGGTCCGCACACCATTACCAGATAGTCCTCATTGGTTGTATTCGGTTGAATTACTCGATCCATTACATCGTGATCTACCCTACCTCGAGAGAACTCTAACTTACACTTATCATTATGAGCTTCGCCAATTGGTTTGGAAAGCCAGTAGTTTATTTTGATTCTGCCGTTGCTTCTGGACTGAAATTGTTCGATATCTTCATGGCACATCACATCATGTTCGTGTCGATTACCATATAGCAAATGGCAATGGGTGACATCTTCAGTATCATGCACAAGCTCTTTCATGATTTGGTAAAAAGGCGTGATACCAGAGCCACCACTGATCATATAAAATTTTGAAGATCGTAGTTTTTCTCCTCTATGAATGCAGCTTCCCATCCCCAGGTAGTTGAAGGAGCCAACGGGACCCTTAATTTCCACACTTTCACCACATTGCATTTTTTCTAACATCATTCCCATCTTGCCACCAGGATTTTGGTCATTAGGGAAGTAAATCTTAACTAAAAGGGTCAATACCCCCTTGGTGCGGTGACAACTTGTAGGCGTGTAAGCCCGCATTACTATCTGATCTTCCAAATCCTTTAATCGAACAAAAACATGTGAACCAACTACAAGGCCACTTGTTTGCGTTTCTGACTCAAGCGAAAAGTCAAATAAGCGAGTATCATGAGATATCTCTTTACGACTTAAGAGTTTTGCTTTCTTCCATATTTTACGGTTTAAAAACGTTTCTTCTTGAATTGATCTATTCTCCTGTACTTTGGTACGGACTGAATCTCCCTTCTCGAGTCTTCCAATATGAAATTCAGCAAGTAGCTTTTTGGCATTTTCAGAGTGGATCGCTAAGAAATCGTCAGTTGCATCTTCTCCTGATACCATTGTAATACTCTCTGGGCCGCCTGGATGTGAATCTAGATATGCAGTACCATCATATACTTGTCCATTTATAACAAACCAATTTTCGTGATTTGCCAAAGATTCCAAAGATATTATATTCTTTAATTTTGCATCCTGCACCATCTTTATTTCTTGAGGTTTTTCATCTACAATGAGCTCTGTTTCATCAGGTTTATAATCAACAAACCATTTTGATGGGTCTCTCCCTGCAGCTTTCATTTTTTCCATCCATCCGTCACTATTTTTAAGATCAGTTGGATGAACAAATTTGATGCTGTTACCTAAATCCTCAATGACAACTCGAAACCACCAGTTGCCGAGCATGCCAAGCACACTCCAATACATATCGCGAGGCTGGGCAACCATGTTGAGGTCCATTCCACGCACTATTATATCACCAGCTATCACTAGCTTTTCTACTGGAATATCGATTTCCCAAAAGCACCAGCAAAATGACAGATGACGGTCAGCTAAATCTAGTTTACCTCCACAGAGATGAGTGATCGCTCTACTGGCATTTGCAGCTCTTAATTCCTCTTCTGGGTACCTAATTTTAGCCTGCAGCCATGTACTACCATGATTTAGACTCACTTCGACTCGAGATACTTGGGTACCACCACCATTATAAGCGAAACCCTTAATGGTATAGATTCCACCGTCAAGAGACTTATTAAGAATTTGGTTATGCTCGGGTTTGGCAATAACAGATTGTAGATTCAAATTGTAGATAGCATATCTTTCATCTGTCCACCATTCATCAGAAGTTGCACTCAATTCAGGACTAATGTTGGTAGGAATAACTCTGTTATCATATTTATGATACCAACCATCAGGAGGACCACTTTGAATAACAATCTTCTTTAACCACTTTACACTTCTTCCACCAATTGCGCCAGGTATAATAACTCGTAATGGGCGCCCATGGTCAGGAGTAAGTGGCTGTCCATTCTGGAGCCAAGATATCATAACCCCTTTATTGAAGTCCAATGCCCAGCTGAGCAAAATCCCTGTAGAATACTTACCATTAGGTAAGTCCTCAGCCCCTTCGAAAACAACATAACGAGCACCTGATTTAATCTTTACAGATTTTAAGAGATCGCAAAGTAGTACACCAGTCCAAACAGACGTTGAAGTTCCTGCAGACCCCCAGCTGAATCCTTTGGACTTACGCACAACATTCTGCTCTTTTCGACGATTACCAGCGCAAGTAATAGTCACGGGTAAGCTTACAGTTTCGAATTTAGATTGAATATCACGCAAGGAAATAGACATGGGCTCATTGATCAAACCTTCCAAACTGAGAACCCATTCATGGGCTTCCTGGTCACTGATTTGAGCAACTTGGCCATGGTTTCGTACAAAATGTAATTTCTGAGGAGTGATAAAGCCCTCATCAAATAATGTGGTTAGAGGAGGTTCTGAGTTGAATGGATGCGTACCAGTTAAACGTATCAGTCTGTCATCTCTGCATATCCATTTATCCGGAGTCTTCTTATCGACATCTAAAACACGCGAGGCTGTAAGTTCTTGTGAATCGCATTTTAGGTAATTATCCGCGAAATTAATCAGTGATTGCTGTTTCATTACCTAGCCACCAGAAAGTTATCAACCGAGAGTGGGTATTATGTTAGATCTATGGAACTATGCTATTTATTACGACAAAATTTAAGCGCGTCAACGCAATCCCCAATAACATGAACAGTTAGGGTATCTCTGATTTCCTTATCTTTGGTATGCTCGGAGTTCGATTTTCAGATGTAAGGGTAGAAAATTTGCCATATTCTCGGGCTTTGATTTTCAGGCAAAGGGTAGGATCCGGGCAAGATAAGGATAATTATCCATGTTTTGATTGCTCAATTCCGGATAACCTATACCCAGATCTTGAATTTTCAGCCCTTAAAAGGCTGTGTAGTTACCACCCCATTAAATTCAGCTAAGATTTTTCAAAAATGAATATGGAGAAGAAAACGAATGTTGTTGTGGTCGGCCTAGGAATGGTAGGCATATCATTTATTGAGAAGATGCTTGAAAGAGACCTGATCCAGAAATCATTTAAGCTCACAGTGCTTGGTGAGGAATCTTACGTAGCGTATAATCGTGTTGGACTAACTGAATATTTCACTAATAGAAATATTCCCAGTCTATTTCTGAATGACGAGGATTGGTATTCGCGAATCGATACGAACCACATGACTTACCGGGTCAATGAACCGGTTACTAAGATAAACAGAGAGGATCAAACCGTTGACACTATAAGTCAAAAAGGAATTCCTTATGATGTTTTGGTGTTGGCAACTGGTTCAACAGCTGTGATGCCTTCCCATATGGTACCTGCAAACCCCACACGTGGTATTTTCGTGTACAGGACACTCGAAGATGTTCAGAAAATTATTGAATTTAGCGAACAAAAGGATCCTAAACTCACTGAGAAGCGAGCGATTGTAGTTGGTGGTGGCCTGCTTGGGTTAGAAGCGGGAAAAGCTCTATATGATTTGGGAGCATTCCAGAAAATCAGCTTAGTCCATCGGAGTGGGTGGCTTCTCTCACAACAGCTTGATAAGACTGGTGGCTTAATGCTAGCGGACCAAGTCAAGGAACTTGGAGTCAATGTCATGTTGAATACTGAGATAGAACAACTACATTTTACCGCAGATGGCGATCTTGAAGCAGTAACGTTCAAAAATGGTGACAAAGAACCATGCCACCTTCTTTGTTTTGCTATTGGAATAAAATCGCGGGATGAGTTAGCTGCAGATTCTGGTTTAGCTGTGTCTAGTAGTCGTGGTGGAATAATTGTCAACGATAGTCTTCAATCCTCGGACCCTAAAATCTACGCGATCGGTGAATGTGCAAACTGGAATGACAAAGTGTTTGGTCTCATTGCGCCAGGAGTTGAAATGGCTGATGTCCTAAGCTTTAATCTTACACAGGCACATTTACACCAACCTCGGGTGTTTGAAGAGCCAGAGATAGGCACACGTCTCAAACTAATGGGAGTCGATGTTGCTAGCTTTGGGGACTATTTTGCTGATACTCTTGGCCCCAAGAAATACCCCACAACAAGATGTCCAAAAGGTGCAACTGCACTAACATATCACGATCCATTTGCTGGTAAATATAAAAAATTGATATTTTCCAAGGATGGTCAATACTTGTTAGGAGGAATTTTAGTAGGCGATATCAGTGAGTTTACCAAATTTAGTTCTATGGTCATCTCTAAGAAAAAGCTTGATAAATCCCCCACTGAGTATGTTGTAGGTAAATCTGGAAATTCTGAAGAAGACGTAAGCGATCTGGATGATTCTGTACAAGTGTGCTCATGTAACAACGTCTCCAAAGGTACTTTAGTAGAGAATATAAGGAGTGGAAAATGTAAAAGTATTGGTGAACTGAAATCAACAACTAAAGCAGGAACGGCATGTGGAGGATGCGAAGGAACTATCAAGGCTATATACAACGCTGAAATGAAGTCCTTAGGCAATGAGGTGAGCAATTCACTCTGCATACATTTTAAAGAATCCCGAGCTGACTTATTCAATCTTATCATGGTTCGACAACTCGATACATTTGAGAAAGTCATGAAGGAGTGCAGTCGTTTGCAGGGTGGAGAAAATGCTGACACAGGAGGCTGCGAAATTTGCAAGCCTACAATTGCGTCAATCCTTTCTAGCCTTTATAACAAACACATCATGAATGTTAAAGTTCGAGGTCTTCAAGAAACCAATGATCGTTTTATGGGAAATATTCAACGAAACGGAACATATTCAGTTGTTCCACGGGTTTCAGCAGGAGAAATCACACCAGAGAAACTAATTGCACTTGGAAATGTTGCTCGAAAATATGGTTTGTACACAAAAATCACTGGTGGACAGCGTATTGACTTGTTTGGAGCTCAAAAGCAAGACCTCCCATCTATCTGGGAAGAACTAGAGAAAGTTGGATTCGAATCCGGTCATGCTTACGGGAAAAGTCTCCGTACAGTGAAGTCTTGTGTTGGATCCACGTGGTGTCGCTATGGAATAGGTGATAGCGTTGGTATGGCACTTAGACTAGAGGAACGTTATAAGTCATTGAGAGCTCCACACAAATTTAAAGGAGGTGTAAGTGGATGTGTTCGAGATTGCGCAGAATTTCATAACAAAGATTTTGGGCTATGCTCTGTGGCAAAGGGCTTTAATGTTTACGTTGGTGGTAATGGTGGCATGAAACCTGCACATGCTGTTCTTCTTCAGGCAGATGTGCTACCAGATCGGGTGATTCCTCTCTTAGATCGCTACATCATGTTTTATATAAGGACAGGCGAGAGATTACAGAGGACTGCAAGGTGGTTAGAAAATCTTCCTGGTGGTATTGACTATTTAAGAGAAGTCATTATTGAGGACAAACTGGGTATTTGCAATGAATTGGAGACTCAAATGAATCAAATTGTGAGCACATTTCATGATGAATGGAAGGCTGCAGTACAAGACCCTGTAATTCGTCAAGACTTTCGTCAGTTTGCTAACACACCACGTACAGTTGAGTCAGTAGAAATTATTTACGAACGGGGCCAACCACGACCTGCTGATTGGCCAGATGATGAGACTGGAGGTGCCAATGAAGACTTTAAGAGCATCAAATGGCAGGGTCCAATGGATTGGGTTGAAGTTTGTAATTCTGTTGACCTTCCTAAAGTGTCTGCGGGGTCATCAACAACAGTTCTGATAGGAGATACACAAATTGCTGTTTTCAGAACAGGCGAAGGTAAGCTTTTATCCTCCCAAAACATGTGCCCTCACAAAAGAGCCTTTGTGTTAAGCCAAGGTATCGTAAGCTTAGATGAAAATGGAGACACATACGTATCATGCCCTCTACACAAGCGTAACTACATTTTAGAGAATGAATCTGAAGGAACATGCAAAAACGATATCACCAGGTCTATCGCTATATTCGAAATTCGAGAAGACCATGCAACAGCTAAAATATCGATAAAACTACCGCCTTCAGAAGAGCTAGATTCTGTGCTTGGGACTGAGAAATGGAAGGTTCGGAAAGAGGAAACAAGACCGAAACTAGAGAGTTTTGATAAAGAATATCCTATGAAATTACCTTCCCGACAAGTGACAAGTTGCGGTGGTGCTGGTGACAACAGAATGGAATGGTAGTGGTAAATGGCTGATATTTACATTGAAAGAACAAATACGTAAAATAAAATAAAATGGACATAACACTAACAATAACACTGAAGAACCCGGCACATCATATGTGACGAAGACCAAATTGCTATATAAGGAAAGCCATCGCAACAACTTATAACTTAATTTAGCTAGAGATACAAGTTCAACGGATACCTGATTGCTACAGTACCAAAAGTATTTTAGCAAGTTCCAAGAGTGAGCGAATGCTTAACATTATTTATTGATTTACAACTGAATTAAATTTAAGAGTCTATAGCGGGGGTGCATTAGTCTACTTCCAAAGACTTGCAGAGATACTTCTCATTTAGATATATACTCATATCGACAGAACACATGCACCATCCGGTGTGGTCCCGTACAAAACTCTCAGTTTTGTATATGGTCGAAATGCATCAACACTGGGCTACCATTTGAGTTACCATAAGAACCGATCTATTAAACTTATATAAACTATACATTAGTCAAGACGAATAAAATTTTTTACCAACTAGATCATATATATGACTTTAAAGTAAATTGAGGACTTATGTGAGCTTAAGTATGATAGCCTACTTAGTAGTTATTGGCAGTCAAATCCGCAACTTCATGGAGATCCTCATCTCATGTAAGGCGGCTAGTTTGTTGAACACTGAAACCTGGCCCACAAGACTCCCTAAAAATAACCCTATTACTCTTATGTGTATCTAAATTTATAATAGTTTTTCATGCATAAATGAAAAATGACTAATCAGTCATCATCATGTACCCAAATGTTCAGCTGATCTCTAGATGAGTCCATCAACCTCTCTCCGTGGACCCTAGTAATAGCGATCAAGTAAAACTCTCTATATGTGCTTGTTAGCTTTCAGAAATATAAACCTAATGTGAATATACACTTGAAATCCTTCTTAGTTTTATCAGGTGATGATCCTACTTATTTACTTCGCGCCATTAAACGTGTATGATGAAGTGTTAATATGTGACCGATCTTAGTCGAACTCGCATGCTGGCGACAAAATGATCAGTAGGGGTTCATTTTTTTTTTAATTTCACGAGGGTAATTCAATCGGGACCCCTAAAACTGTGACCGATTATGTAGCTACACCATTTTTCCGTATGTAATACCTCATATGTAGTGCGGAAAATCCGGATGTAGTAGCGTAATGTCCGCCCATTTATCCCTTGCATATTATTAGTAGGGTTTCTCCGCAATTTTTGCGGTGGGTAGGGGCACTCCACAAAACCCCGGCGACCAGGCTGAATACGCAGGTGGGACAAGCTTTTGAAAGTACAACTTCAGATTGCAAGAGATTACTTAAAAAAGTAAAATAAGTTGATAATATGTATGGTTTGAAACTATTATCAGTAGTGGCCCAAAAAATCATATTTATATATAGACGATAGAGCCAAATATGCTGATGTGAAATAAAACTTTAGGATGCCGTTGTATCAGGGTTTAGAAAAGTTCTTCCAGGCCAAACCCTAATTTGAGAATATTGATCGAATGACGCGCCATAAGCGCCGCTCGAAATGGTCACAATAGAGAGGGAGAACCAAGTTGCACTTTTTACTGTGAGTTTTAACCTTATTACTCAAACCAGATATATTTTGACAACACGAAGGAGAGTACTAAATTAATTTTTTTATCCATAATCTGCATACTCTTTCTTCCAAGATCCTCCTCGCCCCCCATTCTGGTTAACCCTACTGACTACGGCGCGACAGAAATTGAGTGGGGTACATGCTAAATTAGTAAGCACATAACAGCTGCAGAATATATTTATTCCGCTGTTTCGCTTTTAAATCTTGAAAATCTTTCGACACCAATTTTCGAAGTAATGTCTTGGGTTGTCAACTTTTTCAAGAAGAGATTCCAGTGGGAACCCGAAACTGCTGATCAGAAGGTCATAATTCGTGAACTATACAAAATCCACTCACAGACTTCTGGTATTGGTTCTGTAGATGAAGACCAAAAGAACCAAAAGCAATATAATGCCTTTACAGAGCATGACGAATATGCAGATGGAACTGTTGTTGAGAGAGAAATCGAAAAGCATGAGTTAGATTCCTCGAGTAGTGGGGCAACGAATGATACCCCTACAACCAAGTATTCTAATACCGACACCAAACAGCGCGTCAAAATGGGCAATACAGAGGTAATCTTCATTAAATTTGGAGACAATGATCCTGAGAATCCATACAACTGGTCCTCTAAACGAAAAGCATTCTGTGTCTTTATCATGATGTTTCTTACCTTCATTGGTGGTGTTGCCGGTGCATCACTCAGTTCTGGTGTGAGTAGCATGACGAAAGAGCTTCATACCGATGTTGAATGGGCCCGTTTTGGTTACACTATTTTTATTCTAGGATTTGCCGTTGGCCCTCTCGTCACCTCACCTTTAGCTGAAGACTACGGTAGATGGCCATGTTATATGGTCGGTATTTTCGGTATCCTTATCTTCTCAGTACCTCCTGGTGCAGCGCATCATATTGCTGTAGTAATTGTGTTTAGATTCATTGGAGGGTTTATTGGATCTGTGGCCTCATCTATGATTTCTGGAACAATTGCTGATATCTATTATCCCAATAATCGTGGCTTCCCTATGCTGTGGCACACAGCTATTAACTTCCTTGGAAATGTTGCAGCTCCTGTCGCATTTGGATACGTTGGATGGCTTATGTCTTTCCGATGGATCATGTGGATTCTTATTATGGCCTGTGGCTTGACTATGTTGCTCATGTTTTTGTTCATGGAAGAGACTCGAAGTCAAGTCATTCTTCAGAAGCGTGCGAACAAAATGCAAAAGGAGTTGGGTGGTCCGAATAAAGTCTTCCTCGTATCAGGAAAAATGTATATTCCATTCACACGAATGTTATCTAGATCACTTCATAGACCGTTGCTGTTCTTATTCACTGAGCCTGTCGTTACGTGGTTCTCCCTGTGGATGGGATTCACCTGGGGTACCATTTACATTTGTTTCGGTGCTGTTCCAGCGGTAATGCAAAAGCAATACGGGTTCAATCCAGGTGAGGCCAGTCTTGTCTTTATTGCCGAAATTGTAGGAGTCGCTATTGGATGCGGTTTAGATATTCTCCAGCAAAAATGGTATCAGAAGGAGAAGGCTAAGCGTGGACCAGAGGCCCGTCTATTTATGTCTTGCATTGGAGGTCCTCTCTGTTTCATTGGTATTCTTATATTCGGTCTCACACAGGGTCGTACTCATTGGATGGGCCCATGCTGTGGACTGGCAATCTTATTAGTTGGAGTTGTTTCAATCTTCCAAGCTATTAGTTTGTACTTTGCTGACTGCTACGGAACATATGCTAGTTCAGCGTTGGCTGCCCAATCCTTGCTTCGAAACTTATTTGGATGTGTATTTCCTCTCTTCACCAACCAGATGTTTGATGGTATGGGATTTACCTGGGCATCTATTCTTGCCGCATTAGTTTGTGCTGCGTTGGCATTGGTACCCTTCTGGCTTTTAGTATACGGAAAGAATCTTCGTGTAAGATCAAGCTACATTGTTTCAGATGAGGAACTTACGTGAAGGACATAGGGTGCGTATGAAGAAACTCAGAGAGCAATGAACAAGAAAGAATTGAGGCATATATTTATATCTAACATCAAATAGTAATTTATATATATTTATTTCTTCACACTTATATATTTCATGCTGCTCGCTGTGTGCAACTATATTCCAAACATTACTTATAAAAAGCGACTTATGAGGATAGTCAACGCATTTCCCATTAGGATGATTGTAGGATCTAAAACTTTTCATTTAGAATACCTACTGTAGAACACGCCACTACATATATTAGTGGTTCTGTGGGAATTCATCAGGTGTATCTCCTATTAAACTAGATACTACAAAAGAACATACTATACCATTCATCTGTTCTGATAACAAGATTTAAACACTACATTCACATTACTGTACCTAATTTATATACATTAGCTACGCATATACGAAGCTTTGATTTACTCAAACTTGTCATCACCTACTTGGATACGGCCCAAACTGGAAATGATAGTAATTAGTCTTTTTCTGGGTCGTTCTGAGAAATCTCTTAATGCAATCGGTAATTTAATAAATATATATTCATAGCAGAATCGTGTCGAGGGGTATAAGTTGACTACAGGTTACTTGATTTCAATGAACAATACCGACAATCATTTCACTCTCAAGATGAAGTCTACACTCCAACAAGCGAAATAACACGTTCTGACTACTACTAAGTTGAAGGGTTGAAAGTTTACACTAAGCGTTGAACGGGTCCGTAAAAGTTAGAGACCAGCAGCTCGTCTCAGTCAATTGCAAAATTTCTGAGTATTTAGACAATAATTCAGTTGATATCCTACACAATACAGTGTATAAGAGGCATTGCTCAAGAAATGCAAGCCTTTTCAGTGTCGCCTTTGACGAAGTCAGAGGCTTGGTACCTGAAAAAAATCTTGTAGAATATCTTAAGTACATACGTGAGAGAGGGGAGATTCAGCATTACACTGGAAATTCTTCGAAATAAATAGAATGCCCTGCAATCACATCCTAAATGACCATCGGGGTTTTGGAATACGACTTCCTCCACCATGTTTTGCCGATTGCTGGAAAATCAGCGGTCAAATATATTCAACATCCTGTTCAAAATCGACATACACCCCGATATATCACAGGCGATCTACAGCCTAAATCAAACAGAAGTGAGTAACTCAAGTTTCACGAAATCAAAATTCGCGTATTAGAGTATAGCACTTAATTACCGACTCAATCAGGTGATTTCATACGAAAGACCCAAAATGGAAGACTACAGTAATCTACCACTTCTCGGCCCACCGGTGGGCCGATGGTATCCATAGCTAAGCGAATTATATTCTGACTAACACCTGGCAGTTAGATGTAACTAGGCAGCAGTATTATCACCTGATGTGCATTGTGGTCTGATAGCTTCGATACTATTTATTTGGGATAAATAATTGCATGAATTATATATTTTTAAATTACATTAATTGATATTCTACTATTAACAATAACCTTCATAGTGCATTCATATAGTGCTATTAAAAACGTCAAAGCATATTAACCGAAATATCTCTGACGTAATTTCCGTCATGAACGTGCATTTGCCACCTCATACAGCAAATGAATAATGTAATGTTTTACCGATCAACGACAGGTCGGACCCTAGTAACCTACTTCTCAGCCTCGACATAAACTGTGTGGATTCCAAGATGGGCCTGCTTTTTTTTGTACCGATAACCCCTACCCACCGGCAGCCCAGGTCCGATATAGAAAATTTTATAACAAGGTAGTATTTCCTTATAAATTCAGTAAAACATATAATGCTAAGTTATTCAGACGTTATATATATCTATAAATCTATTTATTTTTTTTCGAAAACTTGATAGGAGCGGTCTGCGTGGTGCCGAACTTGTTACATAATAGGCACAAGCCCAATAGGGAGCCTTGCATGCTGTTACCCAATATACCAAAACATTGTTTATGCAGCCCTAGAAATTTTATTTGGGGGTAAGTTGTAAATAAACAAGCTTCGGCTTATTATGGCCAATAGCAAATTCGATGGTGAATGTAAAATTTCGATTTCGATATTTTTTAGCTCTAGTTATTTTATTTTATTTTATTATGTTAAAGAATTTATTAATTTATGTATAAGCATTGTGAGAGAACGTTGATAGGAAGAGCAAATTAAGAATGCATATCGGTTTGTTGATCATGTGTGTTGTTATCACCTCCAATAGGGTAAGCCACGCATCTCAGTTATTGTTCGGCAAGCTTTTGTATAGGGGTATTTTGAACTATGCACAGAGAAGTAATAGCTATGAGAATTTTAAAATATGAAGTTTTTTATAGGAGGAATGGCCCCTGTTTATGATCTATTGATGAACTTGTACGATTGATGACGATTGTCTTTAGATCCTCAACGTTTTCGGAGCTAGAGATGTTGCTGATGTCAAATCTCCTCACCGGTAAACCCATACCCTTCAAACCCTTTTGACTCGTCGAGTACATTTGTCATGCCCATACTTAAAAGGGATTGAAAAGAATCTAATTATCAACTGATCCACTTTTATCTTTTTAGGCACTTACAGGAAATGTTCGGTAAAAAGAAAGATTCAAAGAAAGATTCAGAGTCCGGAGCAGAGTCATTCCAAGCACCCGCTGAAATTGGTAAAGATAGACCGTTCCCAGAATGTCCGGGTGACATCAAAAAATATCAGGTATGCTCATCTGGTCCTGATGATCCTGATTCTCCTTTTAATTGGCCAATCTCGAAAAAGATCATTCTCCTAGGTGGTTTATCTTTTGCCATCATGACAGCTTCATGGGGATCAGCTGTTTTCGCCCCGACTTCGCAGATCGTCATGGAGAAGTTTCATGTTGGCTTGCCCGTTGCAGAATTAAATGTCTCCCTTTACGTTTTAGGATTTGCTGTTGGTCCCGTCATTTGGGGTCCTCTTAGTGGATCTCAGGGACGAATTTTCCCATTGTTTTTGGGCTCCTTCGGTCTGATGTTGTTTATGTTTGCCGCTGCCACATGCAAAGATTTTCAAACTTTAGTCCTTTGTCGTTTCTTCCAGGGCGTTTTTGGGGCTTGTTCATTGACTGTTGGCCCTGCAGTCGCTGGTGATGTATTCGATTCTAAATCCCGTGGAACCTCAATTACTGCTGTTACATTCACCGTCATTGCTGGCCCCATGGTGGCTCCAATTGTTGGTGGCTATATCACTCAGTCATTCCTTGGCTGGCGTTGGACTTTGTACATCACTGGTATCATGGCTGCCTTATCCACGCTTATTGTTGTTTTTATTGTTCCTGAGACCTACGAAAAAACCATCATGCAGAAGAAGGCTAAGCTTCTTCGACATCAAACTGGAAACTGGGCTATTAATGCGCCTGGTGAATTGGACACTTTCTTTTCTTCTAAACAATTGGCAAAGACTGTATTGCTCGGTCCTGCCAAGATGTTGATCTCTGAGGTGATTTTGGGTCTTATCTCTCTCTACCATGGTCTCATCTATGGTATTCTTTATATGTGCTTGGAAGCTGTACCGATTATCTTTGGTGCATATGGTTTCCCTGGTGCAAATAAGATGTTGGCATATATCCCTATTCTCATTGGCGCCTCGGTTGTTTGCTTGGTCAATGTATTCATCTTTGAGCCCGCCTACAACAAAAGACTTGACCGTACCGGAGCTCCTGTATTGCCTGAGGATAGATTGATTCTAATGATAATATCTGGCGGTATCTTCACAATTGGTATTTTCCTTATGTGCTGGACTGGCGCTTATCACAAACATGTTCATTGGATTGTTCCCATGGTAGGAGGTGCTTTTGTTGGTTTCGGTATCATTGGAATTTTCTTATCTGCTTTTAATTACATTTTGGATACGTACTTGATGCAGAGTGCTATGGCCTTCGCTGCAAATACTTTCCTTCGAAGTGCATTCGGTTGCGCATTTCCTTTGTTCGTCACTCCGATGTTTAAGAACCTCGGAACTCAGTGGGCTGGAACTTTGGTAGGTTGTTTGTCATTGCTCATGTTCCCTGTACCCATCATGTTCTACTTCTATGGTGCTAAGCTACGATCAATATCACCCTATGCGGTAAATTTCGATGATATGAAACAGAATGATGCAGAGAGTATGGACATTGAGAAAGAGGCATTACAACATGAGACTGGAGATGCTGAATAACTAACCTACACTATAATACCCGCTTTTAGCTGCATGCGTGTATTACGCACTTATTTGTAATTCGAAACGATGCTTTGATGTCTTGTTTTTCACTAGATCTCATTAATAATTATGTAAATTTCTATATGAATCAAAACTTATGCAGTTTTCATGCCGTGATTTATTCTCGCGTGTTTATGTAATGTTTATATATCTTTTGTGCGGCACGGGTCCCGGCAGGGAATTCCTAATTGGGAATCTTAAGCACCTCTACCTAAGGCACCCGGTGAACTCAGGGTAATAATGGCGTGCAATAAAAGTAGACCTTATTTCAATATTTTATACAATTCAATACATATAAGCACTTATGTAGGATTAATTGGTACACAGGTTGACAAAAATCCAACTATAGGACTCAATTCTTAGAATTATAACTGTGCTCCTCTTGCACTAGGACCGCATTCCTCTCACATCGCTAAGATCGTGTATGCAGGGTTTATTTTGAGTGGTTTACAACTAAGGTCGCTGTGCAAAATTATTATAAATAGAACTGTAAATTCCTCATAAATCGCTACCACTCAATTTATCTCTTCAAGTTCTTGCCCTTCTTCAATGCTTTTTCTGCTTCTTTCATCCCTTTCCTTGGCTACTATTGGCTTGGCTGCGCCCAATCCTGATGATGGCAGTTATGAAACTCTATACTCCACTTACAGTACCACTGTAACCTCTGGCACGGCACCAAAGCCTACTCAGACCGAGCTAGTTAGAGAGGAGGATCTTATCTTCGCTGAAAACTATCAGGAATACCTCGAAAAATACATCTACGTGGTTTCATAAATCATATATGATAAATTTTGTAGCTTAATACCCTGTATCTTTAAATCTGGCCCACCGTTTCATCCATAGTTCATTCATGCTTGATATGGTATTATCCGATTCAAGAAAACTTTGCTTAGAGTCATTTCTTATATTCCCATTCTGAATAATAGAACTAAATATTAATTTAGGTGATGGTTCAGGGCCTGGAGAATTGGCATGCATAACCAATGGTTTCTTTCTTGGCATGGTAGAACATAGAGCATAGGTCCTTGTTGGTAGTAGAATGTACCAACCCTACTACTACTACTACTACTCATGGCGGTAAGTACTCATGGTGGTAAGTACTCATGGTGGTTTCCAGTTTCCACTCCCCCACCCGTAACGCCGCTGCATGAAACTTCGAAACTTGATCAGCAAGTAATCATATATAGATATAAAAATTAAATTATATTTACGCGTGGCTCCAGCCCTCGGATGGAGTTTCACGTTGAGATTCCTGAATTACACCAATTGACTGGGCCTCAGCTGTGGTAACGGCTGGTTTTACAGACTGCGATTTCTGGTCCTCAATATCTTCATCATCATCAACTTGAAGGGCTTTGAATCCCTGGTTGAGCTTCTGAATACGATCAGCTCTAGAATTCTTCTCCGGTGCCGATGAGGCACTGCTTGCAGAGGGGAAAGTCCTTACTGTGCTGGGTTTTGTATTTGAGGCGGTAGTGCCGATAGCGTCTTTCCGTGCGCCAAGTCCACTTCCGGTGGAAGGGCCGACACGTTGATTCCAGTTAAGCTCAGGCTCCTTGCGACCCTGACGATGCGAGGATCCAGTCGAGGATGATGTAGATGAGTGTGAAGGTGCTGCACGCTTGTTCCAGTCCAAAGCTGGTTCAGGCTCACGAGGAGCACGAGGTTCCTTGAATTCTCTCTGATTAGTTGGAGCACGAGCAGACCAGTCACGTCGCGGTTCAGACTCACGACTACGTCCACTAAGCCCTGAACCATCAGTAGGTCCAGTTCGAGGAGCTCCCCAGTTTAGACTAGGCTCTTCAGTTCGAGGCTTTGGGCGGAATCTATCCAGTCTATCGCCACCCTCACTCCCTGTCGAGGGCCCAGTTCGTTGACTCCAGTCTAGAGTCGCTCTAGTACCGGATCCACTACCAAATCTACTACCACCAGCGGAGTTCAACCCCTCTCCGGTGGTGGGGCCAGTACGTTGGCTCCAATCGAAGGATGATCCACCGAATCCACCACTAGATTGTCGTTGCTCAGTTGGGTTAACACTTACAGTTCTTCCGAGGATTTGTTGACCACCAAGTTTGATGGCTTGAACAAGTCCCTCACGAGTTTTGAAATCAATATAAGCAGCACCCTTTACACGTCCCTCAAAGTCACGAGGCAAACGTACGGATTCAATGTCTAGACCATGTTGACGACCGAAAAAATCCTGAAGAGATTGTTCAGTGACTTCGTAGCTAACATTTCCTACACGAGCAGTAAATGGGGGCTGGTCAGGGATAGGAGCCTGCTGGCCGAACGAGCGTTGGGGTCCTCCAGACACACCACTTGCAGTTGACCCGCTGACCCAACCTCCACTACTGGTAGGTCCAGCTCCACCACTGCTTCCACCAATGGTAAACCCACCAATAGAAGGGGCATTACCAATGGCTTTCTGGAATGATGCGGCTGAAAAATCTCCTTCCTCGTCGGCCCAGTTACCAGTAGAGCTGTCGCTTCCGGCAAACTTTGCGAAATCCTCAAGAGACAGGGTTTGTTCCTTTTGTTTCTTTGGCGGCATATTACTTTGTTATTGGTTAGATCAACAATATTGAAATTTCACGTCCTTTAAAGAAACCCAGGTTTTTTTTACTCTGTTGATCTCACTAGGGCACGGTCACAGGAATGGCCCAGCGGACCTTGGAAACCATGATACGTTCATCCATCATTAATTCCTTCCCAGATAGACAAAAAGTCAGGGCAGAGAGACATCACATGCGTGTGCGTGCAACGGTTGGTAACACACATTCATGTAGTAGGGACATACCTAAGATATAAACGTCCATGTGAAAGGAGGCGAGGGGCAGTAGGTAGCTTTTCCATGGTGCAAAAATGTGGTATGTTAAATTATAAAATATTAACTTATTAGTTTCAATATTTCAGTGGTTGGATTCATCCCTATATACGAGATGACTAATATAAATAAATCTAAGTTGAGATTCTAAATTAGGGCATAACTTATTCTCCCTAGTTAACATTCAAATTGCCAAAATTTCCAACTTTCATAATATTCATTTTTGTTCTGCTACCGATGTTTCTGTCTATCAATCAGCTGGACGACAAGAGATGGCTGGGCAGGCTTACAGTAATTAGGTAGCAGTAGGGTAATGTCAAATATGTCTTTGCTCTCATGCCCTGAATAACACCGTGCTCTCGGATGCCTCAACTTAAATGTACTACAATAAATCTATGACTGTAATAACAGCAAGCCGGTTGATCCATAAATAATGTGGTTAGAATGAATAAAAAAGCAAAAAAATAGCTAGAGTTATTTATATACTTAATTGGTCTCTCTTATTAACTTTCAATTAAATCTCTACTTTTTGATCAAGCATGAGTCGCTTGTGTTTTTAGCGTCCACCGTCTGATGTCAACGCCAAATGAGTTCCTTCTCAACGGACACCGGCCTGTAATGCATCAAGATATCGAAAATTACACATCACCCTTACCGCAATACAGCACCCGTACCCAGTAATTCTAATAGGTGAACTATTAAATCTCATCTTTAAATCCCTCGCACATACCTCAAATCTATTACCAATTGAATCAAGTTTGGCAGCTGGAAAAATTTTATTCGTTCGCTTCTTATCTGTCTTATCTGTCTTTATTTGAACTTTAGAGTCCCAAAAATGAGCCCCGTTCCGCTGAGAATGTCCCTGTTCCAGAGCTATGCGCATCTACAGATGTGGTTCATTGCTCGAGTTGTTTGGTATTTTGCTTGGTTCTATGTGGCTTCGCTTGTTTGCTTTGCTCTGATTCGAATGTTCACGGGGATCAGCATCAAACGAGTCGGGTACCTGTGTCTTCGCCATATTAGCTTCCATCCTAAGCAAGGAATAGAGATCCGTATCGGAAAGCTAGGAATTGCACCCCATAGACCAACAGTGGCAAGACCTGGTCTACTGGCTTTTGTTATTTGTGATCTTGAGGTCATTGTTGACCCGAAAGTTACCATGAATCACGAGGATTCAACTACGAAGTCCTCAGACTCGGCATCACATGCTTCTCATGTCCAAAATGATGAGAATCCAACTGATGCAAACTCGACTCAATTTGATGGCATTCCACTGTTGCCTCGCAGAAATGAACGTATCTTCAAGATTATGAGATGGCTTATTACTACTATGCGGGTAATTGAGGTACAATTTCAGTCAGTTTCATTGGTGTTTAATGAACTTAATACCACTGTACTCAGCACTGTGAGATTACGCCTTGACTTGCGCAAAACGTTGAACTATAAGGTATCGAACTTTGTTGGTGTGCTGGATAGCTATAAATTAGGTGACCAAGAACTACCAGTTAATATTAAGCTTAACATAGCCGATGTTTTCGTGGCTAAATCATTAGAGGATGATACACCCTGGCAACTTCTGGAGGATCTTAGATTTGATGGAAGTGGTGTATTAGATTTGGACCACATGATTGTAAAAGAGGTGGGCTTGCAGATCCATAGCGGTCGTTTGCAATTAGTCGCTAGTAATATCCTGGATGTTTTAATGAAGGTGAAAGAAATAAGAAGGGATAAAATGGCGGAGAAAGGGTCCACGAAGGATAATGAGCATGGGTTCCGCGTTGAAGACATGCCTGAAGTGCAACAAGCTGAAGCTGAAGATGCCCAAGTTCTTAGTGCAACGGATCGTAAACGATTACAAAGTGCTGCAAAGAAGTTACTCGGGTTGCTCAATAGAGTGCAAGTTACTGTAGGTATTTTGGAGGCCCTTAAAATTCCTGTTCTTATAGGCAATGATGACAATGAAATTACTGATGATGACAGCGTATTCTTTGCTACTAGTATGAGGGATGTTAATATTGATGTTACCCGTATGAATTCACACAGCTCCACTTTTCATTTGATTTATGATGAAGATGATATTGCTCATCAAATGATCTCATCAATTAGCTCACTGAACCTAGGTATAGATTATGGAAGCCATCAGGAAGAAATACTTTATGTTCCTTTGGTTACAAATTTAACTCGTGGTAATCTTTTCAGCCAAACTCTCAAATTTATGCAAAAAAGCAAAAAGAATCAGAAAAATAAGGCATCAATGCGATCAAGGTTTGCCATTTATGCGCCAACATTTACCATTGAGGAGCACCAAATACCGTCATTAGTACGTGTCGCTCTTGGAATGGGTCAGAGTAAGGAAAAACCTTCTAATAACCAGCACAACACTCACAAGATAACTATTCCATTCCTAAATTTCTTACCCAATCTGGATGCTGAATTAGTCGTGAGCGATTTCAAGGCGATGATCGTCTGTGCGGAAAGTAAAATCTGTGAAAATGCCATTTTTGTTGTAGCCTCCAATCGCGTGCTAGTTTCAGTGAATTCTTTACATAATAAAGAAGAAGGATCGTACTCGGCAACAACCAAATTCGAAACTGTTGGTGACCAAGTGTGGTATCATAGCTCAAACCTCGCTAGAGCAGATATCACGCGATCTAAATCTACCCAAGCTACCATTTTTGCATCAAGCCATCCCAATTTACATGTAGAAGTGGATATCTCTCAGGACTCTCTTCAATTCACCGCACTAAGACATGAAATTTTCTGTGCTATTGCTCAGCTTCACTCAGTACTACGACAGCCTGTTCGTAAGTGGCATGCTCGCCACCCAGGCCGACGTGTCGTTCACAATGATAACGATCCGGTTACTTCCGGCAGCATTTTACGCGACTTGCCAAGTTGGCTGACTCGAGTTAAATTTGTAGCTTCAGACTCCAGTTTTGCTATTGCTTCTAGCCACTTCCGTGGGCAAACCAATTCTATTTTGGGTGTTAAGTTTGTCACTGATCTAGTGTCTATCAACTATCAATCTGAACACGAGCTTCCTAAGGGTTGCTCGGACGTAAATGATTGTGATGGTCGTTATTTGAAAATCTCAGGTAGTGAGATCAATCTATACAAGGCCGATCAAGCTTTACTGGATGATGGGGCTGATGATGAGTCTATATTGGAGCGCAATTCAGTAATGAGGTTACCCACATTTGGTTTGGAAGCATTCACTCACGACGAGAAGGTTAGCACCATCAACTTCAACATTGAACCACGACTCAAGATGGACTTCAACATTAATCTTATTCTGGCATTTAGTGTTCTACGAGAAAATATTGACATGGCATTATTGCGACATGTTAAGAAGGACGATGTAGACAAATTTAGTGAGGATGCTCAACAATCCGAAAACGTTGGCGAAGTTCGCAAGAAGACCATTGAAGAATATAATGTTAAACTTCATTTTCCTCGTGCTTTGATTAAGGTTGATATGCCCAGTGATGATCAACTCATGTTTGAGCTAAATCAATGCTGTGTAAGCTACAACCATGGTGGATCTCCCAAGGTTGATGCTCAATCCCTACGAATATATGCCAAGCACCCCTTCCATATAGACACATGGTGTATCCTTGTTTCAATTGTAAAGTTGAACTCGGAATTCAATACTCATCAAAAGGAGGATCAGGACAAAATCAAACTAGATGTTGGTGGTATGAGAATCAATGTGCCCTATCAGTTCAAGCTTTATAGGATTATTGATAATGGTATCACCCTGGCTAAGGCGATCAAAACTCTGCTTCTACAAACACGTAAACTTGACTACATGATCGCATTGGACTCCCATAAGATCGAGGGGATTCCTAATATTCCTCGTGTTCATCTTTCAACCAGTCATTTACTTGTGTCTCTTGAAGATGATTACTTTGAATCTGATTTGTCTCTTATTTTATTAAGCAAAGAGGCTATGAGCCTCTTGAGACGAAGAAAATTATTGAAGGTTGACGAAAGATTAAAGACAATGCTTAAAATTGGGTTACAAGCTATTGATGAGAATATTGAGGCAGTGGATAAACAAGGCATGAAGGATTACCATAATAGTAAGAATCATCGAAGGTCACATATTCCCTCAAGTTTGGGGTCCTCAAGGACATTGGAAAGTAGTAATGTCAAAGATCCTGATGATACTCAAGGTAATAATGGGACACATCACTCCAAGGTATCTGATGGTAAAGATAATACTGATATTGGAGCCAATAAGGCTCGTGCTGCTAGTCATGCCAGCAGTATCAGTCATTTTGGAAACAAAGTATCTAATTCTGAAGACGTTGTATCCAATAAGATGAGTAGCGCCGCTGAGCATCTCAAACGGGGTGCACAGTCTGTTCTTAAACTTCAGCACGCAAACTCCCACTCCAATGGTCATGAAAATTCACCAAGTGACAAGTTTGCAAAGGTTGTTGAGAATGCTGTTCAGACGAAGGAATCTTATCACAGACAAATTGCACAATCATTACGAAATGTACCGCGCGAATTCATTGAAGCACTCTTGAATGATGGTTTTGAGATTGGATGTCCTGCTGATGATAATGACTTTGCTCAAGATTCGAAGCACCCGTGGTTAAGTTTCTGGTCTTCCAAGCACTTTGCGAAATTCAGACAACTTAAAGTTATTCTTGAATCTGGTGATGCTGGAGAACTTACTGTGTCAGGAATCCGTGATGAAATGCTTGCTGACTTTAGCCGGATGTGGATTGAAAGCATTCGTTCTCAACGCTTAGAACAACATAAAGGATCATACTACAAAGTTCATGAGTTGGTGAAAGATCTCCTCAACGAAGATACATGCACAGAAGAGAATATTGCCAACTATTCACAGAAACCTCTACTTATGGCAATTGATCTCCGTCAAGTTGATCTGACGATTGCTAAGACCACCCATGATACCCCGGATAAGCTCTCTAAGTTCCTCCATGATATTGGTAAAGGACAACCTAGAGATTCAGAGTACTCCATTTTGGTCCCATTGTTCCTTGATATTAGAGCACATGGCGGCATGAGAGTCGATGTTCGCGATTTTCCTCTTCCCGTTGTTAATTTTCCCCCTCTCGCTAGAAGTCAAGACCCAAAATCCAACTTGGCATTGCATATTAAAGGTAATTTGATTATTACAGAACAGCTTGTTCATGATGAAAAGTGTGTTCGTAAATTGTTTGTTCCTTTGCGTGCGCTCTCGAGAGAGAAGAGGAACCAACGTGGTGCAGATGTCATTGAAGTTCATAGAACTCTCACTCCTATCAAGACATTCACAGATTTAAAGTTTTTTGCCGGTTCCACACTTCCTACTCAAGTATCGTGGTGTATGGCTTATAAAGCTGGATTCCATAGTGTTGGGGAAGCATTCTCAGGCTTCAGCAAACCACCGCTTGACCCGTCTCCTTCCCTTGGATTTTGGGATAAAATTCGTCTTGTTCTTCATGCTCGGCTCGACTTCAAAATACCTTACTCTCCCCTATGTCTACAGATGAAGGCTGGAAAATCGCCATATACTCTACTCAATAGCGATAGTGGATTCATTTTCATGTGGAAAGACGATGTTCATGTGCAGATTAATCCAAATGACGATCCAAAAAACCTTTTCATTTTCGAGTCGGAAACATTTGAGTTGTTGGTACCTAATTATACATCCTGGGAATCTGAGTTCTTAAGTCGTTCTCCTGCTCAGAGAGCTGCCCCTCGGAAAAAAATATTTGAGAGTCTAGATGGTCCTGAAAAGGTAGTTTTTAGTTTTGCGCAGAGAACGACGTGGCGCTGTGGTATGACTTTCGAGAAAGCAAGTCAAGAAAAGATGAAAGGATCTAAGGGACATATTGAGAAGAGAAATACAGACTTCAGGCCTCATTATGATGTGCAATTATCCATGCCAAATTTTGTGGATGACGTTAACAGTTATGATGCATACGAGGGATTCCGCTCGGACTTCATTCATATGGCAATCAGTATTGTTAGTAAAAACAATAAGGAGAGTACGTCAGAGGAGGATGCGGATATGGATGAAATCCATAATAAAAGTAAAGCTAATAGCTGCGCATGTCATCTATCTATGGGTGTCATTCAACATTTTAAAGATTGGAAGAATCAATTCGACAGCCAACAGTGGCCACCAATTAAAACTGGCTCGCTATTTCCTAATCCTGTAAAGGCCCGCCCGAGCACTAAAACTTTTGGAACAGCGCTCAGTACATCAATGTACCAAATTGCGCTGAGTCCACTCGATCTTAGTTTCTTTCAACAGCTGCGACCTCACAAGACCGATCAGACTCATGATAGGTGTACTGGATTAAAGGCCAAAATCGAAAATGCTGTATTCGATTGGCATACTAGAAGAGAGCCACCGACAGGGGTAGGAAGCGATGGTGACGAGAACAATGTAGAACTTGATGGGAATCGCCGATGGAGAATGCGCAGTTATCTAGGTGAAGTTCGTTTACAGTGTGTACAGATGCGGGTGATTGATGCTAGACTGCGAACTCAAAGCACCAATACAATTCTCAAGTCCTTGCATGCAGATGGGGATGATGATTATTCAGATGATGACGATGAAAGTGCGGATACGGAGAGCAGCAGCGATGGTTCGACACTCTTTGATAGACTCAGCGGTAGTCAGGGTAACTCAAGTCAGTCTCCGTACAATACAAACATGAATAATCATCCGTATGGACCACGTTACGCTGATAAATCCTTTTGGATTGATCTCGATGATTTCAGTGAGGTTGGTGTGTTTCGCAATTTGCGTAGCAAGGTTCCTGATGTTCGAGTTATCCCATTTATGTATACTCCTGAGTTTTTGTATAAGCGATGCTCAGATTATTCAGGGAAGGCGGTTTACATTGACCCCAAAAGCGGTAACAGATTCCCTAAATTTGGAGATTCTGTGGTTGAAGATTGTCTCATGTGGAAAGAGCCACCAGAACGCACTCAAATTAAATTATTGGAGACACGAACTGTGCACTTAAAGGAACGTATGAGTGATTTTAAGGTGTCCCTAGAATCTCTTGATAGCTTTGGGCAACATAGTGATGCTCAGCTAAAGAAGATTTCAGAGCTCAAAGAGCTACTTGCTGTCGGTAAGTTCAATCTTGATGTGCTCCAAAAAGAGATGGATGTACTCAATGCTACTGCTAACAAGGAAGAAAAACGATTTGCTGAAATTAGGAAGCGTATGGATGAAGATTTGAAGCAAGCTCTAGACGGTGGAGAATACTCTTCTGAACATCTTGATAAGGAAAATAAGAAGCCTGAGCTTGTACGAAATCAGAGTTCCGTCTCAAAACAAACTAAATCGGAACTTGATGATGACTCTAGTACATTCATCAACCGTTACTTTATTCATGCTATGCATCTGAAATGGAATAATAGTATTCGAAATTTGATTTATCGACTCAAGGATTCCATTAGTGAGGATAAGGAACTCAAGTATGTTAGATGCCGCCCTTCTGTGGAATACCTAGAGGAGCTTGTGGTTAAAGCGGAAGAAGCAATCAAACAGAGAGCGGGCCAATCCACTAACGCATCTCAGGATGATCTTACAGAGTCTCAACCTCAGAGTAGTTGGACTAAGGCTGCTAGTGAACAGTCTGAAAAAGGCAGCACAAGGTCTTACCAGACCTCTCGTCGCCCAAGCCAGGCTGACACTACCTTTAGCAAGCAAGAAGGTTCAGACTGTGAGATTGGTGAATGTAGCCAGCGTCTTGGTAATCTCTTCACTAGCTTGCGATCAATTAAGGATACTGAAACTGCATCGAAAGCTCACTCTATATCTTTCTTATCCCCTCGTATCCAACTCATTGCAGAAGAGAACCCTACAAAGTGTCTCCAATTGGCGGCTAAGGCTATCAGTGCGCAGATTATTGATATTGGCTTAGCAGGTCGTAATAAAGATTCTGAAGGCTCAAAGGTAGAGCGAAGGTATGGTGCACTTCTGCAAAACTCGGGGTTCTTTGTTTTAGGAGAGGAGGATACTGAGCAGACCGGTATTGAGGCGCTATGTCTTGAACGATATAGCGGCGAAGACGAGAATTCAGATACGTTATGGCCCCCATGGCTCGCTGTTGAATTATGTCATAACTCTGCACCACTTAAGAATTTTACAGTTGTTGAAGATATTTCATTTGGTGTCCGATTTGACCAACCTAATGACTTACATATTGCTGATGAGGAGGAAGCAGAATCTGATGATACGGTGAGTTCTGTCAAGGAAGATGAGTATAAGTTGGAAGTTATGGCCGAGGCTTCAGAGGACCTAAACGTTAGCAAAACCGATAATGTTGACAGTTCTTCTCAACAAGATAATAGCACGTCTGGACATCCTCATCTCTCCAAGTTGGCTCCAAATTTCAGAAAAGATGATGAGGAGACTGAGAAAGAAGAACTTGTGGCTGGTATCTCGAAGAAATTGAAAAAGACACTACGTGAACACGGTAACCATAGAGGTAAAGCGATTGTGTCATCACTTGTAATTGATGCTCCTAAAATCATAATCAATGTTGATAGTGTTCAGTTCTTTACGGTATATATGATAGCAGTTGACTTGCTAACATATCGAGACCCTGTTCTCAAAAAGCGTGAAGAAGCTATCAATCGTATATTCTTAGTAAATGACTTTGACACTGATTTCCGAGAGGCTTTGAATCGTATTGAGAGTCTTCAAAAGGACATTCGTGGAATATTCCGGTTACAGCGATTACTCCAATTGCGATGTGTGAACGATCAAGACAGGTTAGCTCGGGTTCATTTATTGAAGCTAAACAGAGAAGCTCTTCGATATCAAACTCGTCTATTGGTGCTGATGAGAGCATTTAAAGCAAGTCTGCGAAACAATTTAGGAACTGGGGTGGAGAAACTAACGAAATGGTCACTCCTTGCAGATGCAGTTGCCATGAGGGTCCTTGGTGAAACGGGAGACCCCATCATGGAGCTATTTTTAGAGCGAGCTCACTACTCAAAACTCAGTAACGGGGAAAATGGCAGTATCAACAGAGCTACACTGGGTGGCTTCCTTGCTCGAAATCTCCTCCCTGATGCTGTGTATCCTCAGATGTTGGCAAATTATGAGGACAAGCATATCAACAGCACTACTTCAGCGATTAAATTAAAATGGACACGATTGGATCATGTTGGCGGTATTCCAGTACTCGATGGCGTTGAAGCACATTTAAAGCCAGTACATATTCAAGTTGAGCATGGTATCTTTGAGAAGCTTCTTGACTTTGCCTTCCCCATAAAGGCCAAAGAGGAGAAGAACAAAGCTGATGGAAAGCAATCCGACGATTCTGATAGTGACCTTGGGTCCGACTCTGACAGCGACTCTGACAGCGACGTCTCATTAAGTGATCTTGAACGGGAGAGCTCTGTCAATGGAAAGAAAAATCACAAGAAAAATATTTTTGAGAAGCTGGTGAAGCACAAGAGCAATGACAAGCGCCCTACTGATGTAGATGAAATGCTTCACAGGGCTTCCAATCATTGGTCTATTCGATCTCTCAAGATTCTGAACACGCAACTTACAGTTTCGTATCGCGGCAAGCAATCTTTGAGCTTACTCAACATCCAAAATTTGCAACTCCCCTTCGCAACTTTTGAAGTTCATAATAAAACTTGGACCAAACTTGATCTTATCATGAGGATTAGACATGTTGCAATCAAGATGTTGCTGGCTCAATCTGGTTCTATAATTGGTAACAAATTCAAGAAACATAAACAACATGCTATTGAAGATGACCGTGACATCGGTTTCGAGAAGATCGGGAGTAACAGTGCTCACAAACTACTTGCAGATCTCAAAAAGACTGATCAGGAAAGAAAGTCACATTCAGTACTCAAATCTGGCGATCCTCAGTTGTTGCTAGTCCCTTACCATCGCCGTGAAGCTATTGAACATCCTGACATGATTAAATCAGTGACCAAGCGGCAGACGGTGGTAGCTACAGAGGATCACGAGGCAAAATCACGATCAAGTATGCAGTCTCAACGCCCTCATTCTCTGAAAACGAAGACGAGCGCAATTTCTAATACCACCTCCAAACGTGATGCGCCTGGATCCCCTCGTGAACTAAGGCGGCAGCAACCGTCCAACCACTCACAAGCCCAGCGACAATCATCGTCGTCTAAACGACCGGAAACTCCTCGACATACGTCGTCCAAATCAACTCTGGTTCAACGTGATGATTCGTCCGTGAATAGCAGCAAATCTTCAAAGTCTTCCAAATTTTTTGAAAAATTGCGTCGCAGCTTTCACTGATTAATACCACGTAATAACAGTTTTAAAGATAATTTTTACATCTACTACATATATATCTATATATATGTCCACCTAACTATTATGCTATTTAAGATGAACAAGATAATAGAAATCATCATACAGGTTTAGATCTCAGGACCGTTCAAATATTAATTCATTCCTTTTCTAAATTGTAATATTTTACAAAATTAATCATAGCTATATTAATTATCAAACCTTCCGACGCTTGTCTGCCTGCAGAACCTGATCTTTCCGTTTGCGCTTCTCGGTCCGTAAATCTTCAGCACTAGGAGAATGTGCTATACGAGCTGAAGCACTATTTTGCACAGAAGAGCCCACATTATCCGATTTATCTCCAATTAGACCCGGAGCTGCCAGCAGCTTCATGTCAAATCCGGGAAGTGGTCCCAAGCTCCTCTGAATTTTGAATTTTTGTAGAGCCTCATTACTGAATTCTAATTTCCGCAAACAGTCTTGTGTTGAAGCTGGTGGTAGCTTGAATGCAGCATCTAAAAGAGTCCATGAAGTCTCTCCCTGGCCAGGGACTGGGTGTTTCCCGGGGAGATCTGCAATATGATTTTTATATGATTTCCGAAGCTTTCTTTTTATGCCACTCTGTGGGTCCTGTCTGGCTACAGAATTGGCAAATTCACGTAGATTGTATATATCTAGAAGGGATGTCTTCCCCGAAAGTGGTGACACCTCTAGAGGCTCCAAAGGAGTCAATGTGAATGATTCAGATACATTTTGATCTGCCATAGTAACTCTTTCGAAGCTCAAAAGAATAAGTATGGTTTATTCTATTAGCAATTGAACCCCTCTTACTTTGTCTCTTGATCGAAAGGTGTAGGACCGTGGTGGTGGATGTGGTGGGGTAGTCATTGCTTACTATAACGGTGGTAGTGAAGTCCATAGCTAGAGAGCGACAACTTCGATAGTAAGGATATAGGACGAAAATAGTTGGAAGGAACGAAATAATTTAAATTTATTTTTATTTTGAGTAATGTATTAAATAAATTTATGTTGAAAGAACATAGCTAAGTTCATTTGTACACTACACAGAATAGAATTAACTAAATAAATATACTATTCAACTGAAAAATTCTGATTGATTTGAATTAACGACATTCACTAACTGATATCTCTCAACCTTCAATTAAATAATGAGGACTATTAGTTTCGTTAATATATCTATATAGTCCATTAAAATGCAATAAATCTGGAATAGATAACCATTAACCGTATCAAGAAGCTCTCCAAAGACTGAAAATATTGTTGTTAGTCATCTCATAGCCCTAATGACACGTGACACACTCAAAAATCTTTCTCGGTGTTGGCTGCCCTACGCTGGACTGGGTTCTCTGTGTCCCCCTGCCCAGCGATCCGATATTGTGGAAATCACCAAATTATTCAAGCATCTTTGTTCATAATGGCTCAGTCGCTCCCCCATCCTAAAATCCATAAGAAGCACCGTAAGGAGTTCAAGCGCCACCACCACGACCGTTACAAGCGTCTGGGAGACGAATGGCGCAAGCCCAAGGGTATTGACTCGTGCGTCCGTCGCCGTTTCAGAGGAACCATCCGTATGCCCAAGGTTGGCTACGGTTCTAACAAGAAGACCCGCCACATGATTGCTAGTGGCCACAAGGTGTTCCTTGTTTCCAACTTGAAGGAGCTTGAGCTTTTGCTCCTCCAGAACAAAACTCACGCTGCTGAGATTGCCCACAACGTCAGTGCCCGTAACCGTATCGAGTTGGTTGAGCGTGCTAAGGCTTTAGGTGTCAAGGTCACCAATGCTTCTGCCCGCCTTTCTCTTGAGGCCTAATTTATATACATATATTACGGATTTAAATTCAAAAAATCACAATGTTAAGATAATCTGAAGATATATACAGTTGGGTATTTTAGTCCCAGTTTATCATTTATAAATAAGTTCTTGGAGATCTACAGTCTCGCTCTAAAATAGCTGGGGTTTTAATATAATTTCTACATTTGCCTATATTAATATAGACATTGACTTCTCTTCAGTAGCGAAATGTCTTATATGAACATACCGTTTGTTTCAAATAGGTACATAATTAACAGCTTTACTTTATTATATTTTCCAATTTATTCAAACTACTGGATACACTGTTTACTTAGTTAATTTAATTTTAGCGAGCTAGTACTGATTACATGATGGAGTGCATTCAGTGGGGAAACGATATCCGACAACGAGTCGGAACCATCAAGTCCAAGTCTAGAAGTAGACATTGGCTCGTTATCATTCATGGTGGTGCCTGGAGAGATCCTGTCATCACCTATGAAAGCGCAAAAAGCATTGTATCAGTAGTTAGTGAGTCATCGACTCTATTTGATTCTGAAGATGCCAGATTTGGTGGAATTGCCAGTATTGATTACCGAATATCACCTAATATACAACATCCACTTCATATTCAGGATGCGATGGATGGCATCAAACTACTTGACGCAGATAGAATCACTATTATTGGACACAGCTGTGGAGCTTTTATAGCTGGCCAGATAGCGGAACAAATGTCAACTCTAGTATATTCAATTATAGGGGTCGAGGGTATTTATGATCTCGAGAAATTGATACATGAGTATCCTGATTATATGGGATTCGTTGAAGAAGCCTTCACCAGTGACTCTGACAAGTGGCCAAACATTAATTGGAGAGAAAGCCCTCTAAGTTGTGTGGTTCAATCACCTAATGATGAACTCCTGACCTTCCAACAAACTCAATTCGTAATCAAAATGAAATCGGTGCCATTAGTGACAGCCAATGGGAAACACGATGAAGTTTATGAGGAAGAGAAGGATTGGATAATTCCATCCTTGGGCTAGTATTAACCACAATTACTAAAATTATCTATATAAATTGTCTATATAAAAAATAATAAAAAAACAATTGTTCCACTAATTCACTGAGACTACTATCGATCAAACTGAAACGAGCAGCCGGCTCCCGCACGGTGGAGAGGTTTGACCCCTGCCCTGGTTAATCGGCAGGTTAATTTCAGATTAGGTTTCCACCGGCTTTGGAGGCTTACAGCTAACAATGGGTCTGTTGGATGTCTTTAAAGACACTACCGCAAGGCTTCTAGGTGACCAATCGCAACAAAATTCACTCTATTCTCGAAGAAGAACTGATGATGAACTTCTAAGAGAACGTTTTGGACTCCCTGAGCCTGAAACTCGAATGTCTTCCATTGAAGCTGTTGCGTACCTTGATCCGCCTCTTAAAACGTCGAAAATAGCGCCCAATTCTGAACCTAATATATACGATGGTACAGCTGTACTTAGTGAGAGTTTTGTTATGTTTGAGAGTTCAGGGAACCCGCGATTGTGCTCTTTTGTAATCCCACTAAGCTCAGTTAGAAGGGTAGAAAGACTACCCTCTAAATCATCTGTTTTCGCACTAAAACTTGCACTCTACACAGATATTTCGTTTGTTCTGCAATTTGACGATATGTTCAGTAATTGCGATGAATTTTGTCGATTGCTAGGTTCTAATTTAAGATCACAGGTTTGCTTAGCGGGGAAGGTACGTGTGATTAGCAACTCATTTTATTCTGAATGGCTGGTGAGACATCAAAATGAAAAATTGAGAGTTAAATTAGAAAAGCTAAATAACTCTGGAAAGAAAGATTTACCTGCTGCCTCTGAAACCATTGAATTACCAGACGGCGGCTTGGGTCGTGATTTCGGCTATCCTAGGGGCCAAACTAAAGATAACGATGGGGCAAAACTTCGACTATGGCTGGAGTTCATGCGCACAAATGGCCGAAACCTTGGTCTGGTACGCCAAACCCAGTTCTACAAGCTCGTCCGTGTGGGGTTGCCGCACGCTTTACGAGGCGAGATGTGGGAGCTATGTTGTGGGTCTGTTTGGCTACGAATGAAGTCACAAAAACTGTACTCTAGCCTTCTGGAAACCCACGAAGGGCAGACCAGTCAAGCCACAGAAGAAATTGCTAAGGATCTAAAACGATCGCTCCCGGAATTTCCGGCATATCAGTCACCAATTGGTATTGAGAGATTGCGACGTGTTCTAACTGCTTATTCTTGGATGTGTCCTGAAGTTGGGTACTGTCAGGCCATGAATATTGTCACGGCTGCCCTATTGATTTATCAAACTGAGGAACAAGCATTCTGGACCCTAGATGTACTAGTTCATCGGGTTTTACCAGGATACTATTCGAGAACTATGTATGGTATGCTCTTAGATCAAAAGGTCCTAGAGTGTTTGGTTGAATCAACTTTACCGTTACTTTGGAAGCATTTAGCCGCGACTGATGTCCCACTATCAGTAGTGTCACTGCCTTGGTTTCTGTCACTATTTGCCAATTCAATGCCGTTACCGTTCGCATTTAGAATTATTGACATGCTGATGGTCGAGGGAAGTAAGGCACTATTTCAGGTTGCTCTGGCCATTCTCAAGGTTAATGGAGAAAAATTGTTGAATGCTGAAGACAACACTGCAGTGGTGGAAATACTGAAATCTTACTTCGATACTCTGCATGAGCTAATTCCTAATATTACGGGTACAAAACAGATAACACGATTTCAAGAACTCCTGGCCACTGCATTTAGAGAGTTCAGAGATATAGAGAATGAGAAAATTCGAGAGTTGAGAGGTAAACATGAGGGCACCGTGCTCGCTGACATCGAAACATATGCCAAGAGAACGCAAATACGTAACCTCAATAAGCCTCGAAATATTACACCTGTTCAGTGTGGTATCATATATGATACTTTTTATGCAGCATTACAAGCCACTCGCCCAGGTTTGGGTGGCAATCAAGGCGAACTAGGCTTCTATCCCTTCGTGACCTTCTTAAGCCAGTTGGTAGATTGGGTCAAGCCTCAAGTAGTTGCTCGCGAAGATGCTGAGAGAAGTTCTTTGCTCCGAAAACTATTCAAAAACTGGGATTCACGAAACTCTGGCTCTTTGTCCCTTGCAGACTGCGTTACAGGGTTGGATAATTTAGTAAATCCGGATATGATGGAGGTAATCAATTACATATTCTCGCTCTACTCAGATTCAAATCTAAACCAGCAGGGTATCCTCGATATTGCTGATGCACTTCTGATGATGATGCGACCATTTAGCGAAAATAAAGGCGGGATTGTTCTTGACCAGATTAGCATCAAGTCTATCCAGGCCATAGGGCCAGAAATTCAGGAAAATCAAATTGAAAAAATTCGCCAGGATCAGTCCGCAAAATATTTAGCAGCGGTTTCATCTTTTATACAGAGGGCACATGAAGTATCAGGATATAAGGGTCTCCAACCAGTTCATGGTAAGGCAGAAACAAATCAGGTAGAGCATCTTATAAACTTAGGTGAGAGTCCTGACGATGGATCACCTGGTAGCTCATCAGAAAACCCCTCGGGACTGAGCCTTCCACACTTCCGGATGGTTGTCTTAGCTGAGGAAACTCTCGAAATGTTCTTTGGCTTTACGTTAAGAACCACTATACATCTAACAGAGCAGGGCACTGGTGTTCTTAATAAACCTCAATCAGGTGTTTTCCGTACTGTCATGAGCAATGTAATGCGCGAGGGCTTACAGCTTGCTGACGGAATTTGGCAGAATACAATTGTAACTGAAGTTCAGGAGGACGCTGTTGTAGAGGACACATCTGTAAAGGCCAGTGATAGAGCACTACTGGATTTGTAATATGCTGCTCAGAGAGAAAGAAGATCAAATTATATTTATTCCAGTTTCATTATTTATTTATCTGTAAAAAAAATATTTTGCTATTACTAACTGTACAAAAATTTAGACCTCCTCCTTCTTACCAAACACTCGCTTGAAGAAGCCTGGTTTTTTAGAGCGCATCTTAGCTACTGCAACTGCACCATCAGAGCTGGACCTGTTCTTAAATAGGTCCTTGACATCGGTAGACGGAGAGAACACATCACCAATCCTGAACCCAGAACTACCACCGCCGCCATTTGTTTTCTTTGAGCTACGCTTCTGACCAAAGAAACCAGGGGACTCATCCTCCGAGTCACTATCCGCAATACGTGACCTAAACTGTCCACCAGATCCGCTTCCGCTTGCACTAGATCGGCGCTGATGGCTGGATTGGTTGTTTCCAGCCAACAAGGTGGCAGGATCAGGACGGCTTGTATTGCGCAGTGAGAAAGTTCTAAACCCTCCTGAGGGGGCAATGTCACCTCCATCACCCCCGCCAATACTATTGATGTCCAACTGTGGCCTCTGTTGACCTAGAAGACTAGATTTACGACTGTTTTTACCACCGCTTGAGGACGGTGGCTGATTTCTCATGGAGGGTACGTTGGGTTGTCTTAGACTACGCATACGATTGGGTGCACCGCCGTTAGCTACCCCATTTCTCGATAGAGAACCACTTCTCTGGCGTCCGTCTCTTGAGAAGCTGGAATTAGATTTGATTGAGCTAGCATCGTCATCATCCAGTAATGTGCGGTAATGATGAGAGCCACCAGCTGATTGATTTTGTGAATTAAACTGAGCTTGAGCAATTGCAACAGCCTGTGCATGGATTTGATCATGTGTTGCTTGCTCGTCATCAAATTGACTATGATGGTAGTGTTGTTGCTGCTGCTGTTGAGCCTGGGGCTTTGATGGGAATGACGAGGAACCAATTTGAGGACTATTTTGAGGTCTTGCGGTACTTCGTACCGGGACAGGAATGTCCGAAAGTGACTGATGAGCATCACTGAATTGGTCGTTACTGTTATTGGAATGCTCCCACGGTCTTACATGCGGGTACGAGGGGGTCAAACGAGAATTTGCAGCCTTTGTACCGGTCATGCTGGTTTGACTTGCACGTTTTCGAACATTCTGAGGAACTGGGGTGGTGATAAACTGTGAGCGTTTATTAGCTTCAGTATTCTGGGCAGCAAGCGTCAAGGAATTCCTCTTTCGAGCTGCTGCTGCTGCTGCTGCTAGACCAGCTGAGGGAGGAGTACTACCAACTGATGACTGAGTACCAGAATATTGTTTGGCTCCGTACGTTGGCTCATCATCATATTGATAACTCTCATAAGTGTATTGCTCGTCTGCTCCTCCAAAGCTGACCTTCGTCTTCTGCGCTGAACTACCACTACGCATAGCTGATCGAGCAGGTGACGTTTCACGATGTGGGGGATCAAAAGAGTTGGGGGTCTCTAGGTGTTCAGACGTCAAAGGAGGAGGCAACAAGGCACTATCTCGAGATCGAGATTGATGAGCAGAGCTTGGGCTTGGAGTCATGTTACTGACGGTGCTGTCACTTGCCACACTTGCGGAACTAGCAGCATCATTGAAATCATCTTCATCTGAGATCTCCTGTCTATTGGCTGCTTCAGCCTTCTTAGGAGATGGGGGCAATCCTAAATCAATCGAGTCATCTGCTTCAGGAAGGTGTACTGGTGCCCGTAATTTCGGCGCTTCCTCATCAGTGAGTCGATCAAGACGATTTTGCATATCTTCTAAACTCTCATAGGGCTCTTCTTCCTCTTCCTCACGAATCCCACCTAATTCAGACTCGATGGAGTGGATAGAATTAGCACCCGAGTCGAAGTCTGCACTGAATGCAGGTTGTGGGCGTGAGAGTCCACCAACTTTACCACCACTAGGGCCACCGATTGGAACATCCTTGGTGCTAACGATCTCAAACGATCCCATCTGACGCACAGTGGTGGTAGTCAGTGATAGAGTACGTCCCTGGGAGTCACGATTGACCACAGTGTGGGTTCTTGTGAGTGAGTTAGCTCGATCCGAATTAGTCAACGAGTTTCTGCGCATCACTGGCTGAATACTTCGTGAAATTGCTGGAGATCCAGACCATCCTGGAGCGTGAGCACCTGATGATGGTGAGCTCAACAAACTCTGATTACTTGAGGATCTCGGTCGATCAGCTGAGGTAAGAGACGCTCTACGGACCGGGCTCTGTGTATACTGTGGAGAGTGATGTACTACCTGATATGATCTCGTAGTAAGAGAATTGGCTCGACGAGAGGGTCCTCCTGTATTGGGTTGGAAACTAGCAATAGCATTTGATCCAGCCTGATCGAGCGAGTGACGTCTTAAAGCTTCTGCCGCTGCACTTGAACCAAGGCTACGCTGGTAAAAAGCGTTCGCAGCGGCTGTTCCAGCTGCTGATGCACTGGGGGTACGAATCCCAGTATTATATTTGTTGGCATCGTAATGGCCACGAGACCGCCTTCTTCCAAACATTTTGATTCACACTTTATTGAAATCAATGTTGCTATCAAATAAACTAATGGAAAATAAAAAAAAGTTTACTGATCCCGAAGTTTAAAATGGAAATGGCTGGTTCGAGTGCTGGCGTATATGAGCTGCTGATCTGACCTACTTCAAGGACTTACCCTGCCCTAATTTGACATACGTTTGTGCTACACGCATAACGTTTATGGTGCTAAATGAGCTAGGGCAAGGCATTCAGCAGCAAGGGCCCAGCCAGGGAACATCCTCAGGGTTTATGGTCACATGACTTAGGATGGATAATCTGCAGCAGCGTCAGTGTCAGTGTTCTGATCCTAGTTATGAGCTGTGTGTTTTAACATAGCTGAAAAATACCATAGTATTCCCATATGTGTGTTACCTAAAGATGCGTGTAAACATATAAACATATAAACATATACACATAATCATATAACGCATCGCAGTATTTAGTAACAATAACGAATTATGATTTCAGCTCCTTTTAATTGCTCACCTAGTAAACCTAGTATGACAAGGAATAAATGCTTTTAACACCGCAAAATAGTTGTGTTGATAAGGAAGAGGGGCTGATTTATTGTGCTGGATATTTGTTTTTCATTTGAAGTGATCGCGTTTCTTTCGATGTCGAGGTCTTTGCAAAGTATTTGTAGCCTCCTGAAGCCTCATCTGCAACAATCGCTCACGATATGCTTTTCGTGCACGTCTAGATCGCATAGAAATATCTTCAGAACTATTTCTAAAGGAATCAACTGCCTTTTGAATCACCCCCCGATCCATAATTGAAGGATTCAACTGCGTTAACCTCCATGCTATATGATTACACGAAACCTCAAACATATGGCGATGTTGAGAAACGGGATTATCATCTATAGCATTCGGATACATGCAGTTATGCTCTTTGAACTCTCGATCATATCGGTAATTCATGAAATCTCCTACATCACAACGAATGTTATAAGTCATCATACCTTTGCTGCTTGGATACTCAAACTTGAGCCAAGAAACCTTGTTATCATCTAAGTATCGAGCAACCTCAGTAAACTGTGACTCATTTTTAGTACCTTTCTCTTCTTTTTGGACTTTTGTGCTCCTCTTTTTGCTTCTTTCTTTGTCCATAAGATCTGCTCGCTTCCATCTTCACTCTGGTGTTGTAGATCTTTGAGGCTAGATGCTCTGGTAGATGCTCTGGTAGGGCTTCTATCTGCCCTTTCCTCATCCAGTTTTCAATGGTATTTTGTTGGGTTGATGGCGACTGTGTGCTTTGTGACATCAAACTCTGTTCTGCACCGTAAACCATGTTTATCGTCTCATAAGTCTCTGCCTCACTACTTACTTCAGTACCAGAACCATACATACCAAATTTAGTCTCATTGTATTGCTCAAGCGGAACATTATCAGCTAAAGGATCATTTTCAGTCATATATGGTGCAATACGAACCCCAGACTGGTTGTAATAATGGGCTGGTTCCAAAGGCTGGATCCATATCTGTTCATTCAGCTGTATTTCTGAAGATGCTGCTGCCATTCCTGCACCTTTACGATTTCTAGAGCTTTCTAAATTGAGTAAGTAGTCTCTGCCCATTTTAAAATAGTCAAGCTACACCAGTTTTAACTAAGGGGGTCCCGATGCTTCTTGTTGATAACTCTATGATTAAAGTATGGTTTCATCTGACCAACTATAAAAGGACAGATTGATCTGAAATTGAAAATAAATCGTTTATATTCACAGGAGTTATTCGACTTTTGTTTGATTACCGCAGTGCGATATATATGTACTCCGCTGTCAAATCTGTATGAATAAACTAGTTATAAAAATATTTTGCACTAAAGTTAACCTTAGAGTAAGTGTAAGGGACTCACCAATCAATAATTTTTATCCCTAATGGATATTATTTCTACCCTTCTAATGCCATATGGCCTTTGCATATACGAACAGGCCGTGGTTATTCCGTGCCTTAACCCGAGCCCCGGGGGGAAAGGGGGTCATATAAAATAAATATGCATGGACAGAAAAGCATATTCAAAGTGGTCTTGGCACCCTTCCCCGATTGTAAAGTTAATTTATTTACAGAATCAAAAGCAAAAACCTTTAAATCACTGAGCATTAAATTTTACAAACGGTCGAGACTATTCAATGTTATTAGAAGTGGAAAGCCACACCTGCAGGTGGAGCTCGTACATGTGCTGAAATAAGAATGTGATATGATTGCATGTCATCTTAATTGAATGAGAAGTCCTATTCAGAGCTTACTCTCTCACTGTAGGTAGAGGAATTGAGCAGACTAGATAAGATCAATTAAAAATAGCACCCATCTCATAAAATAGCTAGAGGCATTCAGTGAATTTATTTATAATACACAATGCTATGAAAATCGTAACGACTTAGTCTTTTCTTGGAATATTTACAGTATCTAATTTGACGAAGTATTTACCAGGTCTATCAGCTCGCCAGGTTGCTTGACGAACATTCAATTAATCATCATTAAACCCTACATATTCAAACCTAAATAATATTTCTTCGGCCCGTAATCATTCCGGTAAGCGTATAGAGATTTGTTGGGAAGGGAAAAAACATTGGTATAGCTCATGTTGGTGCAATTGTTTTATATAACTGGAACCCGATAGTTGGGAATAGGGAGAGAGGAACGGAGATACATATAATTCGAAATCAATAAATATATATTCTGTTAAATAAGACTTGTTTAAAAAATTTGTAAAGTAAGATCACAGTTTTATCTGAAAGAACGGCAATTTTCAAAGATAACTTTCTCAAGCTTGTTAATCTTAAATGTATACTGTGTTTATTGTATATGTAATATTGATGTAGATAGTGCAATAATCACATCTTTTTCAAATGTCTGCAACATTTTTTATACATCATAAGGTTTACTGTTCGATCTTGATGAATCACAGCAGCGCGCTGTGAGAACCCTCTCATGCAGGTCTAATGTTTACACCTAACCCTGTTTGTGGACTGTAAACAGATAGCCGAAAACACCTTACAACTTTACCTATATTGCAGTTCGTGAGTAAAAATATATGAATTATTTCAATGATTTCAGTACTGAATATTCTAATACTGACAACATATTCGGGCGCTCATTTAACAGTTCCCCAAACAGAATTGGATTCCTAATGAATTGGGCGTCACAAAGCACACTGAGATATGATACTACTCACGATTTAGGATACAGTGAGCTAAGCAATGATGATGCAGGTTTTATTTTGAAAGACCTTATTGTTGCTATCGATAGTTGCTTGAATGATGAGTTAAACTCTATACTATCTCCTGGCGAAAGGTCTAATGTTAATCACGCGCATTTAGAAGCAATGCTGAATGGAGAGGATGAATTACTGGAGCAAAACCTACCTGTACCTGAACAAACACTAGTTCTAAATACTAAAATTCAACCAATTAATTCTGCAGATGAACTTTCGCAGATTTATAACTCACCTCTGGATTTCTCAAAAATTTGTGAGCGCATTTTTCAGTGGAATGACCAGAATGCTTCATTATTTATGCAGATGCGATTAAAAATGGCAGTTCCTGGTGAATACGATCAAATTTTAGCTACTGTTCTCGATAATATTGAGTCTTTAATGCTACATAGATTCGGGAATTTTCTTGTTCAGGGAATGCTTGACATCGCTCATCAAGACGATGTGGCCAGCTTTGCGTGCTATCTCGACGGGCGTATCGCAGCTGTATCTAAAGACCAATTTGGTTGTCATGTAATTCAGCGCCTGCTTGATGTATCCCCACTTATTATTCAAGCACGGGTAGCTGCTGAACTTCTAGAAGATGTCATTGAGACAATGACGTCACCGTATGGTACTCATGTTTGGCAGAAGCTTCTCCAACTAACCTGGTCTCCAAAACTTCCTTCCATTACGGAAATGACAAATATTGCTGTACACCTTGAACCCAATCTAGAAGGATGGATGGCAGTTGCTAAAACAATTCCCGGGTGTGTTTCCATAAAACGATTTCTGACTTGGACTGATAGCGAAACTGAAAAAGAAGAGTGTATTAACGAGCTGTTAGCCGGTCTGCCTCGTCTCATAGTTGATCCTTCTGGATCAAACTTAGTTCCCAAACTGGCACTCATGAGTAACACTCGTGCTAGGACTCTGGCTATCATATTTTCAAGGGCTTATGAGTACTCAAAGCATCCTATTTCTTCTCCTGTAATATTATACATGTTGAAACTGAAAATTCCAAGCTTTCCAGCAAGGCTAGGAGCTGCTCTCTCTCCTTATAGAAGCGAATTAATGAAAGACGAGCTCGGCGCGATGGTATTATCGTTGTTGGAAAGAATCAAGAATGGAGAGCCATGATAAATAAAGATCAAACTAATTATTATATAAATTATCTATCTTTGGTCATAATTTACCAAGAATCCACTAGGACAAGGACTTTGTGGTCTTTAAACAAACGCGTATGTTCCGATTATTCCCCGAACCCTTAATCAGGCAATTTCGCGACAGATCGAATAAAGTAGAAAGAAAACTGTACTAAAATTACAGACAAAATTATTTACTTTTTCCCGGATAGACCCTGTTTTATGCAGCTATGAATGCGTCGGCCTCACTGGATAACTATGCAGTGGGATGCAGCGAAATATGAATTTGTATCCAAATCCAGAGATTGTTTACTCCCGAGCCTGCGCAACAGAAAGCGCATTCCTCGAATTGATAAAATTACCAAAGGAACTGTCGACTTACAACCTCGTCATTTTATTAATTACTTGCATTCATCAAAAGAAAAAGCACAGGAAAAATTGGAACTGTGGTCTAAGACCTTAGATGTTAATACGCTGGAAGAATATTCCTCATTGTTGTCCTCATACGATATACCCCTTGGCCCAAGTACTAGTGAAAAACTGAAAAAGTATGGATTGCTCGGAGTAAACTCTATAAGTTCTCCTCTTCGACCAGATGTAGCGCCTCTCAAGTCGACATCAATTTTAACAATACTGAAACAAAACCAAGATTTAGATTCTTCAAAACTACAGATTATGATTGATAACTCCAATAACTTTGGTTCAGAGATTGATGTATTAAGATCTGACTGGGCTAAGCAGATGTCATCTAAAGATATTGTCTACGATGATGAGTCTTTCGATATAATTTCTGAATACTTAAACTGGAACGAGCAGTGTCGAATTATATCATTGTTTCTTGCTGATTTCACAGCACAAAATGTATATTCCAAATTTCCTCAATCACTCACCGGCCTTTGTAAAAAGCTGGGAAATTTATTGGAGCATGAACTTATCAGAAAAGTTGCTGAAATTAATAATATCAAGTTGTTTCATCGCCATTCTAAATTTGTGTGGGGAATAATTGGTAAAATTCCCTGGACATCTAAACAGCGAGTCTGTTTAGGATCAGCCTGGATTCACTTTGCGACTGAGCATTGCAAGTTCTGGCAAATAAATAAAATCAAAGGTGACGAAAGGCATTTGAGGCCTACCTTCTGGAAAACCTGGTTCGTTCGGAAAACTCAGAAGAGAGGAGTTTTAGTAGTCAACGGATTCCTGTTGAAGCAATTGCGTCCCGTGGATACCCCTTATATTACACACCAACAAATTCCTTTGCTCTCGGAACCACGACCCTGGACATCATTCTCAACTACAAATTCGCATACTCAATATCGGAAGATGAATTTGATCGCGTCTCCTAGCATAGAGGGGATAGCCACCATTACTGAGGCTATTAATAGTGGTACCTGCTTGGATCAGATAGCAGCATTGAATAAACTTCAAAGACAAGCATGGAAAGTAAATTCTGATATGATCAAAATAGTTAAAAAGATAGATTTTACCAAAACCGTTGGTGAAGACGAAATTTCTGAAAAAACTAAAAAAGATGCTGTTCTTATTGCTGATGCTCTTGGTCACAGGAAGTTTTACCTCCCTATGTACATGGATTTTCGAGGCAGGTGCTACACATCAGCGAGTATCCCCCTGAATTTTATGGGTAGTGATGTTATCCGGTCTCTTTTCGTCTTTGCGGAGCCAGTGCCATTAGGAATCAATGGACTAAATTGGATCAAAATCCACTTAGCAAACTTGTATGGTGAGTGTAAGTCGTTGACGTTCAAAGACCGAATAGATTGGGTTGACCGGCATCTAGATAAAATCTCAAGGAGTTCCGACAATTCTGATGAGGAGAACTGGTGGAAACATGGATCAAAACCGTTTCAAGTTTTGGCATCCTGTATTGAACTAACAAATGCCCTTAAGTCAGAGAACACAAGCCTTTACAAATCTCGTCTACCTATACAACTTGATGGAACGAGCAACGGGCTACAGCACCTTGTTGCTTTAGCTCGCGATCGCAAAAATGCCCCTCTAGTTAACTTGACTGCAGGCAATTGCGAAGATGTCTATAATAGAGTATTAGATACTGTGAACGTCTCCGATTACGACTGTTTGGACCGCAAGTCTATAAAAATGGCAGTGATGACTCATTTTTATGGCGCTTCTTCGTTTTTACTCCGTCAGTTGTTATCTGCGAATGACTTTGTAGTAAAATGTTTTACAGAAACTATGAAGGTCATGTTTCCAATGGAACAAGCTATACAAAAATGGCTCTCTGATTGTGCCCGAAGGATATCAAATGCGCAAACTGCCAATCAATCTGGCAAGGGAGCATCAATTGCCTGGACTTCTCCATTAGGACTTCCTGTGGTGCAACCATATGTTGAAAGTAAGCTGATGGCGATTAGAACACCATTACAAAGTTATTGGTTGCACTCACCATTTCATTTTCCAGCTATAGACACTAACAAACAGTGCGCTAGCATTAATGCCAATTTCATTCATACCCTCGATGCCGCACATATGATGTACACCGCCAAGAAACTTCCCGATAGTATTAGCTTTGCTGCTATACACGATTCTTTTTGGACACATGCGGGGAATGTTGAGCAAATGAATGTTGCAATAAGAGATTCCTTTGCAGAAATTCATAGTTTGAACATTCTTGACCTCTTGAGACAGGAATGGTGTGAGCGTTACGGCCACATGTATCAACCAGCGGACGTTTATATTGATTCTCCACTCTACCAGCAAGTTCTTTGGCAGAGAGGGGGTATTTGTGGTGGATCTAAGCAAGAGAGTTGTTTAGAAACTGAGTTAAAAAACCTTTACTTTGGTCAACCTGATACTATATATAGTACTGAGCTCCCTAAGCACATAGCTAAGCTGCAATGGGATAGTTCAAATCCTTATTTTGGGACACCAGGGAACCCAGCCGTAAAAATATGGGTACCTCTGCAATTTCCAGCGGTACCTGAGTCTGGTGATTATGATGTCAACGAGGTTAAACAAGCCCCGTATTTCTTCTCATGATATTTTAATGATATTGATTTATTTATTTTAGTTTTAATTATATATCCCAAATTATTGGCATTATGTAAAAACAGCGAATACTGCTAAGGCAAGAGCGGGATCAAAGACCCCGGTTGACCTTTCTCTTAATGCTATTTTAGCCGCCTGAGTTCGAGGCTGTTTGTTCTCGAAGCCAAGAATATCATGCAAGAAAAACTTCCAATATATGTTTTCGCGGTAAATAGAATCTGAGTCACTATCTGAATCAGTATCATGCTCCCCATTCTCTATATATTGGAAAGTACGTCCAATGTGTACTACCTCGTCGTTACGCTCAATATAAAACCGATCCCGCTCATCAGCGAGCTGATTCCTTTCGATATTGGAAAACAAGATGGAACCAGTTCGTAGTATGAAATCACGATCTTCCGGATGTCGATTCAATGATTCGGGAATAAGGTACTGAACGGCTCGATTGTCGCTTTCCAATACTTCTAAGGGAACAAGTTCTTGGGAATACGGTTGGAGTTCTAAAGTCCTGAGTCGACTAGCATCATTGCTTTTTTCATAGCCATAGAATTTGTGAATATCGTTGTCAACTAATGCGGGCTTATTTTGTAACTTTCGCTCGCGGGCTATATCGGCTAAAGAGTGGTGCCTTCTAAGGTTTGGTCGGTCAGAAATTTCTTCATTCAATTGAGAACGAATGTTTGTCCCCGAATTTACCCGACTAGAACTCAATGACTTTGATTGCTGAGTGTCATAACCAGGCATTTACGCTCTGTAAAGGAATCCTTTGTGGGGAAGCATGCACTATTACCTAGCCCTGGATATATATTGAGATAATTAGGGTTTCTCTTGTCGTATATTCTAAGCTTGAAGATCGTGTAGAAAGAGAGTATAAGAAAAATAACAAAAAATTAATATGGTAAAGAAAATAATAATTAGAGGAACCGTTGGAAATAACTATGTAATGCTATTTATAATGCTTATTCTTTAATGTTTGGATCTTTTGTTTCAGTATTAGTAGCATGGCCAGCTTCAAATGGTTTCTCAGGCCCAAGGTCATGATTTTGGACGCCACCAACTCTAATCCTGCGACCAGGATGAACAACAGGCCCGTGGCCGAGACCATGTACTTTGAATATGGGGACTTTTATTACACCGCGAGGTAATTCATCCTCATTGGATGTAGAATGTTTACGTTCTTCAACAGGTACGCTTGAATCAGACATTTGGATCGTGCTTAGAAGTAGCTTCGGTAATTGAGTTAATTGCTTTTTTGGCTCTAAGGACTCCACATTGATTAGTTTGCCGTTTATATGTAGCTACCAATAATTTCATGTGATAAGGTTAAGGAACCTTGCTCAATGAGGGCTGATCCACCGCCATCATAAGACGGGCGTTATCCTCTAAGTGCGCAATCCAATTAATATCTGAATCATGATAAATATTTACATTAAAGTTTAAAAATTATAAGTAGTCGTTAAAAAATTAATTAAGCAAAATTTCTCGTAATGGGTCATCATCCGAGAGGTCTTGCATTACATCAAGGACTTGCGCCCTGCTAGCGATCTTTCTAAGTCCAAACTCATCTCGGTAGCCCTCGGATCCCTTACTTCCAGCAGCTCCTCCTCCTCCACGACTAATACGGGCGCATCCGTGCGAGCCGAGACCCTTTTTACCACATAACCCTGTTACAGCGACCAAACCGGCGGATTCTAAAGTATTGACAACTTCCACGTACTCAGCATAAGTCAAGCTCCTGATTACAGGATGGTTAGAGCATCGCTCTTCGTATTCTTGAAATGCAGTCGTTACAGTGATATTTGGGATTTTCGAATTTCTTTCCGTCTTCAATAAAACACAAAGAACCGCACGTTGCTGGAAATTCAGGATCTGCAGCCTTTTACTTGCATCTACACCACCAAAGGCGATCTGGCATACTTTGGCAACATTTGCTGTGGTCACCAATGGTGAGGAGTTACCCCGTAAGTTTTCCATCTCAAGGACCTCAATACTCTGACGGCAGATATCAAATGCTTTGCGAAGATCGCCCGAGTTTGCCGCTGTTTTAGCTGCACATATTCTTACCGCAGCAGGATGCATCAACTTTTCTGGTAATTGGCTGAGTCTTCCCTCAATGATTTCAACAATTCCCTGTGCCGTATACGGACGAAAGGCAATGACTTCGGGCTTTAACTGGTGTGCCTGAAGTCTTGGTAAAAATCTATCAGTGAGATCAATAGCATTCGCAATGCCGATAACTAAGAGATTAGTACGGGCACCACAGGCCCATTCAAAAATTTTAAACAAAACTTCCTGGTCAGAAGTTAAAATTCTATCCAACTCATCAAGAATGAGGATATGTGTTTTGTGTTTTAATGTAAACTCAGTCTGTAATAAGGCAAAACACTCTTCCTTACTTTTAGTAGAATTCCGGACGATGAACCCGAATTCTTTTGCGATCACACTATATGTTTGATCTAATTTATCAATAGTCATGCAATTTATATGAGCAACTTCAACATCATTGGCAGATGCAACTTCTGAATCGTTCAAAAGTTCAGAAACAAGTGCTGATTTACCAGTTCCGGGTAGCCCTGAAATATAAAGTGCACCACTAGTTCGGAGACGAATACACTTTCTTATCCTAGAAAGTAATAATTTCCGTTCTTCTTCTCTTCCAACAACTTCTCTGGTTCTTGAACCTCTTTGAAATAATGCCTTGCCTTGTGAGTATATTGAATCGATTTGGGGTTCGTCTGAGGAGGTATCAAATAGCTTTCTATTAATTGGAGAACCATCCGATTCGATACTTAAACTGGACTTTTGTGCTTCTGGAGATGGAGTTAGAAGGCCATTCTGTGATGGTGAACTGTCCGGTGTAAGTAAGTCTACAGTTTTAATTGCTTTACGAGGGGTAGAAGGTTCTCTCCTGGCACGAGGTCTTTTAATTGGAGAACCATTCATCAAAAAACAAATAAAAATCTAGTAATTTCAACAATCTCCTTAATTCTTTTTTTAACGAATTACTGAGTCGATTTTTATCTTTTCTAAGATACTCCTAATTAAGACTTGATATGATATACAAAATGGCTGGTTAGCCGATTATGTCATTATTCAGACGCGACTCCCCAAATTTAATACGCGTAATACCTAACCCTAGTACCGACGGGCGCATCTTATACAGATAGCATATATATGAGTTAAAATGACAGAAATCCCTTTCAGTACTTAAACTAGTATTAGTATAGTTCACCAGTTAGTTGGTCTGGATTTCTGCCTTATTATAAGATAATTATAAGTTTAGATAAGGAATAACTGTATAATTCACATTCAATTAGTCTATTTAGGTCCTATATATGAACTGTTTGCATAGCTTTTTCATAAGATCATCTTCTCTTTTAGCACTACTTAGTCTACCTTGTTCGTATCAAATTTTTTGGATTCGACAACGATGTGCCTCATCATGAGCATGCCTCCAAAAAAAATGCCTCCAAACATCACTAACCTTGTTTGTTTATTTGTAAACAACTCAAATCAAAGTACAACCCCAAGGATGAGTGGCATAGAACCAGGTTTTGCTATAGTAGAGATTCATTATTTCGGTTTAAGTCTTGAAGATGTTAAGCTATATAAAGCAGGAATCCCGCTATCTAAATTGGGAACGGAATTTAGCGGCATAATCAAGCAAATATGTTACTCAGAAGGAAATAATAATGTAGAGTTACAAGTTAATGACCGTGTTTTCGGCTTCAAGAGTAACGGCGGAATTTTTGGGATGCAATTGAATAATTTCAGTCATGTAAAATGCGATGTTAACCAACTGGCTAAGATCCCACCCAAGCTTTCCCTCAGAATGGCAGCTACTCTTCCTGATGCGTGGGTTAATGCAATTCAGCTGGTCAAATATGACGCAGATTTTAAAAAGCGCGAAAGAATTGCTATTTTTAATTGCGATAATCATATTGGTCTGTGTTCAGTGCAACTCTCTCAATTGCTCGGATGTAGACGTGTTCACTGTATTTTACAGAGTGGTGGTTTTAGTCCTCAAGAAGTCAAGCAATTCAAGTTGCATGCTGCTTTGCCTGATGAAGTGATAGTTCATCAATCCGATTCATTGAAAAGTCAGCTAGATTTGGTCGCGAAGTTTGATCCTAAGGGAGTGGAGGCGATTATTGATCTAGGTTCAACTAGTCATCTAAACTTCCCAATGCTGCGCCCTAATGGAAGAATGGTCCTCACTTCTGTCGCATCACCTCGAGAGCCAATCGACCTGATTCTTTTGTTACGGAAAAATTTGCGAATACAGGGATCTTCTGTTCGTGGCCAGGATCCTAGAAAATTTAAACCCCATGTAGACTTCATTGCTGAGCATATAATGCCTAAAGTGGTAAATGGCCAACTCAAAGGAATTCCTTGTGAGGTCGTGGAAGCATCAAAATTGATCACATTGATAAATACTTTGGATACAAGTTCAATGTGTAATAGAAAGCTAGTTTTTAAAATATAAAACGTATATTGTTCTAAATTTGAATCTAAATTAGTTGCATGAAATAAAGTGAGACGACAAGAGTCACCAAATTCACGATGATCGTATCCGGATGCTTGTGTGATTTGGCAGAATTTTTCGTTTTCGTCTTACCCTTCTTATCATGAGTCTTTCCAGTTGGTACCGTTGATGTCATGGTTTCTGTCATGTCTGACCGCTCATGATGCAAGGAATCGCCAATGGCTGTAGACAGTGATGAATTGATATGCTGATGGCGATGTTCCTCGATTTTGATCTTGATAGTCTTGGTAGGACTCGCTTTAACAGTTGGTGACAATCTCGATGAATGGCTGGATATTTCTTTGGTTGTAGATGTACTAGCTGGTTCTTCCTTGGTCGAAAAAGCTGATGTTTCGCTCGCTGTTGTAGAGAAAGAATATACTTCAGTTGCAAGATTAGCAGGCGTGTTCAAATGTTCCTCAGTGTTTGAAGACAATACAGTAGATGGTGACTCATTGATTTCGGAAAACGTGGGAGCGGCAGTGCTACCAGTAATTTGTTCTGAATTATCTGTGGCCGCCGGGAAACGTTCAATGTCTTCAGTAGTAGGTAATTCAGATTGACTTTCAGTATTTGAGACCAACAAGGCTTTTGGTGAAACATCAATACTATCATTCTGCACGAGATCCTCTGATGAAGCGAAATGCTTGATTCCATTATCAGCAGTAGCTGACTCGGGTTGGTCCTCAATGTTTGAGATCAACAGAGCGCTTGGTGACTCGTCAGTTATAGAAGACATGGCAGCATCAGTACCATAAATCTGTTCAATATCCTCTGTAGTAGGGAAATTTTGAACGTCATCTGTAGCAGTTGGTAATTTAGACTGAACTGCAGTATTCGAAACCCATCGAGCGGTTGGGAAAGTGCTATCAATCTGCTCGATCTCTTCTGTGGTCGGATCTACATGAGTTATGTCCTCCACTGGATTGAATATCGGTTTGCCTGACTTAACGGTCTTAAACACGTTCAAGGCCTCATCAACATCATTCGTATACTCCTGGCTAGGCTCTGATTTATCCTGGGTCTCATCAACAGGAACCAAATTACCTGATAAGTGGAACAACGGGCTGTAATTAGATTGAGTTGGATTTTGAGAATCGTATATCATGATAGAAAATTTTTCAGCTGAAGTATTAATTTCAGCTGGAACATCCCACGTATAGTATCCCTTGTTAGGTATATTTTCAACAATGGTGAACTCAGTGTCAAGATTTCTTGGATCCCCTGAACGAAGAACTAAGCCAACAAAAGGAATTGAGTTATCCGGAGCCCATCGTATCAAGTACGAGTTCCCAAGGTCAATTGTCGAGTCTTCCTGAGGGAAATAGACTGCCAAAGGCAATAGACTTTGTTCGTTCAATGCTGCTACAGCGATCGGAAAGAGAGCACAAAGCAAATGAAACATTGAAATTAGCAGTAAGGAAAAACAGTAAAGTATTAGATCTCACAGGTCTTTCAAACTATAAATAAGGTTCTTGGCCGTCATGCAAGATTGCAGTCGGCATATGCACACGTTTACATCCGATGTCGTATTTAACATTCTAAAAAACCGCCACGTTTCATTTGTCTACTTCAAATAGAAAATAAATAATAGATTAAGGTTTAAGGTTTATAATAGAGCTGGTGAAAGAGAGATGAGGAGCGATACACGACGATTTGGTCACCGTGTAGATGATATCTAGTACTTTTTCATGAAGATTCAATGGAGTTTAGAAATCCCGGATCTGCTGTCAATCTAGACTTGAACTTGGCCCACCAATCATCAAATGCTTTGATAGGCACCTTGCCTTGTGGGTCCACAAAACTTGCCAGAAAGTTATAAGAATGGCTCACAATTTTGTTTGCTAGAGAGGCAATATCATTAGAAGAAGGCGGTGGCTGTGAACCAGTTATAGTCTTTTTTGGCTTTTCAGAAGCAATCCTCTGCGCGGCGAGGTACTGATCCACCTGAGCTATAGGCTCAATTGATATTCCGAAAGTGATTACCTGATCAACCGCAGCAGTTTCACTTTCATCAGTCATTAATTCATCGACATCATTGGTAGTAACGGCTGTTGCTCCCATATTTAATTTGAAAATAGCTGATTGTTTAACTGCCGATAGCGCACCCAACAATGTAAATCCCACATTTCCAGGGAGCTGAGCATAGACAGCAGCCGCAACATCCGCTGGGAATTGAGTCCCTGGAAGAACAAAAAGGGCGATATAATTTATTTTAGAGGCATCATTAACGGTGAAAACGAATTTAGTAGGTTCGACCTGATTAATTCCAGTTTCTACAGGGCGCCCACCACAAACATAACCGAACATTTCCTCGTTTATCGATTGAACTGGGACGTGCGCAATGAAGAGCTATGGGCAAAATAAAATGGTGAGCAAATTACTTCTTATGCTCTCTGGTGGATTGCGATTTGGATCATCCTCAAAAAAATAAATCTCGTGACAAAATAGTTCCTAACCCTTGGTCTCGCCATCCCCTAGACCTTGAACTGATCACCTATGGTCTTTTCTCTATAGTGAGCAGAGAGGATAAGCGATAGAGTCTCATCAATAGATACTATTATTTATTTACCTATGCTCTAAATTGAATACAGGATAATACATATTACCAAAATGTTGAAAATTTGTAGCATTTTGGCAAGAAAACGCCTGAGACATACATATATACATTCATATATAATATAAATAATTCACTTGCTCTCAGATTTATATGTACACGAAAGAAGTAGCGCATCCTGCAAATATTTGTTTGACTTTGACATCAAATTCCATCGGTAGAGGACAGTTTCCATGTTCTCCCCATCCCCACGTTTGAACATGGTTGTCTCGAGTGGCTATTCCGTGTTCACTACCCAATGCGTATAATTCCATATCATCTGGAATATTAAGCTGGTTGTGAAAATTAGATCCATACATTTTCCCACTGATAAGTATATGTGACCAACCAGACAACAGGACACTGGAACCCACCGGAATTCTTGCCGGTAGATTTGCGAATTTAGAAGGGCCAAAATAATAAATAGTGGAATTTTTCTCGACAACTGTATAGTCCCGACCACAAGCGATTCTGCTCAATGATTCAGTTTTATCGCTAATATACAGTTTCTGAGGGGTCTCCACGAAGCTTGTCATCGATCCACATTGAGACTTTCTACTTGCACCCCAGCCGTATACTTCTCCATTGCTGAGTGATACTATGGTATGTCGCATCCCTGAACAGATTTGGATAACTTCTGCCTTGAATTGGAAATCTCTACGATCTAGTATGCACTTTGGTTCAAGTAGCCAGAATTGATCAGAAGAGTCTACCAACCAACTGAAATCCCACCCACAACTTGCTAATTTCCATTTAAGTCCTTGAGGGTGCTCAATGGGTGTGAACAATGCATCTTGATTAGTATATGCCTTTCCGCTACTCTTCTCTATAATAACAGTATGATTGCCACCACCTACCAGATTGATTTCACCATTGAGATCCAATTTAATTGGTGTCCACTGTGATAGATCTTCCTCGTGACCTACGCCTAGCTGGCCATTCCCATTTGATCCACAAGCGAATAGCATGTTTTCTATTTTGTTGTCACAAAGGTGATCACATGCATGTATAACACCTGCTTGTTGAAGCGTCTCGACATTAGTTGCTAATAATTACATGGTCAAAATATGAAAAGAAATTAAATATAAGTTTTAATAAATAGAATAGGATTCATTGATTCAGTGACGTTAATGCCATCAGAATCTACCTTCTATATCCCTTATCTTGATTATCATCCTTATAATCATCACCGTCAGTGTCATCAAATTCATCACTACTATCCTCATTTTGATTGAGATCTGTACTTGAAATGGGCATGACTGGGGGAGGGGCACCTGGCGGGATATGAAACTTATTCTTGAGCTCAGCTCTCCGCAATCGAAGTCGTTTGGAGGGCGCTCGATTCAGAAGGTCTTCATAATCAGGTGTTTTTTCTGAACCATTTCTTTTATTTGGTAACGGAGAGTGGCTCAATCTTTTCTCCTCCTTATAGCTATCATCAGTTGATGGCATTACAGGAGGTGCTGGCGCTGGCGCTACGGGTTGAGACGGTGTGTTAACAATGCCAGGTTTCAGATTCTGAACTACTTGAGGTAATTCTGCAGATGGTGTAGATTCTTTCTGATGATCTGAAGGTATATGATCCACGGCCCAAGAAGCGGACATATTTCCGGGTGGTGTATTGGGATCACTGCTCCCATGATCAAGGGGTTTCTTGGGGCTAGATGCTGACGCTGTTGGCGGCTCATTCTGCTGAGGTTTATCTTCGTTAACATTCGAATCAGCGATATTTTGGCACTTAGCATAATGGTCATTCAAATGATGCAGTTGAAGCTCAAGCTTCTGTTTTTGAAAATAGAAAAAATGCATAGAATCCCCTGATACAGGAGGATCAAATTTAATGGTATCCCTGATAAACTCATCAATTAGTAAATTGTTGATACCCAATTTATTCAATTCAAGCCTTATTTCATTAGAAGTTTGGTTAAGATGATTCCAACGATCCATGACTGACTGATTTACGGTTTTATTCTGAGATAATCGTGAAGAAGAGAAGGAAATGCTAGATTTTGATTTAGTATGAGATTTTGGGGAAGAAAAAGAAGAAGCATGGCCGTATACATTAGAACTTGATATATCTCGATCATCCCAGTTCAACATAAGACTGCATTGGGATAGCTGCTGCTGTATCTGCATTTGCATCTGCATTTGCATTTGTAGCTGTATCTGCATCTGCATTTGGATTTGATTCAATCGCGTATTATAGTCCATTACATTCGGAGCAGGTGAAATTCCTTGGGCTGAGCTATAGCTAAATGACGTATTTAAATGAGGTGCTGAAAGTGATGCATTAGGATCAAATCCATTGATTGGCAAAGCAGAGTCATGAGGGTGCACAGGTGGAAATTCGTTAGGCGGTTGCATGAGTCTGATTGGTATTGAATAAATGAGAAAAAAAACAAAATAGGACTCGGAAAATGTTTGTTCCTTTTATTCTAGAATCAGCGAGTCGGGTCCTATTTCCTTTTCTTAAACTTATATTTATATACCAATATACTTCGAATACAACAAAGCGAGGAAGATAAGTCAGTCAGTGTCTACTAATAACATTAGACGCCCCTTGCCCACAACTCGTCGATTGTGGTAATCCAAGCAGTGAAATGAATGTCAAAATCAATTAATGTTAACGTATAAAATTCTAAATTGAGTCGAATCTACTATTCCATATTTCTATATTTTAACAATATTTTATGCTTCTTATGGCTTAGATACCTAAGTAAGTGAGACAGAGCCAGCCCTGAAAACACCTTCTAACGATATGTAGTTACTCTCCTCGTTGACTCCCAAACCTTACAAGATCATCAGCTCCCAGCCAATTAATGGACAGTCAAAAAAAGAGCTCTCTAGCAATCTTTTTCTTTGGTAATAATTAGAAACAATGTTGAAGCACGCTGCTAAATCACTAGTTCGTAAATCCGGTGTTGTGCAGCCTAAAAGAGCTGCCCATGGAGTTTCATATGGCCCTGAAGAGCCACTTAGCTATTACGTGAAGTGGATAGCCGGCGTGGGTGCCTTCACTGGAATTCTTGCCTACGATAGATTCTACAGTGACCGTAAAATCTCTAAATTTATTACACCCGATACAAACGTTGATGAAATCGAAAAGCAACGTGAGCGTTTTGCTGATAGACAAATCCAGGAACAAGACAGAAACATTGAGTTACTATTTCCTAGACAACGTACAACTCATTTGACAACATTCTCGCCGAATCCTGTACCAGTTGGTTCACGCCGAGAACAACACTCTAACAATGTGCTAGATCCTGAGAGCATAACTGAGAGACGACCAAGGGCAAACTAGATATACATATCTATATTTAGCAAACAGCTTGAGACGGATTTATTACTTACCCAAATTAACAACTAAAATATTAAAATCGGCCGGAAAAGAAAGCATGTGAATTCTTAACTTATCATGTTCCAAAATAAATAATTAAATTCTATGTTTACATACTTTTTTATTTTTCTACAGGATGTCGTCAAGTAGGTTTATAATCTCATAAATTATCTCATCATTAACATATGTCATTGCGCATATTATTGTAACTATTTCCCTAAAGCCGTTTATTGTTCTGATCTCATTTAAAATGCCATCTTCCTTATGAGAAATGGGTCAGGGTTGGGGCAGTGCTCTAAATTCCAGGCAAGCGGTCATTTTCCTCGCTCCCCGGCAATACCCTAAACCTGCCTTTGGAGTATAGGTTAATTTATTTTAATAGCGTTTCACACAATTTCCGACGTTGTTTACGAAGAATCTCTAAATAATCAAGAACCAAAAGAAAAACCGTCGACCTCTTCAGTATTGGCTATATTTCCTTGTAGCTTCTTCAACCGAATTGTGATCGCATAAATTGCATTTATTTATAGCTTCAAACCTTGCTATTTAAACCGCTCATTTTGTTTTTATTTGTTTGTTTGTTGTACCCATCATATTAACAATAAATTTTAACTCTGCATTGTTGTTCGCCAGTTGGACAAATTCGAACCTTCTTTTGCCACATTAGTAGGACATCATCGTGCAAATGGGCCAAATCCACTCTAAATATGGACCCTCGATACCTTACAATACAGATTCAAAGGGGTTCTTTGTAGAGAAATTTCAGTGCTGTGTGAATGATGGTAATCAAAGTGCTTCAGGACCTCATATGAAGTCACTGAGCTCGACAGTTTTATTAACTACTAAGTACGATACAAAAACCGATAAGTTGGTGAGTACCAGGACAGATAAAAGACCTATCACACTGGTAGAAGATCCAGAATCTGGTTCTGCTATTCTTCAAGTACCTTACCAACCATCTTTGTCTCTTAAATTTTGCCTTTCTATTGCATTAATCCCGGGTAGTGTCAAACATAGGCTAGTATTCGCCCATGCCTCGTCAGCAAGGGAACTTAATCAAGTAATAGAAGGGCGACATTTGGGCAACTGGATTGACGTTGGTACTTGGACGGAGCCAAGTTATCCAGTCATTGAGAAATTTGATTTTTTATTTGTTTGGGATGCTCAAGAAGATAAGTTGGGAGGTCAACCTATTCATTTTGCATTTTTCTTTGATAATAGTCCGGCTAGATTGGTGACAGGTGCGTCAGTTTGGGTTTGTGAACGACCCACGGATGAGTTCTCGATGATTTATGATCCAACACAGACCCCTCTTACCATGGCTACACCAACAAATAATCCTACCGCACCGACTCAACCCCCACCTCAATTACTCTCCAATAATCCAGTAAATCACTCTCAGTCTGTACATCACAGTCAGCATACGCAACCGCCAAATCCTCAGAACCACCTTAATCAACCGAGCAACATTAGTTCTCCGAATCACCTGGCTGCGCCCGTACCAGCTCATCCACCATCATCATCCAGATCTGCCAGTGGTCGACAGAAACAGGATAACCTTCCCTACGGTATGCCTTTGCAAAATATAAAATTAAAAACTGCACTGAGACCATCAGCGGAAAATCAGTTCTCCCCTGAAGATGGTCCTCAGTTTCGAAGTGCACTCGTTAATATGGAGAGAAAGGTTCCTACCCTGAGATCACGCATTAAACAGATTTTAAAACGGAGTCTCATGTCTCGTGAGCGACTTCAGGCTTTAATTGAGGCAGATCAGTGGCTAGCTTCAGCAATACAGGAGGCTGCACGTTATGAATGCCCAAGCTTTAGCCCAGTTGCTGAATGGTTTAGCAGACAAAACGATGGCGGATTAAGTGCAATACAAAGACAACGCAAAGTCAGTCTGAATGAGCTTTCTCTTCGTATTATCGAGCCTCTTCAGCAATTTTATGAGTACGATATAAAAGCTTTCGAGCAGAAGAAAAGAGAGTTTGAGGAAGAAAGTAACCAATTCTATAGTTGGACATCGAAATTTCTTGCCAGCAAGAATGGTAAACGTGGAAAGTCTGTAGATGCTTCTGACATTAAGTTTAGTGCCAAAAAACGCAGATTTGATGCCGCTAGGTTGGAATATTTTACGTATTTGAATGAGCTGACTGTTGGACTGAAACAGCAGATTCTTCTGCAGCTGTTCGCTTTGGCCGCTCAATCATTCACTGACTCCCACATTGCTCTTGGAAGTGAAATGACGAATCGTACACAACCCGCTGTTGATGAAATGGTAGAAGATATTAAAAAGGCTGCTCGTGAGTGGGATCAATTCCGATTAGAAAATCTTCAAAGACGCAAGTCCATGTTAGAGGATTCTAAATATATCTCTAATGATGATGACATTACTAATTATGGCTCTGAACGGCAGGGATCTCCCGAAGTCATTAGTCCTGGTGTCCAGCAGCAAGACTCTATGAATTATAAGGAGGGCCTTTTGTGGGCATCAAGTCGCCCCGGTGGCCATCAGGACTCTCAAGTCACCAACAAACAGGGATTACCGAATCCAAAATGGCATAAATATTGGGTTGTTCTCGATGGCAGTACCATTAGAGAATTTACAAATTGGAAGCAGAGCGTAGTGGACCTTCACATCGAGCCTATTAACTTGCTTGTTGCAGCAGTTAGAGAAGCACGTTCCATGGACAGAAGATTTTGTTTTGAAGTAATCACTCCTCAATATAAACGAGTGTATCAGGCAACCTCCGAAGAAGACGTAAGAGCGTGGATTGCTGCCATCAAAAAGTCGATCTCCACATTGCTTGAAGCTGCTGATGATCAATTGGCTTCTCCGCTTGCACGTGAGGTAGACCATGGTGACACAAGTCTCAGTGGTCCATTTTCTCCGGGTATTCGTGAAATTCAACCAGGTGCTACTAGTCTCAGCTCGAGTCCTGGCCAATATAACCTGGCGCACCAGGTCACAGCGCACTCGCCTACATCGAACAATCAAGCGTACCAACACCAGCAATCTCATCAAAATACTGGCCTGCTCAGTACACCCCTTGCGAATCCATATCACCAACATCAAAATAAACAACCCAGCCTCGGCTCCTCGAACACAAATGATGCTGGCTCTCCACGGGCAGACAGGCTTGAGAAAATGACCCGAAGAATCAGCTTTAAAGGGCATGAAAAACCGACAGTTCCTCCGATCAACACAGCTGTGCAGTCACAATTCAGTACTCATCCTCCCGTTCTTCTTAGTAGTCCCCCCGTAAGCACTCCGGTGTCATTCCCTATACAGGATGATCTAATTCGACTAGTACAGAGGAACCCGAGTAACAAGATTTGTGCTGAGTGTCAATCAACTCAGAATGTAGAATGGGTGTCAATTAATCTACTTGTTGTAATGTGCATTGAGTGCTCTGGTGCCCATCGTTCACTCGGATCCCACATTTCAAAGATCCGAAGTCTCACGTTAGATATTGGTGCATTCAATCCAAGTTTGCGTGCAGCAATGCTATCTGTTTCCAATGGCATCATAAATCAAATTTGGGAAGCTAGGTTGCCTTCATCAAGAAAGCTCAGCGCTGATGCATCCGGGATGGTTCGGAAGAAATTTGTGACGGAAAAGTATATTGAAAAACAGTTTATTGATGAGCTAGAAAAGCCCAATACTATGTTAAGACGAGCTATTACAGACCAGGACATACCTAAGATCTGCGCAGCACTAGCTTCTCGTGCCAATGCCAACGGGATGAGTGATTCAAATGAGCCGATGCTAATTGATGCTTTGAGATCAGCTGGACCTGATGCTTCACAGTTTCCTTCAGCAGAAATTCTCATTAAGAATGGAGCCACAATCCCACCTAGCGGTGTTTATTCTGGTCTTAGTAGCAGTGCCGAAGCTTTCCTGGCCAGTAAAGGAACCCAATAACTATATTTATTTAATTTTTTAATTTGTAATCTAATGTGTTTAACTTCTAATTTCTAGCTACTTCGGTATTTTTTCACCATTTAATTTACACCCATCTTGAATCTTGAATCTCCTCCGGTTATTCGTGATCGTGAACGAGCATGGCAACCCCCCCCCCTGATGCTGAACTGAATAATTTTAGGTTTGACATTTTAAGAAGATTGCCGATTTCTCACCTGATCTTGTTTTGACAAGCCCTCTCATCTAACCGAGAATTTACGGTCCGAAGTCCCGATGAATCATACTCTCCATATGGAGGGGAGATGGTGGTGGGTTATGTTTACAAACGTTCCCAGAATTTAGCGGGCTGGTTGGCGTGCAGGGCAGGGTGACGAGCACACTTTACCCTGTACCTACCCTAATCCAGTTATCGCTTACTAAGTGTTTTGTTTTTTCTCTTGACGACCCACGTATAGTGTTCTAAAAATACGTGAGACGTCAGACGCGTGTCAAGAAATTTTATTGACAGGTTCAGCTTTATTCGGTAAATATTCGTAGATTTAACATTAATGTAGTTCTTAACGTAATTTTAACTCAGTTTACCGGGTTACATGATCGTTATTATGAAAAACGGACGGCTGGGTATGCTCCGAACTTTGTTTTCATTTGTCTACATGGGCGAGGTCGCGACACGCGTATAACCCTACATATGCAACAAGATTCATACCTGCCTACCCAAGCCACGGACTTTAGAAGAAAATCAACACAAAAGCTAAATACCCTCGCACCCCCACCATTTTTTCTTCCTCTCCCTTTTTTATTGTAACACAAACCTTTGTGAACCGCATAGAGAAAGCTAGTCACTCGTTAAAAATTGAACCACCTTCAAAATTACACATAAAAAACAAATGGTTTCTACTAGCGCTCTCGTTTTCGCTGCCGCTGCTTCTCTTGTCAGTGCACAGGATAATTCTACCTGCTCCTCATTTGTGAATGCTACCAGCCAGGCTGATCTCGACAAGATTGCCAGCTGCTCTACCTTCGATGCATCTCTTACTATTAGTACTGAGGCCGGTGTTCTCACTTTGAATGGTATCCAGAATATCACTGGTGACCTTAGCATTCTCCAGTCTTCATCTTTGACCAGCTTCAGCGCGCCCCAGCTTCGTCGTGTTGGTGGTGAGCTTGACCTTGAAGAACTCACCATCCTTAGCACTCTTTCTATGCCTGCTCTCACTGACTTGGGTGGATTTAAAGTCATTACTCTTCCTGCCTTGGAGGAGCTTCAATTCAACAGTGGCGTTCAGAATGCTAAGAACGTCTTGGTCAGTGATACTTCTCTCAAGTCTCTTGAGGGTCTCAACTTGTCCAGTGTTGACACTTTCGAGGTAAACAACAACAAGAACATTGACGAGATCTCTGTTTCTGCTACTCAGATCTCCCAGTCTTTGGATGTTTCTTTCAACGCTCCTAAGGTAAACGTTAGTTTCCCCAACCTTCAGTGGGTTAACAACGCCACCTTCCGTTACTGCTCATCTGTTGATATGCCTGTTCTTACTAAGGTCAACAACTCTCTTGGCTTTGTTAACAACACCATCTACGGCATCAGTCTTGACACTCTTTCTTCTGTAGGATCCCTTACCATCAGCTCTAACTCTCAGCTCCGTAATGCTTCCTTCGCCAACTTGACCACTATCGACGGTGGATTTGTCATTGCCAATAACACCAAATATCAAAACGTCTATGGTTTCCCTAAGCTTCAGTCCGTTAAGGGCTCCATTGAGTTCCAGGGTAATTTGACTCAGGCATCTCTTCCTAAGCTGGAGGAGGTCGATGGTGGTGTCACCATCAACAGTGATAACGTTTTCAACTGCTCCACCTTTGATGATGCTCACAAGAATGGTGACTTCCATGGTGACAGATATGTGTGCAAGGGTGTCTCTACTACTGTATCCACTACAATCAACTCTGCCACTAACACCAACTCTAACACTGGCAGTCAGACCGCCAGCTCTACTTCCGCTTCCGGTTCTGCAACTGCTACTTCTAGTGCTTCCAAGTCTAAGTCTAAGTCTAAGAACGAGGCTGCCCCCATGGCTGCTGCTGGCACTGGCCTTATGGGCGTCATCGCTGCCGCTCTCTTCCAGTTCCTTTAGAGAATTCATGAGGTTCGCAGGCTCGAATCCGGGGGGGTTTCCCCGTGTGTATGTAATTAATTAGCATGAATCCGTTGCATTGCAACATAATAAATATGTAATTGACCTTGTTGTAAAATATAGACCCAAACGATTAGTAAATATATTGCCCTCTGAGAACTTCAACGAAAGTATGGATGGGAGATACGCTAGCTAATTATGTACCTCAGGAAAAGAAAACTACGACAAACAGAAACCGAAATATAAACACAGACAATTATAAGACGAACACACAGATACACGAATATATGAGATACAATTAAACATAACCAATTACAAAAAGAAGCAGATACCATATGAAAACGGCATACACGCAACACTAAAGGGATGGTCGTAAGAAATGATAGAACACACATAAAAATGGATCATTTGAACCCATAAAGACCATTTTCAAAAATGTACTGAGTTACTGAATTCGGTACAACTGCTAGCAAATCTTCCTTTGATCTACGTGCTCGACTTGAGCTTATGTTCACAGTGTCGTCTTCTGACTCATGACAAATTATTCGAGAAGAGAATGAACCAAATGTATCAGAGGTAGCAAGATATCGTCGCTGGTCAGCAATTGAGCCCATACCGGGCGTTCCCGACACAGGATCTTCATTACGAGTAAGAGCCAATACCTGGACATGCTCAAAGAAACGGGAAAGTACAGTCTTCACTGGTTCATTATAGAACCTCTGATCTCCTAGACGTACAAGAGTGTCAAATCCCATCGCGAAAACTATGCTACTACCATGATGATGATTCAAACCTCCCAAATGATGACTTACTACCTCAGCCTTTTCAATAAACATCGGTGCTGTAGTCAGAGCCCAACCTACCTTCGAAACACCACCATCAGTAACAGGAAACTCATCAGATATCATTAATTTAACCATATCTATCCTTTGATCCAAAATATGTGGATTAACAGTAGGTTTCTCTGCATTACCTGTGGCTAGCATGAATATGACATAACAATCCTTAAATGAACTCTGACAGAGCCGGGCTAATTTAAGATGCGCTAAATTCGGGGGATTGAACGAAGAATCAACAAAACAAACTGTAGACTTACGTGGAATACTTAGATTTGTCCAAAAACTAAGACCGCTTCCTACAAACTCCGACGCAAGCATACCGAAAAACCCTAAAACGACGGGGCGTGGGGAAGGCACATAAGTACGCATAAGGTGCGCATCAGGTTGGAAAACCAATACGACGAAGATCACTTTTGTGCTCATGAACGGGAATGAAATATTGTGAGGCGACCATTAACCAAACAATAGAAAGAGAAAAATGGAACTAGAATTATGATAGAATTATTATAAAATATGTAATTAATGAAAGATGCAGAGTAAAAAACAATGCTAATTGATGCAACAAGAGACACCCAGATCAAAAGCTATCCATCAAACTCTTCAAATAGCTCATCCAGGACATATTCAATTTTGGTTCGGGCCCATATAATGGACATCTGTGGCCAAACACTTCGCACACCCATGTCAATCCAATGATTTACCTTTTTATTGATATTTGTAGTATCAAATATCAGCAACAGATCACGAATAAAGGCATCTGACTCTGGAACGACATTCACTTGAAACCCACCCGGGATCATTTCGTCCACAAACACAGACTTAAGCTGCGGACTAAGTATACCCCAATCCGCCAACTGCCCCAGTCTATATTGGAGACTCATTCGGATCAATGTTGCAATTTTATGCCATAAACGAGGCTGACCACGGTATTTGAATTCAGATATTAATATGGGAGCATAATACGGACGGCTTACACTTACTACAAAGTTATTCACATTGAACAATTCTGCAAGACGTGTATAGGGTGATTCTCTGGGAGGAACAAATGTTTTGTGGTTGGCAGAATGAAATTTAACCTCTTTATCATGAAACTTGCATACCTTTCCCTGGTAGTCTTTGGCTAGTATATCAACTATGGGATGACCGGGGAGAGTGTTCGAGCCAATAGATGCCAACATTGCCGATCGAACGACAACCTTAGGGGTCGTAAGATAGTTATAAAATGTACCACTGCTCTCCCCATGCTGAAGGACAAGAATATTTAACACTCGTCCAGATGTAATATAAGCTTCTTCAAAGGTCATATTACCCAAATGGGCTGATACAAACTCAAAAAACATGAGAACTTCCTTAGAAAACAGAGTTCTAACTGCATTATCTCCCAAAGTACCAAGGTCTCCATCAGGTTCCTCAGATTTACCGAAGGGTCCTATCAAAGAACCCAAGTGAGATATGGAATCGCCAATCTCCTGCAGTGGAATACTACATACATACGCTGCAACAATTGAGCCTACAGTGGCACCACAAAGAACCGAAGGGAGCAATTGACAATCATAAAGACTCTTAACAACCCCAAGGTGACACAACCCGAAGAGACTACCACCATGGAGAATAAGCGCCGTACGTCCGTAGCTCTGCCTAGTGTCTTTGAAGAATGTTTTCAATTCCGACTTATAATCACCAGGTCGACTCAATGCTACACTACTAAGATATTGCAATGAGTAACACACACTATTAATATAATCTTCAATCAAAGTCTTTGTTCCTGCATACGAACGTGTATACAGATCAGATGTAGCGATGCTACCCATATTTCGTATTAAACCAGACCGAACCACATCACTGAGTTCCTCTACATGCTCATTAAATCTAAGCTGATCAAGTTTAAGTACAAGAAGTGCAATTAATTTATAGTCGTAATCTTTAGATGCAGGGTCTGTGCGCCATACATCGTTCCCATGATAATGATCGAGTCTTAGGGCAATATCGTGCCATTCTTCATACGACTTAGCCTGATCTAGTTTTGTGTTCAACAATTGTTTTTCATTAGGCTTGAATATATGCTGAAGTATGCGAGGTTGCCAGTAATTAAAGACATCACCTGCGAATTCAATCACCCCCAGCATGTGTAGCCAAATTAGGTAGTTAGGTAAGGGTTGGGATTTTTATATTATGCACATACTGAATGCAGTAGGAAACATGTTAGGAATAATAGCTAGCAAACAAAATTCCATATATTCTTTCTAATTAGAAAACCAGAGAGTTGATCAATGATAGTTCTCTCATCAGTTTTAGGTCAATGGATGAATTAATAGTATAATCTTTATAAGAAATATATACATATTAGAATTGGGGTATAAAAAAATTAGTTTAAGATTCAAGCAAGTCCCATATTTGTTCACATAGATTCATAAACTTCGCACGTTTAGCTGCCTTTATTGACTTCTCGCAGTTCGAGGTTTCACAAACAGAGTTCTTTGAGCTACTTTCACTTGGTGAATAGGAGCTCGAATATACTGGACTAGAGATACTCTTTGTAACAAATGGGGCCGAAAGGATAGGCGGAAGTGGAGACACAACGGAACTGGACTTTTGATGAACGGAATTGGAGAACTCTAAATCTTGAAGTCTTCGCTTTTTGTTCAGAAGTGGATTAGCGGAATACGGCCCGGTGAATTGACGCTCGCGACACACTGCATTCATGTCCAATGGTGGTGGTCTCTTCAAATTCTGGGAGCTAGTTGATTTATTAAGGAAGGAAGGTAGCTTTTTATCTGACACTTTTTCAGTGGTAGAAGAAGGGGGAGTAACTGGGCATCTGTAAGGGGAGGTTCGCTGGTGGTCATTACTAGTTTTAACGAACTTTTCCGCAGACTCAACATCGATGAGAAGATTCTTCACTGCAAGACGCTTGTAATTAGGGGATAGCGATTTCTTCGTCGCAGTGTCCTCGTCAGGTTGCTTCAAATTAATCGACGGAAGTTTTTCTGAGTCCTCTTTTTGCGAAGTAACTACTATCACTGGTTCATCACTTTTGCTAGATTTTGAGTCTGGATGTGGTCTCTCCATGTTCGAAAATTCGTAACACACTCACTGGTAAAGTGGTAAATAGAGATATATCTCTTTCTTTCTCTCCTGGTAAATTAGCAGGACTTCGTGGTTAAATTAATTTGCGGATCTAATAGAATTAGCCCTCAATTCTAATTTTTTTTAAAAAAAGAGTGATAGATTCAAGGTTGGAGGTAAAGATCGAGATATGCCACTAAAAAGGGGCTCCTGACAAAATGAGTGCGACAAATGTATACGCTAGGTGACTTCTCTTAATTCTAGTTATATGTCCGTTCAATATCTTCAAACTTATATGAAAAAATGGCCGTGAGGATTATTAAATTAAATTACTGCAGCCCTCGAAATTACTCACCGATAAGGTTTCAGCATGTCTCAAACGCTCTATGAAGCAAGATGTGTGTAAATTCGATAGAAGTAGAAATACGTTTTGATAATAGTGAAGGAATTTTTGAACTAGATAAATTGAGCTTTTTCTTTAATTTTTACCTATATACATGCTTACTTTTCGGATATTTAACAGACTAGCAACCTTTTATTCTGCAACAAACAAACAGAAACAATCCAAACTATCTTGTTAGACCTCTTACAACCGTCTATAATTATTTGTAATAATTCAAAAATATTTTTAAGTCTTTATTGCAATTCACTAAGGTTTAAGGTTTCGTATTTCAATATTAAATACTTTACGTTTAATAATGCGATTTAGGTCAAAGAGATCGTATCCCGTCATGCATGCAGCTCTTAAAGTGTGAAACAGGGAAGCAAGAGATAAAAATAAATGGAATGATTCGATTCTGGAGCAAAAATGTTAGGGAAAATTCCAAAAGATGCAGTAATGAAATTGTGCCATAAATATATATAAGCTACTAGTTCTAACACTAATATTAATGTTCACCAAATAAAAATTGTGTCTTAGCTCTTAACTGAATTTTTACTTTACTGATATTTCCACTGATAATGCGTTATCACGAGAAGTGGTTAGAGCGATATCTATTTTACCGCAACCCTGATTGACGGACCACACGATAGCGATGATTCGCAACCAGCTTTTGGATGATATTAGGAGTAGCATTCACTCAAAGCCGATTCCTTGGAAAGGATTGAATCGTGCAAATGTAGTTGGAGAAACCGAGAGCCAGAACTTTGAATGTCTTGGGAAGTTAAGTTCTGCTGATCGTTATGAGAAAGTGCGTACTGATTATGCTAAATATACGTCCTCAATTACACAACTAATATCCAGTAGTGAGACGCGTGACGATGTTATCAAATATTTACTTTTGTTTGTCGTAGAATATGCCCCCGTGGTGCCCGAGCTATCAGCAGCTATTACCAAGGACCCCAAAGTATATACTCTTTTCCAGAGTATGTTTGAGCGTAATGATGAGCAGATCAGGGTGCTTTCAGCAGTTTGTATCACAATACTTGCATCCAGCGGAACGAAAGCACCATTGGAAACTATTGAGCAACTTTACAGGTTCTCCATTCAACACCTTTTGCTTCCCTCAAAGCTTGATGTAAATTATCGTGATTTGGGTGCACAACTCTTAGCTATGGTGCTCCAGAATGCTGCCTATCGAAAAGTTTTTGGTAATCATGCTGCTGAAGCTGTGCCTGCTATACTTGCATTAGTGGCGTCGGCACCTTTACAGGCTCAATACACAGGACTACTGGTATTATGGATTCTCTCATTTGATGCCCAAACTGCCGGAAGATTTGCGACTGAATTCAATGTCATTTCAATTGCAGTAGATATCGCCAAGGCAGCTCTGAAAGAAAAGATTGTGCGTGTCAGTGTAGCAGTGCTAAGTAACTTAGTAAGGTTTGCTGCTAAGGTAGCTGTGCCGATCATGATAGCTGAGAGTGCTTTAAGTGTTAGTAAGATGCTCGCGACTCGCAAATGGAATGATGAGGAGCTGGTTGCCGATCTTGAATATCTCATTTCTGAGCTTACCTCCGCTTTCGAGGCCATGACAACTTTTGATGAATATGAAAGCGAACTCAAAGCCAAGAAACTGAGATGGACACCAGTACATCGTAACCGTGCATTTTGGATTGAAAACATAGATGAGTTTAAGGCAAAAAATTGGGCTATATTGCATCAATTGCTACAGATTGCTAATGAATCAGAGGACAGCGTAACTTTGGCGGTCGCCTGCAATGACATTGCCGCCATTGTGGATCAGGATCCTGATGCTAGTACCGTAGTAGCCAAAGCAGGTGGCAAAGTACGTCTCATAGAGCTGATTTCAAATAAGGACACTGAAGTGAGATACGAGGCTCTGCGTGCTACTCAGAAGATGTTATCTCATATTTTCGCGTAGTCTAAACAAAAGATATAATTTACACAGGTTATAAATAATAATAAGTACCTCTACAGCTATTTTGCAGTTAAATCAAGCTACCACCATTATTCGAGCTGAAGTCACCAAAATCATCATTGTTAGACACCTGAGGCTTTGCATTATACGTTTTTGTTGTGGGTTGAAGTGGTGTAAAGTCCATAAAATTATGTGACACATCTGACGATGGAGATTCGATGATCTTACTGTTACTGGAAGGAACCAATGCAACCATAGATATCTGTGATGTGGGTGGGCCAGGCTTGAGGGTCTTCATAGGCTGAGGATTAGATTGAGATTGAGATTGAGGTTGAGATTGAAATTGGGGTGGAGGTACCTTGGGCAAAGGCTTTGTATCCATTAAAATATCCCATGATGGATTCTTGATAGGATCCTTAGAGTGACCGCTGGCATGTTTCGATGTAGAAGGTTTCGCGGCGGAGGCACTCGGGATGCTGGAAGTAGATTTAATACTTGTACTCTGAACTGGCGGAGATTCCACCCAGCTATCTATTTCATTGCTGGGTGCTCGAAGGTTGTCCATCCAATCCGATTCTTTGTTTCCTATAAGTTCCTTAACTTGCTTTACCTCTACATTAGCAATTTCCTGATTAGCTACCGCCAACACTTGTTTAAATTGATCTACAGTAAGTTGACGTGCCATGGATATATCTAGCAAATGAGGAACAGCCAAGGTAAAGACCTGTTGGGGAGTAAGGCGAAGGCATATAGTTTTCCAGAGCTCAGCCACCGCAACAACAACTGCAGGTTCCCTAGTTTTCATTGCTTGAAGGGCTGGTATGAGTCGATCACTAACAACTGCTTTAGATGCATTCTCCACCAGTACCGACAAGGATTGTGTTGCAGCTACCTTTACTGCACGGGCTGGAGTAGCTGCGAAGCAATCAATAACTGAAGTAAGAAATAGCTCAAGCTTCGATGCACTTAATTTGGACGCGAAAGATCCAGTATTTGAAAGCATTTGTGTTTGGAGACTATGATAAGCTGCCTCATGGTGTTTTAAAGAGTCTATCAGTAATGGGATCACCTTGGAGAAATCCTTTTCCGTTGTTGAGTTAGCAATGATTGATAAATTACCCGCCACACTTTCTTGGAAGGGCAGAAAGGTTGTTAAGCGTGCAAACACCGGTAGAATGGCCTGAAATGACAACTTACTCATGTCATCACACACATTAAACAAGATATCACCCATCAGTTTGGTAGTAGATGTTTCTTGAGGGCCCATTAACTCAGTGTAAGCGAATTGTGATATTTTACGAAGTCGCATTTGTTTAGGGAACTGAGGAAGTAATGTTTGGAAGTGCTTTAAGAATGAGACCTTAGAATCAGGAGGCATAGCGGTATACTCATCCATAGATTTCAGAGCCTTGATGAGAGGATTCTGAAAGAAATCTGTGGTCTCCAAAACATCTAATGACATACGTCCATCACTACGTTCACAGAATAAGGAGTCCACGTAAGGAAGTAATTTGGATGGGAACTTGACAGCCTTAAGTTTCTTTCGGAATCCTACAAGCTCTGACTTATACTCACTAGAATTACCTCGTGTTCTTAAGGGAGCACTACGAGCATAAATAGCATACAGCAGACATGCTACTCCCCAAACATCATTAGATGGTTGTACCTGGCGATTCAAAACTAGCTCAGGGGCCAAGTAATCATAGGCTGGATGCATAAATGGAGGCATACGAATATCTAGCATGGGTAGATGATACTCTTGATGCTCACTAAAGTTTACCAGGAACTCTAAGCCACCAATTTTCCAGTCACCTTGAGAATCACAAAATACCGTTTGCGGAGTCAAGTTGAGATGAACTACACCCATCTGATTATGCAAAAATTGCAATGCTGTGACAACTGACGTCAACCCACGCACCACTGATAGCTCATCGAGATCAGATTCATGTATCTTTTCGACGGTTGATACAACTCGCTCAGTGACAAAGGACATTGAACCCTTTGAGGTCTCTAGAGGCTCTACCAACCGCAACACAGCAGGATGTCGAATTGTTGTGAGTTGTTGTACACCTTTTAATGCAAAGGACTTAACCTCTTCCCATACTGCTGTTCTCAGCTCAATACCATTTGCACTCATTTGGGCTGCCAGATGCTTTTTGCTAAGTACAAAGATACTTACAACATCGCCAGTAGTTTTGTGAGTACCATCATGCACAGACCAAGCACCAGCTTCGAATTGAGCCTGGCCAACTGTATACTTATAATGGATATTTGAACTAAACGATTTCAGAAATCCGAGCATTACCCTTGCCCTTATAATTTCCAGTTGAATTTATGAAACCTCTGCCTGATGATAATTGAAACAATGTTAGAAAAGAATTCAGTATCGATTTATATAGAATTTATAATGTAATCATATACAATAAATACATTAATCACGCAAGTCTCTTACGTTTACTTTGTGGTTCTTCTACTGAATCATTTCTCTCCTTAGATGATGAATCATCAGCGAGGAAATCATCGACATTAAATTGGTCATCTGAACCGAGTTGGTGATGAGTTATCCAGTCCTGAATGTTTTGCAGACTCGCTCCATTGTTAACAACATCCCTTGAGATCTGTTCCAACTCTTGACTTGAAAGTGATGGTAAGTTTGCAACTGGCATGTCAGTCAATTCGGGGAAAAACTGAGAAGGATCGTCATCAACGGGTGTGATCTGTGATGGTTGGGAGTCCATAAAGTTTTGGGAGAACAAGTTTGCTGCAGACACTCTTGGACTAGCTCTTACCAATTGGTTGTTATTGTTATTGCTGTTGTTATTGTTGTTGTTGAGAGTATTGCTATTACTGTTGGTAGAGGGGGTGGATGAGAAATTGATCGGTGAATTTGGTAAACTAGGCGACACATTGCTGGGCCACCTTCTTAGTGGACGAGGTTTTACTAAAGCTAAATCACGCTGTGTAGCAGAAGGGGAATTCAAAGATTGCGAGCGATTGTTTTTCGGTGGTACTATCTGTGTGGAACTGCTACTAGGCACAATACCATTGGAAGCATTCCCCGAACGGTTCCCACTAAGATTTGCAGTGCTAGTGGTACTCCCTGGAGTAGTACTTCCGGGAGTAGTGTTTGGAGTGGTAGTGTTAGAATCAGCCTCTTCAATTTGATGTTGCAACTGCTCAATTTCCCGAAGATCGTGAATCTGAGAGTCCACGGCCGGCAATAAATTCATATATTGCTGACTATCAATAGGGGTAATATTATCATTGAAATCCAGAATCTTGGATTGATTGCCATATATAGTAGCGAGGAATCGTAATATGCGACCAAGAATCTGACTGTGTTTGTCGTAACGTTCTCTGGTTTGGTAATATTCAGTCCACAAAAGTTCATTATCCTTACGAATACGACCGAGATCTTCGCCAATAGTTTGCTGGCGATTTTTGATCTGTTCTAGTTCGTTCAAAATTGCCTTAATATCTTGTGACGATTGCACAGACGAACTATTCTCAGAATCACCCCCCTTAGCGGTTCCATCAGCAGAGTCTCTCACTGGATGAGCCGGTTGCTTCTGGCCTTTATTTCTAACAATGTTTTTCAGAAGGTCGGGCTGTCCCTGGATAAAATTTGGATTGGCAAATTGCCAATGCTCCTCAGTGCTCTGCATAGTTCCCGCGCTGAGATCCTGAACTTTATGCCAACCATACATATTCAATTGCCTTACGAAACTCGTGAAACGTTTATGTTTAAAGAAAGCTGGCAACAATTTCTTCTCAAAGCCTTCCCTGTCTACAATAAGAATAGATCTCCCACCAGGTACCCACCTTATAAACTGATGGTTCGCCGGATTGTTAACAATCAACCACACTTTATTAACAAACGGGGCTTGAGCTACTGAATCCATTTCAAGGTATTCCTCTAAACTGGTTGGTTTTGTATTTGGTGGGGAGTCAAATTGCGACGTTGCGGCCTCATCTGTTAGTTCACTTTCCACTGGCTGTTGAGGAAGAGACTGCCCAGTCAAAGAAGACGCCTGAGTCAATTGTGGTTTCTCAGGTGAAGACGTCATAATAATTATTTCCAGGAGTTTCCACGGCTGTTAATTCCAATGTCCTTTCCTAGGATTATTTTTTAGCAGGCGAAGGCACAGGTCTAGGGCAAAAATGCAGGTAGGGTAAACCCAAATGGATGAGAAAACCCTCAACAATGACAAAACAAGTAAACTTACAATATTTTCAGCCTCTCTATTAGTTTTAGTATTAAATAGTGGGGTTGTTGTGGCTGGTTTATTTCCCTTTCAAACAGTAAGTATATGATGACCTCTTATCAACTTGGTGAAACCTATGAGCCTAAGTTATACCATCTTTCGGGACTGAACTAACTCTTAATAGAAGTATAATTTAATTTCAAATACATATATAAATACAAATATTCATGAAGGTTTCCCTCTGACTTCATCACCTAGTTCTTTCAAAGCCTGCTTATATTTTTCATCGTCTACTTCTGGTTCGATAGTCTCCTCTTCAAGTTCAGTGGTTCGTGCAACCTCTTCCTGAATTTCTCGGAAATGTTTAAGATCATAACCTGGTGCCACAATTGTCCACGCATGTCCACTAGCACCAGCACGGGCAGTTCTTCCCACACGATGTACATATTCACGCGGACCCTGCGGAGTATCATAGTTTATAACATAGTCAATAGGCATATCGATACCACGAGCAATAAGGTCCGTACATACCAGCACTCCACTAGCTTCGTGAGCGAATCTATTCAACACTTTTTTGCGATTCTGTGGACTCATTTCACCGGAGCATCTCTGACTCTCAATAGGCTGACCAAAGACTAATGCCGATACAAGGTTGATGAGTCGAGAAAGACGAGCGCAGGCCTCATTGCTGCGAGCAAATACAATAACACGACCATCACAACTCAACAAAAGATTTGTTAATACCAGAGGTTTATCACTAATGCCACGACAATGGATCAATCGTTCACTGAGTGTGGGTGGTAGAGCGAATTCATCCTTACCATCAAGCTGTTGGTTACCCACCACAAATAATTCACATTGACGACGTAACACATGCAACTCTGCAAGTTTAGCAGGGTCACGAGTGAGTGTAGCACTGAAGATAAGTCGTTGTACGGGTCGCTTCCAGACGTCAATCGAGGGTCGTGATGGTGGTTTCGGTAGCTTTGATGTCCAGTTTTGGAACGATTGACCCACAAGCCGGTCCGCCTCATCAATAATCAGTAGTTTCAAGTCATCCAAAAGGTTTGGTGTTACACTTAGATGCTCGACTAGACGACCAGGTGCGGTTATTATAATATCAGGCACATCAGTGCTGATCAAATGGGTCTCTTTGGTTAGCGTACGCTCCGGTTTCAATGCCAAAACTCGTAAGGATGTACCACTACATAACTGATCAAAAACAGTAAACACTTGCTGGATCAAAACCTTGGTTGGAAGAACTACCAAACAACGGATTCTTGGAATACGTCGGTTTCTCAGTAGATCTACAGTGGGGACCGCATAAGATAGGGTTTTACCAGAACCTGTAGCACTGTTCACCAGAATTGATGGTGGAGGATCAGGATGTAGTGCACGCTGACAATCTAAAACCCGAGGGATAACGGCACACTGTACAGCAAATGCAGATCCCATCCCCAACTCAGAAAGACGATCACAAGTGGCCTCAGATACACCCAATTCACTAAAATGTGCAGTCTTTAGGGGATCAATGAATTTAGGAGATACAATCCAATCAAGACGAGGCTTCAAGGATTGTTCAGGTGTGACTTCAGGCTGGGGAAGTGCTGAAAGACCATCAGCTTTTATGGGCTCCACAGTTGGTTGGGTTCTGTCAGTGAATTTCTCAATAGATTGCTGAGCGTCAATCCTTGCTTGAGTCTGTCTGAATCTCTCCAAAACAGAAGACACCGGTAACTGTTCTATATTCTCTACTTCTGGGTCCATTAGCCAATTATTATTTATTTCGATATTTTTTTGGAACCATCATCCTTACCCTTGGGGTCAGAGATTTGCAGCTGAGGAAGAGAAAAAAGGGTGTAAAAAAGCAGAAAGTTGAAATAGGAAGCTAACTTAACACGCTAACATAACAAATTACCAATATGTATTTTCGAAATTAGTCCAATCAATTGAGTACAACATCCAGATCAACCAATTGTGACAAAGCTATAGCTTCAGTTTTGATGAGTTTTGGTCAGTGCTTTTGATAAATTTTCGTTCAGAGGTTCATTTGTTGTTTTCTTTATTTTTCATTCATGTATTTTCCATTCTTTCCTTCCTTCCCCGTCCCTCAGTGTTCTTCTTACTATTTGTCACTCAGCTGACTAAAATTTCATATCCACAAAAATGAGAGCCACGCCGGTCGTCTTCAAGCGCTCTGTATGGAAGGTCCCACACATTGTACCACTACCTCTAAAAGAAGCCCGTGAAAAGAAAACTCCCATTCGAACTAATGCTAGAGCATGCACTATTCTTCCCAGTTTTGTAGGACTTATGTTCCAGATCCATAATGGACGTGCCTATCATCAAGTAGAAATTAATAAAAATATGATCGGTATGAAACTGGGGGATTTTGCGCCCACAAGAATCAGACATGTCTTCGGGAAAAAGAAGTGAGTCGATCGACAGTCATATTTAATATAACATAACAGTGTACATATATTCTCAATCGAGAATTCTCAGTAAAGATTTAATGCTAATTTAATAAATATATAAAAAATTCAAGTGGAAACGAATTCTTACTGCCTTCGCAATGTGTTTTTCAATTTGGCCACTCGTTGTGATCCACTTCGATTACGCCATTCAGACCAATTTCCCCAGCCACCAAGTCTAATAACCACAGCTGTTGCATTATCGTAGGTACCTAACATGCCAACATACGATAGTATCTCAGCAGCGGCCTCTTGGGGGGTACCACGTAGGTACCCCCCATCGACAGCCTTTTGTATGACAACATCACATATCTCCTGATCTGTGGCCTTATCCGTGACCCCATCAGATACTATAACAATAAAGGCTTCTTTGCCCGGTAAACGACCTCTTCCAGGTCCTATTTGATACTCTGTGAGTTCCGGCTCAGCTGATATACCTCGAGACTTCCCTTGGTGGTCACCAAATGCCCGCGTGTTTACATACTGCAGAAATCGCTCAATTCCATCCGTGGTAGAATTAAATCCCATAGAGTATCGGGCTAGTCGATCTCCTTCACGAGGAGAGCTTGCGTGATGAACTGCGCTCAGCGGTAAAACATTTCCTGCTGTATCACATATTATGGCACGGGTATCACCGACTTGAGCTACGGTGATATTGGCTTCAACACCCGGAGCCCAGAATTGAGCATCAGGATCTAGAGTATAAATATATGCGGCGGTACATGTTGACCCGGTTAATTTATCCTTTGAAGTCAGTTCGTAGTCGGCATCAAGAAAAGCAAGCGGTAACCTTAAGCTGAGATCATCGTACCTGGATCGCTCATACTGCTTCACTGTTGCCGAATTCAAAATCAATGCTGATCGCCAGTACCCGCCGAAGCGAGTTTTGAATTTTTCTGGCAATGTTTCACTGAGCTCCTCAATATCTGCCCGTTCAACAATGCTGGCTAAATGAGATTTCAGAAACTCACTACATTGATCACCACCATGGCCATCAAACACACAAGCATTGAATACCTGCCGTATTTCTCCCTCAATTGGGAGTTGTAAAAAGCCAATCGAATATCGGTCTTCATTTTGTCTCATCATATTTCGGGAGGTCCGATGACCGATAAATTGGGGTACTCGAGAGGAATCGATTTTTATCGTCCCGTTTTTAGTAGGAACTGCATAGTATGAAGTAAAAAAGCGAATTGCTTTGCTGAATCGAGAATGCCGTTTAAAGATATGACCGGTCATTCATTATAGATAATCAATAAAGAGAGTACTGGAAGTGGTTAGTATATATAACAACGAGGGGATAGAGAGAATTTAAGGGAAATGATTTGTCTATTAACTTAGTAATTATCTCAGTTAAGTACTGATTTAAATGCCTTTTCCTTTTTTTTCTCAGATGAATAAGTTCCGAGGTATTATCCACCACGGGGTCTCTTCTTGGTTGGTTGGGGTGTGTATAGATTATTACGTCAGTCCGATGGGATAGCATCGATAGTATCGGCATAGGTAGTATTAACAGCGTAATAAAGGCAATGCTTCTAGAATGCTTAATTTTTTTAATTTTTTTTGTAGTTATTAAATTACGAAAGTATATATCGAGGGGGGACACCAGTATATCATGAGTCTTCTTCATTGATAGCGGATATATTATCTAGTCAGATGATAGAGATAAGTACCACCTCCGAACGGGCCAACCAACCATAGAGAAAATGAGAGAACACAAACTTGGCTAACTAAATGCTGAATACATATTCCAATTAGTTACTCTAATCAATCACTTAAATACGGAAGTGGCTTTTGCCAGTTATATTTATATTTATTATTATCGCATAGCTACAACCATAGCTACAACCATAGCTGTAGTTTTTTTCCACTCAACTAGCCATTCTCTTTATTTCGTTCCTTCTCTCTATTTCCTTCGTTCTATTGTTCTTCGTTCTGCCTTCCTTCCCACCTTTGTCCAACTTTCCCGAATGATTAAACCCACGTGATGATATCAGCCACCAAAAGCTCGACTTGGGTAGGCTCTGCCTCAAACCCTTACAGCACTTATCTCCCTATCCTTATTCCCAATCTCCATAAATACATCATCATATATCATTATCAAAAGAGGTAATGTCAACTGATCTGTGCCCTGTTTACGCTCCTTTCTTTGGTGCTCTCGGCTGTACGGCCGCCATTGTATTTGCTAACTTCGGCGCAAGCTATGGAACTGCTAAGGCTGGCGTTGGTGTTGTCGCCTCTGCCATTCAGAACCCAGATGGAATTATTAAGGGTGTTCTTCCCTGTGTTATGGCTGGTATCATCTCTATCTACGGTCTAGTAGTTTCGGTACTTATCAGCTCCAATCTTGCACAGAAACAGTCTCTTTACACTGGGTTTATTCAGCTTGGTGCTGGTCTCAGTGTAGGTCTCAGTGGTCTTGCAGCTGGCTTTGCTATTGGCATTGTGGGTGATGCTGGTGTACGTGGTACTGCCCAACAACCTAAGTTGTTTGTTGGAATGGTGTTGATCCTCATTTTCGCTGAAGTTTTGGGTCTGTATGGTTTGATTGTTGCTCTTCTCCTGAACACTAAGGCTACTGATGCCGTGTGCTCGGCTTAAAAATAAATTAAGAAAAGGAAATAAAAACATATTCATACGTTGTCAATTCTAGATCTACTCTAAAAAACTAAGTAAAATGATTGTTTAATATAAATTTATAGCTTTTGAATACAACTCAGAAACTGAGATCATTGCACGTAAGATCATTGCACATAAGATCATTGCACATAGCATGCGCAGATACTTTATAAAACACCTAATAAATCTAAATTTACCAATTTTGTTAATATATATTCTGTTCTTATCGGTTATCCTATTCTACTAGTGTGCATGCTTTGCTTCAACAACATACCGTTACTATCAATACAATGCCCTTACCCTCGAATCGAAAAATTAATTTGTCAAAAGTTGACCCAAAGAATACATAAAATTAACAAATTAAATATTTTTAGAAAATGAGTGCACCTGACGCCAGAGCTTTTCCCCTTGCTGATGCCTCTACTACCCAGCAAATCCTTGATATTGTCCAGCAAGCTACTAATCTCCGTCAGTTGAAGAAAGGAGCCAATGAAGCTACTAAGACCCTCAACCGTGGTATCTCAGAATTTGTAGTTATGGCTGCTGATGCTGAACCCATTGAAATCGTTCTTCATTTACCCCTTCTTTGCGAAGACAAGAACGTGCCTTATGTTTTTGTTCCCTCTAAGATCGCTCTTGGCCGTGCCTGTGGTGTATCCCGTCCGGTCATTTCTGCTAGTGTCACCACCAACGACAGCTCACAGATTAAGGAACAGGTCTATCAACTCAAAGACAAGATCGAGCGTTTGTTGATCTAAGCAGAGTACGCAAAAGGGCAATGACAGCAATGATGCGGGACAGAGCCAGAGCCTATCACCATTATTTAATAATCTATTTAGAAGATGTCAATTCAGTAATTTATAAGAAAAATATAGTTCTTGAAACTCTAACAGGGACATCGTTATCCGCTTTGATGCATAGTGCATGCATAAGTATATAGGTTAGGTTACCACTCGAGAGAATGCATCTTTACAGCAAGCAATTAAAGTGTACTCAAATATCCGCTAAGTGTTCAATTTTTGATATTCAAAATTATTAGATATCTAAGGAATCCTACTTCATTCCCTCATACTATATATAAATCTTCTCTAACCATGGCTGGGAAACGAAGTTCTTCTTCAAAGTCCACTTATTTCAATGATCCAGGGCTTAAACATCCCACTATAAAACGAGCTCAAGAAATTGATGATGATTTACCCTTTGAGCGATTGAAATTTGAATTGAGTCAGGCCAAGTTTTCTAAACAAACAAAAAATATTCTACATTGGTTTAGAACTAAGGACCTGAGATTGGAAGATAATCGGGCATTGAGTGCGGCGTCTCAACTTGCGTCGGAAAACAAAACCCAATTGATTACGATTTTAATTCTTCCGCTTTTTGAACTGGATTTTCACGGAGTTGGTGATGTCCGGCGAGCATTTCTGGCCGAGAACATTCAGTTGATACACCAACAACTCAAGGATCTCAACATCAAAATGGTTATATTTACCGCTGAATCCCGAAACCAATTGAGCTCACAAATTCTAAAATTTGCTCAGAACAATGAGATATCCCATGTGTTTGCTAATTTTGAATACGAATATGACGAGCTCGTACGTGATCGAATGGTTGCAACTGCTCTGAAATCTCAGGATATCGGCTTTAAGTTACTACATGATGAAACTGTTGCGGAGCCAGGTTCCGTTACTAATGCCCAGGGAGATCCCAAGAAGGTGTTCACACAATTCTGGAAAACGTGGATTCCGATGATAGCTAAGAACCCCCAGAAGTACTACCTGGATCTTGAACCGGTTCCATCTAAACAGAAGGAGGAGAAGAATCATAATGAATCACTTGAGGGAAACACGTCCGTTGATGAACTCTATAGCAAACTTGGTATTTACAAGGACAATAAGGAAATCAATGCTATTCTCAAATTGTGGCCCGCCGGACATGATGCTGCCGTGAACCGCTTTAAAGAGTTTTTGAGTAGTAAAATCAAGCGCTATGGCGAGCTTCGATCAACACCCATCGAGGATTGTACCAGTCGTATGTCACCATATTTTGCCCTCGGAATTCTATCTGTACGCGAAGCTCTGGCACTCACACGGAAGCTCGCCAATAACGATCATGATTTCGATACGGGAAGTAGCGGTGTTGATGCATGGGTGCGGGAGATTGCATTTAGAGAGCATTATCGTCAAATGATTGCATGTGTAATGCCCCACATTGTTATGAACATGCCATCTAGTCTAAAATTAGCGGAAATTCGTAACGAAGAAAATAGCGAAGCATGGGAAAGATGGTGCGAAGGAAAGACAGGACTACCATTCGTAGACGCTGGGATGCGTCAACTCAATGCTGAAGGATACATGCACAACCGCTGTCGTATGAATGTGGCATCATATCTGAGAATGAATCTTCTCATCGACTATCGTTTGGGGTTACGTTATTTCGCCAACCGACTGATCGATTGGGACTGTTGCAACAACTCGTTTGGATGGGATCCTAACTATACAGTATTTAATGCTGTCATTCAAGGTGAGAAGTGTGATCCTGATGGAGAGTTTATTCGCAAATGGGTCCCTGAATTAAAGAGTGTTAGTGGGAAAGCGATCTTTGATCCCTTCAATCGTCTTAGTTCGGCAGAATTCAAGAAGCTTGACTACCCGGCGCCTATGATCACCCAAGAAGAAGGTAAAGTGAGGTCCATTGAGCGATTTAAAGAGGCCAGTAATGGTAAGAAAATCAAGCAAGAGGGATGAAAGTAACGACTATGGTGTATGCCCATAAATTAAATAATCTATATACAAATCAAACTTATTACTCTAAGCCATTTTTAATCAACATTACTACCGGTCAAAGACTGCTTGATAAAGTTAGAAACCGCAATAGGAGGACGCATGACAATCATGGTACGGACCAACTCCAGGGTGGCAGGTTCAGGGATGCTCTGCTCATACATTCCTAAAAGTTGCATAGGTTCAGCATATGCCAACAATGCTAAGTAATAAGACAACGCAGCCTCAACTTTCATACCCAGATTAGTGAACTGGTCGGCCTTCTGGATTTCAGCCAAAAAGTACTGCTCACGGGCCTTGATATCGGTCGGAACGGGGTTCTCCTTCTGAGCATTATCAATAAGGGTTGTAATTTCATCACGATGCTGCTTCTGTAGAGCCTTACTAGCTTTATCCTTCTCCTGAGCGTGTTTCAAATTTTTCTGACGAAGTTGCTTACGGAACTCAGATGAGTGTCTTCGTTGGTAATCGAAATAGAAAAGATAGGATGCAACACTAAGAAGTACTGCTCCGGTAGTGATGGTTGACGTAGAAGGCATTTTAATTGGGAATAAGAAGCAGCAAGCTTGAAATTTTCAGATCTTAGACCTCGGGTGAGGATGGAAGTTAGGGTTATATTCCCAGTTCCGATTAAAGAGAAGTAGGAGAAGTAGGAGAAGAAGAATGAAGAATAAAGAATGAAGAATGATGCAATGGACAGCAGAATGATACAATGCAAAGCAGAATGAATGATGGAAAGCAGAAGGACGGAAACCAAGTGTTTATGAAAGTATATAGATCTTAAATGAATTCTGAATTTAAGTAAGCTAAAATAAGAAGAATAACAATCAGAATTTTTAATTTATTTCGTACTTTCAAATATATTTATTTAAATTTAGATTTCAAATAGTTTGCCGTATCTTCCGTCATCTGCAGCTTTATGCGTCATTAGGGTCAAAGTGATTATCATCCTTATCATCTATAATGTCACTGCCACCAGCTGGAAAATTACCGCAACTATCTTCGATCGAGAGATCTCATGTCTTGGGACTTCTATTTGAACCCTGTGAGACTTTAGTGAGCTTGGTATTACCGGTTGTTGACCGTACATCTAATAATTCAACATGGCCGGGATTAATAGAACAGATCCGTGGTGAGCTCTTAGCATTGAAGGTAGAAGATCCTAGAGTCTCTAAGATTGTTGCTGCTCATCCTCGATTAGGAGCTAAAAAGGTTGATAGCGCTCAATCTGAAGCAGAACAAGCCAGCTTACAATCGTCGGCCAATGAACTAGGAAAACTCAATGCTGAATACGAGAAAACATTCCCAGGGCTTCGATATGTTGTATTTGTTAATGCAAGATCAAGAGATGAAATCATGCTGGATATGAGAAAAAGAATTGATGCCAAAGATTATCAAAGTGAGGTGATCAATGCGTTCAACGCCATGTGCGATATTGCTTTAGATAGACAACAAAAGTTAAGTAAATTGTAGTGAGTGAGTTTAGAAGTTTGTAACTTAATTATAATCTGAACATAAATATTGCATCATTTTCTTGAATTTTTCATTTTTTTTTACCTAATTTACAAGAAATAATCCGGCGTTTTTCTACTAACACTAGGTTCATTAGCTCGAGGACATGGATCATATTGCAGGAATGATGTATAAAGCTCTTCATCTAGTTCCATAATAGCCGCTAAATTACCGCATCGATAACAGTAATTCGGGGCACTAAATATAGTAACCACCTGCTGGTCATGGCTCCATGCATATCCTTCCATTACTAACTGATGAGCACGGCTAATGAGCTGCAGATCATTACGGTGATTAAACTGTTTACTGATATCTTGACCGAACGTAAACCCGGCACCACGAGGACTCACACCCCAATTAGATCGCTCGTCAGGATCACTCCACAACAAATCACTCATTGGTCCATCATGGGGCACCTCTTGAAAGCGGTTAAGACCGCGAATGCTATCTATAGAATCGATGCTGGGACTTAGACCACCATGAAGACAAAAGATTTTATTATCAACCAGGGCAGTGATCGGGAAGTAGTCAAAAAGGTCAGTGAACATTTTCCATACAAGTGCACTGCCATATTTACGCAAACACTCATCGTAGAAGCCATAAACCTGGGTAGTTTGACGACTCTCATGGTTTCCACGCAGGATAGTGATTCGTTTGGGATACCTCACCTTCATGGCTACCAAATAACTCACACTCTCGACAGAGTAGTACCCACGATCTACATAATCGCCCATAAAAAGATAGTTAGTATCTGGACACGGTCCACCAACACTGAACAGCTCCATCAGATCGTGAAACTGGCCATGAACATCTCCGCATACTGTTACTGGCGCCTGGACGGGCTGTACATTATGTTCAAACTGTAATGCATCTTTAGCCATAGCACAAAGCTGCTGAACTTCCTTTTCAGTGAGAGGCTTACACTGTTTTAGCGTCTCAATCCATTTATCAAGATCTCCATGACTGGTCTCAGACGTAACAATGCCGCCGGTAGATATAACACTCTCGCCCTCATCCATATGAACATCAGGATCAATCTCCATCTTTTATGTTAATGCAATAATAGAAGAATATAAACAAACAATCTGGCTGTTGAGGAAAATGGGGCTATGATTCCAAGATTAGGGGGGATGAATACTTAGAATGATTTATCCTTCGTTGTCTTTAAAGTTTTCTCCGCGTGGATTTATATTCCCAAAATACTCGCGTCTCTTATCTGGTAAAGATTAAGAGATTCTTTTGTGTTTTTAGAAAGTTATATTCAAGTTAGCTTTTGTGGGCGGTGAAGGTGACAAAGCGGGCTTTGAGATGATGCAAGGCCATAGTTTGCCCAGGGTTTTATGAGTTTTATAGTGAAAGCATATATCAGTATCAGCGATATGGATAACTAGACAGTGAATTCGGGACACACTGTAATTTGCCAAATTCTCTTGCTTCTCTTTATTTTTCTTTTAAAAATAAGCTAATCTATATATTATCTTCCGACCTCCTCTTGAGACCCTCGATAGCATACATTTTGCTCCCTAGTTCTGATAAGGTCACGTGTAAAAACAAACCGAACACAGAACATACACACATACTCACACACATGAATGCACGCATATTTTTAATTTAGTGTTCATGATCATCTGATAAGCTTTCAGTACTCCAAACCTTATTCACCTTCATACTTCATAATAAATTGGCTTACAGCTTCGAACTTAACACAGCACACAAAAAGCTTTCAAAAAAAATATATATAATCTAATTTATTGAATCAATATTTTCATAGTTATTTAATTGTTACAGAGGAATTATTTGTGTTTTTCTGGGCATATCTCAATGTCGTTTCAATTGGAGCCAATGCCACCACCACCGATCGCAGTAGCCAATGGTCTCGATCCTAAATACCCACCATTGGATACATTACGAGAAGATATATTGAGATACCAACCTCCAAGGTACCATCCCCGGATAACTACAGTTTACCAAACAACTGAACACCCATATAATCAACAGATTGACCGGCAAGAAAATCAGTCATGCTGTTGCGGTCGCTGCTGCTGTAGCTGTGAAGAATTTGATGATGGTTCTTCTGAGTGCATTTTATGCTAGAATTCGGTCCTCATCTACTCAGCTTAATAAAATCAATAATAGTATTAAATTTATTCGCTAGTTTCACTGAACTTCTCAATAATCTCGTTAACCAAATCACCAAGCTCCTTGTTAGCCTTCTCCTCACCATCACCAGGCAAGAAGAACTTAGCACTTGATACCTTGTGTTTTATATCAGCAGTCTTACTCGACAACTTGCTCCAGATACTACCGCTAGCAACGGCCTTCTGGGCCTCGTCATGGTAGGTGACAAAAGCGCGCATCATCAGTCGGGTCTTCCATACGGGGCAGTAAGCATCGTACTCAGAGTAACCATTCTGCTGCAAGAAATCGTCCTTAATGAGTGCAGCAGTATCCAAAGTAATTTTATCTCCATCTCCAAGTGCGCTCTTACCAACCAACTGAACAACCTGCTCAAGATCATCAGCCTTAGCAATAATCTCCTTGATGGAGTTACGCAAGGTAGGGAAATCAGGGTAGTTTTTGCTGTAATACGGGTTCAAAGCATCAGTGTATTTGGAATACGAAGCACCGGTGTTGATAGAGGGGAAATGCTTACGCTGGGCAAGTTTCTTATCCAAACCCCAGAAGACTTGAGTAATACCCAAGGTAGCAGTTGTAACCGGCTCAGAGTAGTCACCACCGGGTGGGGATACGGCAGCAACAATTGAGACTGAACCCAGGCGGTCCGGCGACCCCAATGTCTGGACCTTTCCGGCACGCTCATAGAAACTAGCCAGCTTGGTACCGAGATAGGCAGGATAACCCTGATCGGCAGGCATCTCACCAAGTCGACCACTGATCTCACGCAAGGCCTCGGCCCAACGGCTAGAAGAATCAGCAATCATAGCAACGTTCTTACCCTGATCACGGAAGTACTCAGCGATAGTAATACCGGTGTAGATAGAGGCCTCACGGGCAGCTACTGGCATATTACTGGTATTTGCTACCAATGTTGTACGCTTCATGATAGGCTCTTGGCGTCCGTCAATCTCTGTGGTAAGCTCAGGGAATTCCTTCAAAACCTCAGCCATCTCATTACCACGTTCTCCACAGTTGTGAACCAAAGCACGATTAGCCAGAAGATACTGGTGATCAGAGTCATCCTCAAGAGTAATACCGTAGTATTCATCTTCACCAGCCTTGGTGATGCTAAACTCGAAAAACTGAGCTGGCAAAGTCTGAGATTGTAAAGGTTTCTCGTCAAAAAGATCGCCCTGTTTGCTCTTTTTGATCAGATCAGAAAGAGGAGATTTATCACTATCAAGACCTGTCATCTCCAATACTAAGGATTGGTCATTTCTCATGAATATGTGAGCCTTGATACCCAAAGAGCGAGCTGCTACAACCGCATATTCTGCAGCCTTTTCAGATACCACATCAGCACGAACACATAGATTGCCGTTGCGCAACTCAATTTTTCCGGTGACGGATAACAATCCAACAAGGAACCCTGCACGCACATGAGAAGAGTCAGCCAAAATATCTTCATAGTTAGATTCTAATGTCCAGTCAGGACTTAAACCAGTCACGGTAAAGGTTTGAGTTTCACTCGTCGCAGTAACACTAGCGTCATTATTAGAAACAGAAGTTTCAATAAACCGGGACTCGCCATTCTCCACGACCTCTACGATCTGGGATTCAATCTCAGGTTTTCCCTCGTCAACAGAATACGTAACATATTCTGTTAAATTTGAACAGCTTTTAAGAAGTAGATCACTTGATTTCTTAGAAAGCGAACTTAATTTAATGACGTTACCGGTGATGAGCTCGCCACTTCCCAATGCCATACCACTCAAGATTGCCAAGTGGGTATCTACAGCTTTGTCCTTAGGATTAGGATCCTTCTTATCCTTGAACTGTACGACCATCTGCTTGGTTGCCTTACGCACAGATTCGTTCAGCATGCCAAAGTCTTGAGCCTCCAAGGTCCAGTCGAAATAAGAACTAGCAATAGAAGATACAAACTTAAGAGCGGCATTCATAGCATCTTCAGGGCTGGTGAACTTATCACCGAACTGAACGCATTTCTGAGAGATCAACTTAACTTCCCGCTGAGTACCATTCATCATTCTTACACGAGCAACAATGGGCTTGAAGAAAAACACCTTAACCAACGTAACACCATCAACAACAATCTGTTCCAGACTTACCGTCTGATTGGTGCGTAAAACCAACAAATGCGCCGAGTTACAGGTGTATTCAATACCATGCTTCAACTGTTCACCCGGAGCAGTGCTAGTGGCAACTTCCTGGATCTTGTACATCTGATCACGACCTTGTTGAAGCTTGACAATCTTACGCGGCAAACCATCCTTGCCCATGACTGTATCATCTACTTTCAAATTTTCAATAGGTCTCGAAAATCCGTTACTCAAGAGAACCTGAGTACCCTTAGCGAAGCATCCAACGTAAATAATGACATCTGAATTTGAGAACTTTGACAAGCTTTGAGAGATGACAGTCTTTCCGGCACCGAAAGCACCTGGAATACAGGTGGTACCACCTTGGACCATTGGGAACAAGGAGTCAAGGACACGCTGACCGGTGAATAAAGGGTAATCAGCCGATGTTTTCTCTGCCACTGGACGAGGAACACGCACGGGCCAGACGTGAAACATAGTGTATTCTGTCTTTTTACCGGCGAATTCCAACTCAATCACCTTCTCATCAACAGTATAACTGCCCTCACTGGCGATCCAGGTCACAGTACCCTTAGCACGCGGTGGCAAAATGATCTTGTGGTCAGAAACTAATGAGTTCTCGAAAACAGAGCCAATGACATCACCACCGCTCAAATGATCACCTTCCTTAATGGATGAGGTCGGGTGAAATTCATATTTCTTAGATCTGTCGAGAGCAGGGGCCTCAACACCACGAGGGATGTAAATGCTGTTGGTATTCTTACGAATTGCTTTCAATGGACGCTGAATACCATCATAAATGGTCTCCATGAGACCCGGGCCAAGTTCAACACTCAACGGTTGACCTGTACGCTCAACTGGATCACCAACCATGAGACCAGAAGTTTCCTCGTAGACTTGAATAGTAGCTCGGTCACTTTCAATACGAATGATCTCACCTACAAGGTTATCGTGGCCCACCTTGACGAGTTCGTACATGGCACAACCCAGCATGTGTTCTGCTACAACGACAGGACCACTAATGCTGAGAACCGCACCATATTGGCTCTCTGATTCTTGATCTTCATGAAGGCTGACCTTCTGCACGAACTTACGTGCTGTAGAAACGCTCATTGACCTCTAAATGTATAAGTTTTATGAATCTATAGAGAAACAAGCGAGTATATATAGGATGGGTGGAGATTAGGAGCTGATAGGGGAAGGGTGGATGGTTACGTGATCGAGATAAGCAATGTAGAGAGAAATCATATAGAAGTTAGTAGTAGTAATTACAAGATGAATTATATAGTAAACATTATTAACTAGTAGAATAAGAAAGGAAAACAAACAAATAAGACATAACAAGTGACGTGAGGGAAAATAAAAAATAAGACATATCAAGTAGTATAAGTAGTTAAATAACAGGACAAAATATGAAAAAAATAAGATACTATGATAATAAGACAGTAATGATAATAAGACAGTAATGATAAGATATTAGAATAACATAAACATAACACTTAACATAATACTGTTAAATGAAATCCTGCAAACTCAAATTAATTTTATGATTTTTTGATTATAACTTAGCTAAATAAAAAACAATTGTATTTAGGCCTTGAGGGCGTACTTACGCTTAGGGAAAGCAGCAGCCTTCTTTTGAGCCCGGAGAGTCTTGGCCTGAGCCTCAGAAGCAGAGAGCTTACGACGGAGAGCACGTGTGAGCTTAGGACGGAGATCCTTAGGAAGGTATTTCTTGTTCTCATTCTCCTTAAGAGCAGCAGAGCGAGCATTAAGGTTGATAATAGTGAGGACACGGGCAATGCTCTTACGGACACGCTTGATCTCACCAGGGCGAGCACCATTCTGCTTAGAGCGAAGCTCAAGCAAGTTCTGCTTGAGGTCGACGAGTTGAGTCTTAAGCTGGTCGTCCGAAAACTCCTTAATATCCTTCAATTTCAAGTCCGACATTATAATATGCTAAAGGTTCAAATCTAGCCCGTTTAGTCAAATTTCACAGAAAGAGAGGGACGAGGAGCCAGGGTGCGGGAGGGTGCGGAACCGTAGGACGGGGAGAAGGGTTTCTCTGCCATACAAAGCGTGAGCCTCGTGATCTCATTAGTCATACTAATTATTTTAAGGCGGGGAGTTTGGAGAGGGATGAGGATGAAGCCCTATGAAGCCCTAGATTAATTCATATATTAGTAATCACTTTTGCGCCGGTGCAGGTACGTGATACCTTTACTTGGTCGGTAAAAAGTTACTTTAACCCTTATGCGCTCTCTGGGCGGGAGGAGTCATCGACGCGTTCATGTCCTGCATGATATCTATCTATCAGGTACAGATAAGTATATAATGAATAAGTAAATAAACAACAAAAAATACGTGAATTAAGATGCATGAATTAAGATGAGTAAAGATGTGCGAATATAGATCTATGAGACATATAGATTTATGATGCAAAATAGATTATGTATCAACTATAAATATATAAATAAAAAACTAGATCTATGAGTTAAGATTGATAAAATGATCTATACAAAGATTTTTAGACAGATTCATAAAAAGAGATTTAGAATCATTGAACACATATATATATACAAGGAAAACAATTCAACTATCCACCTCACGTACTCCCTGCATCCACAACCCTGTGGCGCGTGCTTTTTCATTCAACTAGTTTTTTTGATTCGATAGGTGCTGACGTAATACGACACCTCATCGCGGTTTGCCCACACCACATCTCGACAAACCACACACCTTTTGTTCTTTCCCCACCCTCACTGTATACATATATTAAACACACCGATGGGTTTGTCATTTTCCAAGATTTTTGCCGGCCTCCTTGGCCACCAGGAGATGCGCATTCTTATGGTTGGTCTCGACGGTGCTGGTAAGACCACTATTCTCTATAAACTGAAGCTTGGTGAGCTTGTTCATACTATTCCCACTATCGGATTCAATGTGGACACGATCGAGTACAAAAACATCACCTTCACTGTATGGGATGTTGGTGGACAGGACCGTATCCGCCCGTTGTGGAAGTATTATTACCAAAACACTCAGGGAATTATTTTCGTTGTGGACTCTAATGATCGTGATCGTGTCAACGAAGCTCGTGAGGAACTTCAGCGCATGCTTAACGAGGATGAGCTCCGTGACGCCATTCTTCTTGTTTTCGCTAACAAGCAGGATATGCCTAATGCTATGAATGCTGCTGAGATCACTGAGAAGCTAGGCCTCCATTCCTTGCACAACCGTGAGTGGTATATCCAGGCCACGTGTGCGACCAGAGGTGACGGTTTGCTGGAGGGCTTTGAGTGGCTTTCTGGTAAGTTCAAGAACCGCTAAGTTATTAAGTTTGTATTAGTGGCTATGGGGTGTTTGAGCAGATCTTTTTATTAGGTTTCCTTTTTATGTTGTTGTTTTCGTTTTTTTAAATTATTTTCTTTTGTGGAAATAATTATATCAATTGCAATTGTCAATACTCGCATTTGGTAGATCTTACCGAGGAACATACACACGCGCACACAACAAATATATATACGCACACATGCAATAATAGAAAAAGCAGAAGTTATTATTAAAAAAAGGGGACAAACAAACAGAAAAAGAAAGAAAAATAGTTGAACGTAAAAGCTACAGTTTATATATAATTTTAATATATATATATATTGATTTAAGTATTCGATAGCTGGAAGAAATATATATATATAGAACTTACATACATTACAAGAGAATAATAATAAATAATGATAACAAGAAATACGATGATGATGATGAAAGGATCATATCCATGAATTTAGTTCCCAAAGCGATCTTGTGTCTTGAAGCCGCTCCACTGATCACTTCCGTTTGTTGAGGAGGTGCAGTTTGGGAAAATAAAGACGTGGCCGATACCGTCTCCGAGGGCGTATTGGTAGAAGTGAGGGTGGGAATGTTCGTATTAGGGGAACCAAGGTCATTAGCCCCAAAATAGAATGGTGCACGAACTGCACGGGGGATATGATTACCATTTAAGGTATCTATCTGAGCAGTGCTGTTACTACTTGGTATACTGCTGTTTGTTTGAATCGAATTTGCCAGAGCCACTTGATATCCCTCGAGATCAAATACCACGTAAGCACCTACCAGGAATTTATCACCGAGAATAACTCGATCGTTGCCAATGGTTGATTGGATACTAAGATGACACGATCCCGAGGATGGAACTGTTCCATCACGGGTAAGAGAGTAGGGATCTACAATGTTCTGGAATGGCATTCTAATTCTAGCTCCACTGAAGCTGAGTTCGAAGTATTCACCAGGTTTGATGGCTGTACAATCAACGCTATAGCTTGTTGATCCGGTTATGCTTGTCATTGCGCTGGGTTGTATGGCTTGTACTAGAGCATTCGCCATATCGCTGGGGATAATGAGATCAGTAGTTCCTGAATCTAGTAGAACCTGCTGTGAAGTACTGTAGATCGAGTTATTAAGATGATAAATACCATCCATCTGAATGGTGAGTTGTGTTGAGGAGACCAAGGGTACAATCTGCAGCGTTCCTGTATACTTGGAATGATCTACACCGCCAAATACCAACTGACCAGGAGATTCGTAGGCGCCAAGGTTTAGAGAATATGCAACTGATGAGATAAATCCTTGTTCCTTGAGCTGCATGGGTAAATTAGAGTACTGATGACTAGAAGCTTCATTCCCACCGAGCCCGATACCACATACCTGGGGGGACGTCGAAGATCCAGGAGCATAGGCAAAGTTTGCGGCTTGCAATGTTACATTATTGGCATCAACCAGAGAAATAACATCTTGGGCGTAAGTACCGTGTGCACCAGATCCATCACCATACTGAATATTGAACACATCGGTGGTATTAGCTCGGTATGTGGATGATTTCGTAGGATCATATAGTACAGACACCCACATATCACTGGAACCAGTATCTATTTGAAGAGTTACTGGTTGAGGAGGTGTACCGATATTGAGATTAATGCCGTACCATGTGTATTGGTTGGTTAAAGGTGCCTGTATATCTCTCGCGACAATGCGATTATGCTGGGGAATTATGTCAAAACTTACAAACTGGTCTTTGAATGCAGATGACAATGAAATTGTTGAAACTAAAGCCATAAGTAATGCTACTACCGAGTCACCCATCTACTGTTAATAACGCGAGAAACCGAAAAAACGTGAAAGAAAGAATTTGATCCTCAAGATCGATTCACAAAATATTAAATAGTTCGCGTCGGGAACTGGCTTTTAAATAGTACTTGCAAAACCGATCTAAAGGGGTGAGATCTTGCTCCGAACGTAACTGCGAAGTATGCTCAATGATCAAACTGTGCGTTAAATCTAGTATACTCAGTGTAGAAGTTTATCTTTTACATAGACACTTGGAACGCGGTGGGCTTGGCCATAGTATAGATCTCACCTTCTAACGGTTTCAAACTAGTTGCAGCCAGAGATTTATGCAGGGGTTTCTATAAGTGGTTTCAGCTGCATGTACAAACCCTGATCGACGGCCGGATGATTACATTTTCTCTGGAAAATGCTATTATGGGCTCGTCATATCGAAGCCATGTCACTTTTAGTACAGGTCACATTTTTATGTTGGTCGAGAAAATTTCTTTTTTTCTTGGATTTTTAGCAGGAATTATGAATAACTGATCTCAGAGTTAATCTGTCACAACGTACAATAATGACGCATTGAAATAATGTCCACTTACCCTTATGCACGGCTTCATAGCCAACCAGCTGATTCCCATCAGTATAGGGACGCGTTGCGGAGAGGTCCGTTTCATACTTAGGGTTACCCGGATACCACTACATACTGCTAGATTTCTATCCCCTTCCAACTCTGGAGATCGGTTGATTTACGTCATATTGGTAGCAGTGCCCTCATCATCCATTCATCCTCTCATCTCCCGCTATCTGTTGGTAAAGAGTAAATATTCGGCTGACATTACAAATTATAAATTAGTTCTTTAGCCAATTTAAATGCCTAGTCTTAGTCAAGAAGAGATTTCTAAATACTGGGAGATTTTCCAGCAGCACAATCCTTCTAATGGGTATTTAACTGGTCAACAAATGATGTCTGTTCTCCAGAACTCACAACTTCCTAAAGTAGAGCTGGAGAAAGTATGGGATCTCGCTGATATTGACGGTGATGGACGTATGGACTTCGAGGAATTTTGCATAGCAATGAGGCTGGTGTTTGATCACATTAAAATGCCTGAACTGCCAATCCCCACTCAGTTACCTCAATGGTTAATTCCATCGAGTAAAAGACACCTTTTAGATGCTAAGCTTGCACTTTCTGGAAATACTAGTAGCATGAGTCAACCTAGTTTTAATGCTAACTCGTCCAATGACGATGAAGACCTCACTTTACGGTCAGATTTTAATTGGTACATAAGTCCCAGTGAAAGACGAGAATATGAAGCAATTTACTCGGTAAATAGTGATTCAAGAGGGCACATATCCTTCAATAGTCTCACTGAGTTGTATTCAACGCTCTCAAAAGTGCCAGCTACCGATGTTAGCTCAGCCTGGAATCTTGTTAATCCGAAGAGTCATGAAAAGATTGATAAAGAGCAGTGCTTGGTATTTTTACATATTCTTAATCAACGTCATAATGGTGTTAGACTTCCACGATCAGTGCCAGCATCCCTGAGAGCTACATTTGGTAAAGACATGCACAATTATGATATTTCTGGTCCTCAATCGCAGATAAAAACACCAGCTCTACAACCACAACAAACTTCCTCGGACAAATCAAGTTTTGCCGAAAATTACATGTCTCGACTAGGCCTGGGTGGTCGTTCACAAGGGTTTCAAAGCTCTGGAACGGACTTTAGTGGATCGAACGATAAGGACTGGGAGGAAGCAAGACTGAAACGGGAGCTTGCTGACATTGAGTCTCGTCTTGCCAAAATCGAGCAGAATAAAATCACAAAACAACAACGTGGAACTAGTAATACCGGCGTGATACGTCGTGAGTTACAGCTTCTCCTTGAGTATCGAGAAGCACAGACCAGTTCCGGGAACAAAGACAGCAGTAGCGCCAATATAAACTTGAGTAGCGCTAGGGAAGAACTTGACATGATTTCTGAGCAATTGGATGCCCTAAAAGAACACTATCGCAGCAGAGAACAAGAATTGGCCCAACTAAATGCTGAACTTAGTGCTATATAATGATATGAATGATAACAAAGATTCTATTTAATATTGTTTAGCTTTTTTATTTCTTTTCCTCGGTTACATCCTCAGGTTGTGGCTCAGGAAGTTTGAATTCAGCCGGTCGATCATCGCGGCCTGGTCCTACCTGTTCCCAAGCGCTAGCATCACCGAAGTTACGGAAAGCTTGTGTGAGCTCCAGAGGTTCATAGACAATACGTTTCTTCTCTTCATCCCATCTTACCTCGGTATAACCGGTGAGTGGGAAGTCCTTTCGCAAAGGGTGACCCTCAAAGCCGTAGTCAGTCAAGATACGGCGCAAGTCAGGATGACCTTCAAAGAACACACCATACATATCATAGGCTTCACGTTCGTACCAGTTGGCTGATTCATAAAGCTCTGTTGCAGAGGGAACAGTACTTAGCTCACTAGCATAGGTTTTGACTCTGATTCGAGAGTTATGACGTACACTCAGCAAATTATAAACGACCTCGAAACGATTTTCACGGCTGGGGAAATCAGATGCGGTAATGTCCACTAGAGATTTATACTGGGACGCTGTGTGATCGCGAAGAAACCTCAAAACGGGAATAAGAGTGCTGGGGGCAACATTAATGACAAGTTCATCCTTCCAGACACTGAACTGTTGAATAAACTTGGGCATGGTGCTCATTAGATATCTGCCATACTTGTGTAGGTCTACAGAGACGTCCTTATAACGATCAGCGACATTCTCATAGCCTACGGTGCGGACATCAGCCTGAACACGAGGTAAATCGCGCAATGAAACAATACCATCTGGAGCATTCTGAACATTTCTCAACGCAGCAGTCGAACTAAGCAGACGTATCTGCGACATTGATCGAGTAGATCTAGCCAACATTAATGATCTCTGCATGGGGTGATGGAAATTATACAGACGGTGATTGGTTGTTAAACCCTAGACTGAAGAGAAGAGGAAGATGAAGAAGAATTATCACAGAATAAATAGATGAATAAATGAAGAATAAAATAAGCGAGCAGAATGAAAACAATGCAAATAAAGTCCAAAGGATAAATAAATCACATAAATACAATGAACTCGCCAAAACTCCTCACGTTCCCCAAATGACAAGACTTTAATTTTTAAAACTTCTATTATTTATTATTCAAAATAGTTGGGGAATAAATATTATGTACATTAATTAGCTCAATTTCTCAATTTGGTTATTTTGTGGTCTCACCCAGCTCCCAGAATTTACGATCCCCATAAAGTAATGGTTTACCGCCATTGAGCTGCATTTCGTTAACACTGGCGATAACAATCTGGTGGTCTTGAACAGGAATCACCTTTTCTATATTACAAACCATATGCGCCATTGAACCGGCAATAATCGGTATACCATTAACCTTTTTAAACAGGTCTGGGTATTTTTCAAATGGGTTCAAGCTACGACCGTTAAATCCTGCAAATGCTCTGGCCAGCAAAACATTTTCATGTGATACGCTCAGTAAATTTAGAGCAACCTGTTGAGATTCGTTGATGGTGTGAGCTGTCCTTGACCTGATATGGCAATTAAAACTTACTAACATTTTTGGTGATCCTACAGACACGGATGTAACAGAAGAAACCGTCATTCCAGCCAGCTGGTGTTTAAATGCACTAGTTATCACCGCCACAGGTGATGCTGAGTGTCGCCATATCTCACGGAACTGAGCCTGCATATATATATATGTACGATCCGTTTGGTAGGGTTAAGTAAGTGTAGATCTAAAAGGACTTAAATATAGAGATCAGGGAAAATAACCAATGTCTAAACCTGGAATTTCGCTGTCAGAAGTTTTAAAAACATTTTCACTTCAATCAGTGAGAGCTGTGTCAAAACCCACCGAATCTTCACTGCCTAAATTTCACGCTAATCTATTTGTTCGCATGTTGGCGGCAAAGCCAAAAATGGATATCTTATCGAGACGGCACTACCCCTCAACAATTCTCACAAAGATTGGCATAAAAAAAGATGGATCGATTGGGGTAATAAGTCGTGATCAAGCAAGTTGTGGTCCCCGAGTTTGGGCATGTGCCTCGGATGAAATTAAACGTGTCCCGGACAATGTAAAATCATTACTTAATAATAAATCACAATATTCAAAAACTAAATTGAGTGTAGAGAACGAGTTTGGTGCCCGTAGTGTTCTTCTTCATGACATCAAAAAGAGCATTGATCTATATACGCAGTGTACAAAACCAGTAGAGGAGAATCCAGATATATGTTGTTCAATAATAGGTGATGAGAATACAGATTTCAATAAGTCCCCACCCAATTTTAATATTTCGACTTTACCTGAATTAATAGAGCTCAACCTCCCGACAGATATATATGCAAGTAAACATGGGTTACATCTTGCCGGGAATTTATTTAAGTATGTGTATTTATATGCTAAATAGAAATAGAAATAAATAGTAATTAGTAGGGGACTCCGTATATCACGGCACTTCCACCAGTCAGTAGCTTTAAATTGCATGCATCGCGAGATTCCTGCAGTGCTTTACCGATGGGTTTTTTATCGTCAAATAAGCGCGATAGAAGTGAATTAGTGAGTGAATTGAAATCTTTGTCTTTCACCTTCCACAGCGAGCCCATAATTAACGAGCTTCCTTTGATGGCACAATCTAATAACGCATTCCCTTTGAATACCTCATCTTCAAAGGCGACAGAACTACATCCCAATAAAAACATGGCCGACGGGGTACTAGCAAGTTGTTTAACTAGCTTGGTACCATAGAACTGAAAGCCAGATCCATGCCCAACATAAATATAGGAAGTTGACGTCTTCAGCTGATTGCTGAGCTCTAGTTCGGAGGGCAATCGATTAGTAGTACCGTCCCATTTGCGAGCTTGAAATGACTCAAGTATAGTATTAAAGGTGGGTGGTAGATCTCCTTTGGGATTCAGCAAGTACTGAACTCGTGCAGGTTGAGCATTTAAGCCTTCTTTGCGAAGCGAGCAGAGTTCATTGAAATGGTGCAATGATAGTGCCCGTGTAACCGAGCGGTTGCTAAGACTGGGGAGAATTTCCCAGGGTATAGCTGTGGACTTTCGATCACAGACAAGTACAATATGGTTATTTGGTTCCTCACTGAAAAGGTGTTGAAAAGGTGCTAGCCATTCGGCGTTAAATGATCCACATATGTCAACCAAGCTTTTCTCGCATTCTCTCTGGAACTTCCAGTATTCAGAATTCCCGTTAAACGAAGTAGGTCGGCAAGATAGTGATATCAAGTCAGATAATTCGTTGAGATATGTCGAACGGTTTTTTCGGGACTTAGAGGGGACATGGGCGACAAAAAAATCATCCAAACTTCTCAACCTAGTCAGGATCAAATTATCGTCGACATCAAAGCTGACGCATATGCATGTAATGTCGGAGGGAACCGTGATATTATTCAGAGAAATAAAGGACTCTGAGCTATACAACGAGCGATTAAAATATAGTGGGAGACCGGCAAGGATCTCAGGTGTCAAAAAGTTTAATTCACCCGAGCAGAATTCTAAGTCTAGTGTGGTAGCAATCAACAGGAGATATCGAACAGCCTTGGCTACCTCCGCTTGTACATTCCAAGGTAAGTCTGGGGTTAAGCCTCGTAGATGTCTCTCTATGCTCTTTAGATGAGTCTGAAGTGTTTCTCTGAGGTCCAGAGACAATGAAAATTTTGAACTAACGGATGTGCAATTGGTGAATATAATGCCAGGAAACTGTTTTGATATATGGTTTTGGATGTTACCGTAAATACCCATAATATCTTCCAAGGTTTTTGAAGGCTCAACCATCATTAGTTCGTGGTAATATTTGACAGAATTCTGAATATTGTCGGGTATTTCACTTAATTCTAGCGGGTTAAGCTCATTTTGTAGCTTCTCAACTTCATCATACAATATGACATCACGGTAAAAACAGTTTAATGTTTTGAATCTGAGGGAATTTGGTCCCCATTTCTCTGAAGCAAGGTTTCTTGCCGATTTTAAGTACATATATGCTTCTTGGTTACATCCAATACTCCTCAAACTCTTCCACGCAGACACGAGAAAATCGAATAATTCATGGGCTAGAGGGGCATTGGACTTATATTGTTTGGTGATTGCTTTGATATCTTTACAATCCAACTGTGGACCAACCAATATAGATGGCTCGTCTAGTAAATCATAAAAACCATGCAATTTTGCAATATCAAGCCAGCGTGTATTACTAGGATCAATGTCAAGCAGTTCTTTGCAGAGAGTGTACGATGTTGATGGATCGTGAGTATGGGCTGTTGCTAGCAACTCAATCAAAATATGTCTTGCCGGTGGTAAGAGGTTTTCTGAGTCTTTGTAAGCTTCATTCAACCATTTAGTATCATAAAGACTGCCAGTAGCCGTGAAATATGCCATTTCAAGTTCCACTCGCACCTCAGGGCTATATTTTGAAGAGATGTATATATCCATTAATTGAGCGAGTTTCACTTTCGTTGATTGAAATGTGCTCTTTTTATTTGAACCTAAACAAATCAAAAGAATGATTGTCTGAGCTGTAAGTGATTTATAAGAATTTTCTCCTTCTTTAACAATAGTAGCTATCAATTTGTCCATGTTTTTCTTGGATTTTAGTAAGTAACCTCCCAATGGAGCGAACTGTTCCAGCTCATCATCAGTTATTGACAATGAAGTGTCAGGAATATTTAGTCTTTTGAAGCATAATTCAAATCCATACAATACAGTACTCCAATCTCTATGTGGATGGATAGATAGCGCCAATATAAGCCTCCCTACTTTATCAAAAATGGATCGTGAAGGTCTGCGTGAACTTCCCTCTAATCTAAGAGCGAATGACCAAATATCAATAACCTCAGGTTTATTTGTGAATTTGAGGCCAAGATTAAAAAAAGAAAACGATAATCCCTCATACTCAGGGCCATTACTTTCGTCATTTGGCAATTCAAGTTTCTGAATCCACTTGACAATATCTTCAGGACTGCAAGCAACAATTCTATCTAAGTTTCTCTTTATTTCGCTGGCCTCTACAACCATTTGTAAGTCAAACTTTTGCGGGTATATAGAGCCGTACATCCTTTGGAATGCAATCAAAGCCCGCCCTCGCTTCGTGTCTTTTTCTAGATAAGTATCGGGAACTTCGCCTACTATATTCTCGAGAATTTCTCTATGGGAGTATGGGTTCTGTCTAGAGAGAATGAAATCAAGAACTACGAGTTTACTATAAACTGCTTCATCCCTAGAAATTTCCCATAGTTTTGTGGAATCAACATGCTGTAATCGATCCTTAGTGAGCAATCTTAAAGCATATAATCTCAATGATGTCAAAGTATTGGCGTACTGTGTATTTTGAGGCACATTGATGACATCATGCAATGTTAACTTGTGTTCTGAGCTCAGTAACAGAGCTGTAAGTTCACAAATTTCACTTGATACCGTGTATTTTAATTGCAAAAGCGAATCAATTGATTGAAAAAAGCTTTTCAACAGTGTTTTGGTTGGTTTTACACTCATTAACTTAATCAAACTAGATATTTCTCGTTTCTTTTCCAAGACTTCGTCAGGAACTGAATTATTCAACATTTTATCATGGAGCTATCGTGTAAGTTATTTGAGTTTCACTGTGAATTGGGATCAACATGTATTTATGTATTTATTTATTTATTCATCGATCTCGAGCTACTACTACGACTTAGACATTGAATGTTTACTTTTGGGCAGGGGTCAATAATCCCAATCTGGCAGTATGATGTATTCTTCAAATTTCAAACCATTTGCGGTGTGTTCTCTCTTCGCTCTCTGTTGTTTTTTACCCTAAGAGTACACAAACGAAGGTAGGGGAATCCTTTCTATTTATAGTGTATATAATTGAATATTTTATATTCTTTCTCTGGAATCAGATGAATATCTGGTGGCTAATATTCGCTTTAAAAGTCGTGCTCGCTCAGGATCTTGCGTTTTTGGTTGAGCGTGATGAGACATCAAATGATACCAAAACAACCTCACAGACATCATTTTCCACCAGTATAAATCCAATGCTACCTGCTGGTGCCATTTCGCTCACTGAACCTGCTTCATCGTCAACCACATATATAAAATCTGGTGATCAGGTAACTTTTGGATGGAATTTTACCAATTTACTCGTCAGTCCAAAGGCATTAAATATCGAAGTTTCCTGTACACAGAACCATCAAACATATATAATTGCCCGGAATCAGTCCATTGAGACTTCCTCAGTCGTTTGGGATACAAATAAAGCTACTGCATCTGGCGGATTGCATTTGATCTCGGCAGAATATACCCTCTCTATATATGATGCATCTAAATCGTCCAATGATGTGACAGGTGCCGGCTATTTATCGCCATTTTCGTTTTCGTTCGGAGTCTACATACCGCAAAAATACACATCATGGGCACCTGGAGCGAAGTATATTAATATAGCCATCAAAGTAGATGGTAAAAGTGTCCTCATGACATCATTAGCATCCACTTTCGGCCTTATCGCATTGCTTCTGTAAAGTAAAAAGTCATTATTTCAAGTTATTTATATATATTCAGTAGTTAGAAGGGTAGAACGTATCAGCCAAGGGGATGGAATTCTCCTTGATGTTACGAACCGCAACAAAGCGGCTCAACAGGTGTTGGCTACCAGCCTTGTCATCGGTGCCACTCTTGCGAGCACCTCCGAACCATTGTTGACCTACCACAGCTCCAGTAGACTTATCGTTAATGTAAAAGTTTCCAGCGGTGTTCTCCAGACTTGCAGTAAGCTTCTGAATTGCGGATCTATCACGAGCAAAGATAGCACCAGTCAGGCCATACTCAGTAGTGGTATCAATGAGCTTGATTGTATCATCAAGAGCGCCATCATCGTAGACATAGATCGACAATAGAGGTCCAAAGTACTCCTGAGACATGATGCTATGTGTGGGGTTTTTAGTAACGAAGACAGTAGGCTCAATATAGTAACCAGCCTTGTCACTGAAGCCACCACCAGTGATGAGCTCTAATTCTTTGTCCTGTTTGTGAGCAGTAATGGCCTCACTGACCTTAGCAAAGGAACGATCGTGGATAACGGGGCCCATAAATTTGGTGAACTCCTGAAGAGAGTTGCCCTGAGTAAGCTTCTTAGCTTCTGCAATCAAGGTCTGCTTGAACTGGGGCCACACGCTCTTAGGAACGTACGCGCGAGAAGTAGCTGAGCATTTCTGACCCTGATACTCAAAGGCACCGCGTACAGTGGAACGTGCAGCGTGGTCCACATCAGCAGAAGGGTGAACAAGGTGGAAGTTCTTACCACCGGTCTCACCAACAATACGAGGATAAGATTTATATTTTGGGAGATTAGAAGCAATATTCTGGTAAAGGTTCTGGAATACTTGAGTGGATCCAGTGAAATGTAATGCAGCGAACTCCTTGTGATCCAATACAGCCTTAGTAACCTCTTGAGCATCACCAGGAACAAAGTTAATGACACCATCGGGAAGACCAGCTTCCTTAAACGCTTCAAGAACCTTGTAATTAGAAAGAGCTGCATTGTCACTGGGTTTCCACACAACAGTATTACCCATCTGGGCTGGTGCAGCAGTCAAATTACCTGCAATTGCAGTGAAGTTGAAGGGAGTAACAGCATAAACAAACCCCTCCAATGCACGATATTCAGCACGGTTCCAAACACCGGGAGCATTGGCAAGTGGCTGTTGTTCGTAAAGCATCTCAGCGTACTTAGCATTAAAACGCAAGAAGTCGGCAAGCTCACAAGTACAATCAATCTCAGCCTGATGAGCATTCTTGCCCTGGGAAATCATGGTTGCTGCCAAATGTTCATAACGGTAAGGACCAGTAATGAGATCAGCGGCTTTAAGAAATACAGAAACACGGGCATCCCAGCTAAGTTTAGACCAATGAGATTTAGCAATCAAACTGGCTTCAATGGCATCTCCAACATGGGATGCAGTGGCCTGACTAACGTGAGCAACAGGTTTACCGTCATACGGTCCAATTTGAGCTTTCTTGTTATCAGTATGGATTTCTTTTCCACCAATTACCAAGGGAATTTCGGGAGCTCCCGAGCTTAGCATTTTAGAAATAGCATCCTGAAGCTTAGCACGCTCAGGCGAACCAGCGCCGAAGGTCAAAGTAGGCTCATTGATAGGCTCAGGCACTTTATAAATAGCACTATAGTGGCGAACACCTCTGACAGCTTTAGTAAACATTAAATTAAAATGAAGGAAGATTCACTCTCTTTTTTTATAAATATTTTTTACTGAACTTTAGTGTACTTATATATTTCTATAAATCTTATCAGTTGAATTATATGATGTGGATCGTGCCCTAGATCCAATTGAAAATTACCGGGTAGTGGTTTCTTGAAGAAAGCTTACTCGGATCTATGGATTTCTCTTTATCTCTTTGTCAGGCGAAGAGACATCTTAAGGGGGTACGACTTGGCCCGAGGGATAACTGCCATTTCCCCCCTATTATACTCCCCTGCCCTAACATGGAATTTGAAAAGTAACTGAATCACACGTGAATCATACTAGGAAATCAATCTTAAACCCTGATCTTCGTATTCTTTGGGATCAAATATGCAGGAAATATGCGTTGCCTCGCAGATAAGAGCTAGTTATTGGGTTGGGGTATTACATGTTATTGTAGAAAATAAATTTTTTTGCATATCTGGGGCGGGGGAAACACCTGATCTGCCAGTAATTTTGTTTACTGGTAATTCTTTACTGCCGAGGTAATTCTGGTTACTTTGCTTTATTTCGGTAACGAAACAACCCGAAAAAGCTTCTGTTTTATCTATAATGGTTGCTTTGTTTCGAAAGGGTAACGTTCAGAAGGCAGAAGACCTGTTGGAGTATCAGCCTGATGTTCATATCAACATTCACCATAAGGTGACTAAAATTGATTCTCGAGATAGTAGCGATTCAGAGCGATTTTTCTCGGTGAAGAATATTCACATCAAGCGTGGTCTTAAGCCAAGGCACATTCAGTTAATTGGAATTGGGGGAACAATTGGTACTGCTCTATTTGTACAAATCGCGTCAGTTCTTCACAAAGGAGGACCAGCGTCTTTATTTATTGCATTCTCGGCCTGGTGTATTCCAATTGTGTGCCTCACTTTCACTACAGCTGAGATGATCACCCAGTATCCCGTTGCTTCTCCTTTTACGAGATTGGCGGGTAGGTTTTTTGATGAGGCTATGGAAGTGGCTTCTAGTTGGAACTTTTTCATCTTGCAAGCTACTTTGGTGCCATTTGAGATCACATCGCTCACATATATTATCGAATATTGGCGTGATGACTTTTCTCCTGCCTACGTTATTGTTCCACAAATTGTTTTGTACGTTATTATTAACAGTGTATGCCCAGTTCGTTGGTACGGCGAGGTCGAGTTTTGGTTATCAATATTCAAGGTTATATTGATTGCGGGATTACTATTGTTCACATTTATCACCATGGTTGGTGGTAATCCCCTCCATGATGCCTATGGGTTCCGCTTCTGGAAGAACCCTGGTGCTTTCGCCGAATATTACTATACTGGTTCAGTGGGACGATTCCTAGGATTTGCGGCTTGCTTCAGCCAGGCTTCATATGTTATTGCTGGACCTGATTACGTCTCAATGGCAGCTGGTGAGGCAATGAACCCTCGTAAGGTGCTTCCTGTTGCATATAAGGGAGTGCTTTGGAGATTAAGTATGTTTTTCATGCTGGGAACTTTGGCCATGGGAATTGTTTGTGCATACAATGATCCCAAACTCATTGCTGCTTTGGCTAATGGTGAGAGCGGTGCATCTGCCTCCCCTTATGTGATTGCCATGAACCGATTACAGATTCCTGTGCTTCCACATATTGTGAATGTTGGTCTAATTATTTCAGCATTCAGTGCAGGTAACTCCTACTTCTTTTGCGCGTCTCGTACGCTTTACGCTATGGCTATGCGTGGTCATGCTCCTTTCTTCTTTAAGTGGTGTTTGCCTAATGGCGTGCCTATTGCTGCTTCTGTATTGGTAGTTGCCTTTGCAATGTTGTCTTTTCTGCAAATGGGTAACTCTGCCAGCACAGTCCTCAACTGGATTGTTTCTTTGGCTACTCCGGCTGAGTTAGCCAATTACGCTCTTATGAGTGCGACATATATGAGGTTCTTTTTCGCTATGAAGAAGCAGGGATTCAATCGTGATACGTTGGCATTTAAGGGATGGTTCCAGCCCTATCTTTCGTATCTGAGCTTTTTTGCTACCTTTTCCATGACATTTCTTGCTGGCTTCGCAGTATTTTTGAAGGGTAACTGGAGCATGACGACTTTTGCTTTAAACTATGTCATGATCCCTTTTGACATTCTTGTCTATGTTGCTTGGAAATTAATCAAGCGGCCGAAAATGCATGCCTTGAAGGATCTTGACTTGACATCTGGACTTGAAGAAGTCGAACAACATGAACGTGAATACGTCTATGAACCACCCAAAAATTTTGCCGAGAAGGTTTTCAGAGTTATTATTGGTGATACTTAAATATTTATTGAACTTATCTAGAATATATTAACTCGTACTTATTCTTTTTCAGCTTTTATTTTTCTATCGATTGTTGGTGGTACTCTTGATCACTCGCTCACTGATAACGACGGATCGAGAAATTAGGTCAGGTGAATAATAATAAGCACGGATTAGGTTTGTTGGATCCACTTTAAGGCACTACTAACTAAGTTGTAAATATACATACATACATATATTTTATATGTAAAGAATGTCTACCGATTATGTCAGTCTGAACAGAATGAGTGCACAGGTATCTAGAAAGAGAGAAATCATGGCTGCTAGTGCCCTGGCTGTGTCCATAGCCGGATTTGTTCTCCAAACTGAGGTTCTTGGGTTGGTTGGTGAGTTGGGCTACCAAAAGCCCATTTTTGTTATGTACATCACCCATTGCTGCATGATGACACTATTCCCATTGCAGATATTAGTGTTATGGGCACGAATTTGGTATCACCGTGGTGACAGCCTGAAAACATTCTATACGCGGCATTCACGTCATCTAAAACGTACTGCCATTGAGGTTGCAGAAATCAATGGCTATCCAGCTTCACAATTGATTAAATACTGCATCAAAGTAACATGTATTTTGGCTGTTTCCCTGAATGCTGCCGGTGCCTCTTGGTATATTGCCGTGAATATGACCACAACTGCTGATCTTACAGCTATTTATAACTGTTCAACATTTTTCGCCTATGCGTTTAGTGTTTGGCTGTTACACGAGCAAATAAATGCTCTCAAAGTTGTAAGCGTGGTTCTTAGCATTGTTGGTGTGTTCATTATTGCCTACTTAGGTATCCCTTCCACCTCAGATAATACCAAGGGTGCAGATAGGAGAGTTCTAGGGAATATTATAATTGCATTAGGTACAGTTTTGTATGGCCTGTATGAAGTGCTTTACAAAAAAATTGCCTGTCCTCCTCAGACAGTGTCAGCTAAGAAGCAGGCGGCATTTGCTAATCTTACAGGCTCAGCCATTGGTGTGGGTACATTGATTCTAATGTGGCCGGTCTTAATTCTCCTTCATTTTCTCGGTCTTGAGACTTTTGAGATTCCATCTAGGGAAGTTATAAAGTATTTGATTTATTCTATTATTGGGAATGTGTCTTTTTCAGGTGCCTTTTTGGTATTGATGTCGCTGACTTCACCAGTAATGGGCTCCTTATCTTCGTTACTAGCAACATGTGCTGTACCAATTGTGAATTTCGTAATCTGGCGACAAGGAATGAATGTTCCCGAGGTATTAGGTGGGGCAATTATTATAGCCGCCTTCGGGCTTCTTACGCTAGCAAGTATAGATGACTTCAAGGAAGAGGATACGGCCAGCATTATGAGTGACATTTAAAAAAGAAGCAAAACAAATTGTAAAACTAAATAGGTATTTTTAGATTATTTGAGAACCAAAGTTTCGATGCTGTACTTTGAAACCAGCTTCTTACTACTGTTGTTGTTATTAGTATGGCCACCACGATTGTGATGTTGATTACTGCGTGATTTGCTCTCATTGACCTTGGTGTTAGTAGCGCTACTGGAATCACTAGCGTTGAGCCCCAACACCATGAAAATATCAGAAATTGCAGCACTGGCCTTGGCTGATGACTCGACGGCTTCAATTTGTAGTTGTACTTGGCCCTTCAACTTTTCAATATGACCTACATCCCAAACTAACAAACCCATAGCGTCAACAAACGGAGCCATCAAATTAATCGTTTCTGGATGTCTACTCAGTCTCTCAATAACTGTACTTAATGACGAAATAGATCTGATCTTGATGAATGCTTTGCGAACTGCGGTAAGAATCTGCTGAGGGCCATAGTCTTCTTGGAGCCTTACGGCTGCGTCTAAAAATGTATTCTCGTCAACACTCAACAAACCATAAACAAGTTCAACTGGGTTAATTCCCGTCAGTGATACTAGCGCTTGTCGGTAGAGTATTGCATCTGATTTCTCCAGAATTCGAAGTATATTAGTGAACTGAGGCTCTCCTACAGGGAAGAGAGGGTGAGTCAAGAGGTAGACGGCAACACCAACCGGTAAAAATGGTTTAAACCGCGGCAAGAACGCCATCTTACAGATACTAACAATAAACCTGCGATCAACATTGCGGTCTGATTCCTCATATACAAGGTCTTGTGAACTCGGTACTCGGTTCTTTTCAGTAGAGCGCCACTGCTTCCATCTCAGCTGCGGCGTTTTCAAGTATGTGACTACTTCGGCAAAAGAAGGACCATCATGGTTACTAATTGCCTCTTTAAGTGTACTCAATACCTCAGAATATTCTCTATCATACTTCTCAATCTCCTGTTGGGCTGTTTCACGGTATTGAGAAGATGGCTTTCTGAACCCTTCAAAAATATCAGCCAATGCAACTACCGAAGCATGGTTGCTACTACCCTTTCCTATGGACTCTAGTAAAGTACCATTGGTAGGAGTGGCCGGTATTCCTACTAAAGTTTCCTTATTTTGAACAGCTATAATAGTAGAGGTTGGAACAGAATAGGTAATAAGTTCCAGTGACGATAATTTCAAGGGTAATTTATAGGTTGATATGAGTGATTTATATTCACAGTCGATGATGTCAATTAAACTCCCTCTCACAAATGCTACATTATTATTAGGTAGTGCAACTAATCCACTATCACTAATCGAAGCATTGTTACTATTTTCAAGATCGAACTTCGTATCGAGTTCAAAACTGGGAAGACTATAAACACAGACAGAAGATTCTGAAGCCTGATATAATCTTTGTCCAAAGATACCAAAAGAGCAGGAAGAGAAGGACTGTAAAAGATTAGTATGGCGAGTTGTCATTACAGTGTTTATACCTCGAGAATCGAGAAGAAATGTTGCAACGGAAAACTTATTATTTTCTGATTGGGAGATCACCACAAACGTGGCATCATCATCTGTAGGGGAATCCAGCCGAGAAGAAAAGACCAGCTTTTCCTGAGGGTTGGAAGATTTAGGTGTGATAAGTTCCAATGTATTGGCATCAAACACCTGAATATTTGACGAAGTTTTCAACACAGCAGCAATTTTAGATTGATCCGAAGACACATAAAGATGAGATATTTCTTCATTTACTTCAACGGCGGCCATTTGTAGCGAATCATCATGGTCGGTGGTATTACTACTATTAGAAACTAATCTTAAAAATGACTTTCCTCGCTCAACACTACTGTATGCAATAAGATTTCCGCCATTGGCTAAAACTGCAGTGATTGTTATTCCTGGTGCTATCGCATGGGCGCTGAGAACCTGGGGAGGTCGAAGTGACATTTTACTAATAGAACTTCCTGAAACTCCAATGAAGATAAATTCATTATCAATATATGTAGAAACAGTTTTTTGTTGATTTTTGCTGAATCTGGGGAATTGTAGAAGTTCGAATGGATCAGAAATCATCGGCACAGAATGGATTTATTTATCCACCTTTCGTTTGAAAAAAAATATTATTATGGTAAGACAAACCCTAATACTACCACTACTACATTTGAGGATTGTCTATACCCAACCCTGGCTGGTGGGATGGTGAACTCGGTTCTGTTTCAGTGACAACTTGAAATTTTCACTACACCAATCAACTATTATAGTCTAGTGAGATTAGAGTAGAAATAAGTTACTTATTATATCACTAATTATTGCGACTAATGTAGTGGTTGTCTTCTCTATTCATTAGGCGTAAGATGTCTCGGACAAGTCCAACTTGGGAGATTACCCGATACGCGTATACCCTTTCGTGATCCGGATAAACGACGTTCTATAACTGTGTGAATGGGTGGGGGGGGGTTATGTGTCCAGTAGTCCTTTTCATCGATCCAACGAGAAAAGCCAATTAATTAATTGTAGTTAATAATATTATGAATAATGATACGCGCAAAATTGGTAATGGGATTGAGCCGACTAAACCAAGTGGACCGGTCTTTTTAAGTCATCAGTCTAAAAGCCGTCTACCAGGTTCATCGACGAATCCTACCTTACGAAGACAGAGTTTTATTGGTGTAAAATCCAGTGCTAAAAGAGAGAAGCCTGATAAAATAGCAAAATTTGAAAAACACGATAAATCAAGCTCAGACAAGGGATTTGTGTCTGTATTAAGTGATATATCTCATTTTAATCAAAAGTCACTGGAAAACTTCAATCCTGAATATACATCATTTGAACAGAATCTTAGTGATACTCTAGATAATTTCCAGACTCAACTTGAAAGACTAATTGCTGCTAAGTCCAATGCAATTCAGATGATTAAGTTATTTGAACAACAAATAATCACAGCTCAGGATACATTTGAAAAGGATCTCAGGACAATAAATGAGTGGCAAGCTCCTCTTGACAAAATAAAAGCAATGCAGGATCGAGTTGGTGAATTAAAGGATGTTCTTTTCCGAAGTAAGGCTAAATTAGCCAATCTAGATCAAGAACTCAGATTGGTTGAGGAACGAAATCGTAGTGAGCGTAAGAGGTTATCGGCTATGAATGGAACAGTTCTGGTGATTTCAATTGTCATTTTATATTTAGCATATTTATATATTTATTGATACGCTGGCCGTATTATTATTATTATGGTTATGATTATGGTTATGATTATTACAATTAGGGAAGTAGGTCTTTAGTAGGCAATTCGATAATAATCTGTCATGCGATTATATCTTTCCGACATAAGCACAAGATATGTTGCCATTAATTCATTGACTAGTTCAGTACCATTGTCTGTAGCCTCAATGGATTTAAGGGGTTGAAGTGTCCATATCTTCGCTGAACTTTCTGCTCTAATTTCCGCTTGACGTTTCATTGTGCTAACTAACTCCCCCAATGCATTTCCAGCAAGTGCTGTTTCGTAGTATCCTGATGAATACTTGATGTGAAATATACCAGATTCAATAAAATGAAACCCTTTGGGTAAAATATCACCACTATTAATTATTCTAGGTTCACAAAATGATGCTAACTGAGACCAGAATTCCACGTTACGGGTAGAAACACTATCAACTATCTGCATGATCAATGCCACTGGCTGTTCATGGCGGTGCCACTTATAATGAGTATGGACATCTTCTCTTGCGGCATGCCTAGCTTCTTTTTTGATAAAGGAGGATCGTGGCGTAGTTCCCAGTACAGAACTGTGCAAACTCTGAAGATTAGGGGAACCTTCCATTCCAAAACCTGTCAACTGATCATGAGGCACATTAGGCATAAATCTAGGACCCGAAGATGAAATCAGCCTCATTTGATTCACTGATGATTGCCGCTTTTGATACCGGGCACGTTGTTGGTAGTATTCCTTAATGAATTGGTTCTCGCACCAGCTCAACGCAATATTCAAAGTAGCAAATACTCTCACACTAAGTTGGTCATTATGGTCAACTACTTCCGGTACTAGATCAACTGCTTTAAGGCCACGAATTTTGTGGCCTGCAGTCTCAGCGCCAGAGAGAACCAGTCTGATGCGGCAACTGTCCATTAATCTTTTCAGCTTTAGGAATGTATCAACTGTACAATAGTCAATGTCGGTTACATTCTCTAGATCAATGATTAAGTACTTGATCGATGCGACCCCATTGTGCTGGTGGCAGTCGCACAGATTTCGCACATCTTTCTCAAGAGTGCCATTGGTACCAAAGAAAAGGGCACCAGTCAATCTCATGATATATATTTGTTTGCCGACATTGGCCAAGTACTTTTGGAGAAGTGGATGCCTGTACACGGTAGAATGAGCACTGGAACCATCCATCTGGATCATTATCGGACTGCGTCTTGCACTTGTGATGACAAAAAATAAACAGGCCAGAATTATTCCAGCAATGATACCAACTACAAAGTCATAGCATCCCATGATTAGAGTAATACAGAGCATTGTCGCGTAGTCCTGTTTTCGGACACTTCCGTAAGTATCAAAGAGAGCCTCGGCTATTAAATCGAATCCCATCATGAAAATAAGTGATGCGACAACAATCACTGGAATATATCCAATAATCACTGGCCCCGCAAACAGCACACCAGCGGTGGCGATAGCAAGTAGAATACCAGCTATAGGTGAATCAGCGCCAGATTTTATAAACATCACTGAGTTAGTATAAACCAAATAATTTTGAATGGATCCACATAGTCCCGATATAGTATTTGAGATTCCGTGAGCTACTAACTCTTTGTTGACGTTAATATTGTCCTCTTTGATAGCAGCTGCTAAAGCAGGGATGTTTATTGGCACATGAATCAGTCCAAAGAACGTCAACGCTAACATCACCGGAATGGATTCCAAAATGGGACCAATGTGAATAAGTGACGGCTTGTAAAGAGTGTATACCCAATACCACGGCTCTCCGGAGGCTTGAGCTGGGAATACCCAGCCATGGTCTCTCGCGGTATCCAATGTCAAATTTGGCAAAAGAGCCACTACTAAATGAAAGAGGGTAAATGTTGTCACAAGAATTGTTGGTACAACCAAGGGGTGATGCAATCTACGTTCTGAATACATTAAAAGACATCCCAACGCGAGACACGATCCCCATTGGGAAATAGTTTCCCAGTTCCTAAATAGAAGGTGTAGTGTTTCCAAATTATAATCGACACCTCCCTGGATATGGGCACTAACTTCAAAGCCAGTAGCAATCAAGAACCAGCCAACACCACCGATGCAGCCTAACAAGATATGCATAGGGAAAAATCCTACTAGGGCACCTAGTTTTAACCATCCCAAAATGAAGAAAGTTAAACCTGTAATTATGCAACTAAGCGCAAATGCAGTCACAGTTGTGGCCAGAATCTCTTCCCGAGGAGCCCCATCAAGTCTACCTGCAATGGTATATGATAAGGCATGGAAAAAGGGCACGATCTCAATCATTTCTGAACCAATGCAAGATTTGAAACCACTTCCACCAAGACTAAAAACCAGCTGGGATATAATGGTACTTATGTAGAACAAACTAAGACCTACTGATTCAGTCCCGCTAAACACAACATGGCTTAACGGAAACAGAATCATACCATAAGAAAGACCATCCAAAATATTTAGTAGTAATCCTACCAGAACTGCTGGAAGATATGAAACTATTTTAATAGCTGAAAGGTTAGCTGTGGTAGTGGTAGGAGGAGTTCCCTGTAGTTGAACATCATCATGAGCACTTAAAGCAGGTGATACAAATGGTATCAAATCACTACGTGCAGCTAGAGATAAATCGCCTTCATCTGGATCATCAGTGTATCTGGAATATGATGATGAGCTCATACCGAAACTGGTATTCTCAACGCCATGTTCATGTTCACGTCCATTTTCTTCGATTATATCACGCTGATCTTTAAGGCCTTCTAGAACTGCTCGTGAAGAAAGACTTGCTGCTTGTTCTCTGACACTGGAAGCTTCAGTTTCTAAATGAAACGGGGATTTATGTGAAAACGTAGAGGGAACTACACCACTTCCACCTTCAAAAAGTCTACGACGTGGTGGCATATCTTTGGGAACACTTTTGCTATCAGTGCCAGTTTCTAACCGAGAATCACTCATTGTAGTGTCCTGAAGTTTATCACACGAATATGCTGTCAGGAAAGATCCTGAGTACGATAATCAATGCAGAATTTCTGAGGGTAAGGAAAAGGTGTGTGCCTAGATTAGAAACCTTCATCGTGCTTATCTATAGGGTAAGAGGGTTTGATTGTGCAATCAGCTGCCGTCGAATAAACGAATCACCGTTGAGGCGAAGAAAGGCTTAAGAAGGTCACGGATATAATTTTTGATATATTTTTGTAAACTGAGTAAAATTATTTTTTGTTATATAATAAAATAATTATTAATAAATAAGGGGTGTGGTTTTATTTCACAACCCGTGGATCATGCCGGCATGTCTGTTTGTGATATGTGAGAGTACAGTGTTGTAAACAAATCAGATAATTCTGAGGAACTCTTAATGAATGGCATGTCCCAGAAGTTGTACTGAGATGATTTGAGTAGCTGGGCAAAAGTAGCCATGAGACCCCATGGATGAGCTCTGTGCGCCATTAACCTCTCTAATAGAACTCGGGTGACAACATGCCTTGCGTCAACCGTTTTATCCTTAAACATACGCTCGCCAAATGGTGTGAAAAGCGCAAGTAAGAACCGGCTGAAGAAATAAGTGTGCTTCTCCGGATAGCGAAGTTGATTCGCAATAGCCGATACAAATGCATATCGTTTATCTTTAGACAAAGTTAATAACATGCGTGCACAGAATTGTGCAGCTCCGCTCTCCTCAACTTTACCACTTGCTGCTGGAGACAATGTATATAGGTATGCAACATATGTGCACAATGAATTGTAGCCTATCATAGAAACCGATACTGAATTGAAGTCAACGCCACGATCCTCTTGGGGTGTAGCAAGTGCCAACGAGGTCTGAATAGCTATAACAATTTGTGGTGTAAGTTGAGGGCGCGATGTACAAGCATTCTCGATAAGCTTGTTTACATTTCTATCACTAAGTAGCGCCTTAGCCTCTTCAATTGAGGCCAAGGTGCCCTCATCTACATCAGCATAGTCGGCTTCATTCATCTCAATGGGGTGTGGAAGACTGACTCCCTCAGGAAACGCGCAAAGAACTAGATTGCGTAATTGTACGAATTCAAACAGAAGGAGAGCAGTTGTTTCATTGGCATACCTAACAAAGAATTCTGGCGTATCGTGAAGAATCACAAGACAAATGCGCTCCACACCATGATAAATGAAGTCCTTGATACTCGAATCGATCTCATCAGACATCCAAATATGTCTAAGGAACGATAATAGAGCACGAACCAGCTTGAAGAGCAAAGGCCAGGAGCTGCGATCAGCAAGAAGCTTGCTCATAACAAATCTGTGTGACATTAAGCTCATCCAATATGATGCAAAAGCAGGGAATGCTAAGGGTTGTAACATGACAAGATACTCGGCAAAGATACTCGTGATGTTCTCGGGAATTAAGCATGCAATGCTTGACAATAGCCGGTAATGAGGTAAAGCTTCAAAATCTTCTCCCTCATGATCATTGGCAATCAACATGATAACAGTTGTGAAAAGACTTCTTGCAGTCATCTCCTGTTCGTCAACAGTATCTATAAGAGTAGAGATCAATGAAGCAACAGCATCAATTCCAACGAACGCTCTTGACTGTTTAAAGCTCTGAATACTCACAGAAATTGCAGTGCGAACAAACTTAATCAGTTGCTCAGGGTTGGATCCCCAGCCTAAATTGTGCAGGTCTCTCACGAACGTGTGAAGCAACATAGGGGACGCAGATGCTACATGGTGTTGCATCAGTCTTGTCCACTCAGCAAATACATGACCCTCATTACCACTTCCCTGACCTCGTGTCTCTTGCAATGCATTAATCATTATCGCAGCAGCAGGATGAGTCTTGGTATCGAGTCTTGAAATCGCAAGAATAGTACCAGCAAAATCGCTCCTAAGACAATATGGCTCAGGTCCAATTAGCGCATCCAGGAGTAGTCTCACGGCATAATCGACCACCATGGGCTTGCTTACAGCATCACCAAGATCTTTAGTGAGACTTGCATCAATCTCCGTCGGAGTCACCAATCTACTCCTCAATAGTGTTCCAATTACCTTCGCATTGTACTTTTTGGTATCATCCGCATAAAGTAGCCATAAAACTACTTCTTTGGCAGTTACACCGGACATTCGGCATAGCTCACCGAGGATGTAGCACAAACATTCACGAAGCAGTGTACTCTCCGTAGATTCGGATCCAAACATTTCCTGGACTACAATATGAGATGAACGTAACGGCATTTCCTCCGATTGTTTAACGCCATTTTTGGCCAAGGCAACCAAATCTGACAAAATATCCAGGACTTCATCGTCCTTGTTGAGGTCGACCAATTTCTTACCACTGTCCTTAGTAACCAGCTCCAATCGATTAATCTTATCAGTGAATTGCTGCAGCTCTGTCTGCAAGCTTTGAGGTGCCGCAGTGTCACTACTGGTATCATTTGGGTTACTAAACTGTTCATATATACCCAGCTGCTGAGGAAGCAAACCACCATTACGAATAGAGAGAAGTTCGGGCAACTGAATGGGAGGTTCCACATATTTATCGCTAACAAATGATTGATTGCGTGTCCGCGCAATTTGCCGTGCTTTATATTCGGGGATTAAAGCCTCGTCTATTTCAGCTACAACTTTTTCTCGCACTACGGACTCGATGAGAGGAATTAATGAATCCATAGCTTCTCGCGCTGCAACTACAACTTGATCCAGAAGCATGGGCGACTCGCCATATCCGTGAGATGCAGCTAGAGTCCTCAGGTTATGACATAATGCGTCAATGAAAGGATCTTTACTAGTAACAATTGCCATAGAAGATGCCAACAAGACGGCCTGTGAGTGAGCCGCAAGCTGTAAAACTTTTTCATTGGGTTCCTTTGCCAAATCTTTAAGTACAAGCTCCTTAGCTGTGAAACTTGCAATGGATACAGACCGATCAATAACCGGAAGTAAAACATCTTGCAAAGTCTTTGACCTCGCCATGTCAAGTAATTGACGCAAACCAGGATGACTAACAAACTCAGTAGTTCCAACTAATGGCACGCCAGCGTTCATTGATCCTAATCCTTGGGCAACATTTACACTAGGCCCAGCAGCAGGGATAGCCGTATTACTTGAAACAGGCGTGCCGAATAATCCCTTCATTCTATTATCGTTTGGCATACCGGCCAGCCCAGGAGGAACTACTCCTTGGTTCATTGCTTGCAGTCCCTGAGGTAAGGTACTGCTCTGTTGAGATAAGGTTGGTGTAGGTGAACTACTAACAAGTAAATTATTGGCGATCATTGGACCACCAAATGTAGCAGTAATCGCAGCGATGTCATCGTTCTGTTTCATTTCATCACGGATATAGAATGCAGGTTCCAGTTCCGTGGTGTCTACACCAATTGCTTTACCTAAAACCTCAATTTCAAACTTCATAGTGAGTTTGAGAGAGCTAAAATGATAGAGCTCGCACATTACTCTCAAGATACCTTGAACCCAAGGTGAAGCCTTACCAATGGTGTTAGAGTTAGCACACTGTGCAAGTACCTTGGCAGCGAATGGAAGCACTGCCGTCAGCTTCTCAAAACGTACACTCTCAGCTAAAAGTAGCTTCAGATTTAACTGATGAAACAAAATAGGAATATTACGCGCAATTGTGATCATACCAAGAATCTGGCCCAAGTTCTTAAGGCTAAGTCGTCTATCCGAGCTAAGCGCGTCAGCACCATTAAGAATAGCAGACACACGACTCAATATTTCATTAACACAGCAAGTTCGTACTTCAATAGGAAGAATATCGATCAGATCTGCATAAATTTCATGATAATTTGGTTCATTGGTTGCTCTTGTCACAACGATATTAGCAAAATGAACGGCACCAATCGATTGTACTTCTCTGATGATGTCCTGAGCTTTTTCTGACAATGTCTTTGCGGTCAAGTTGTTCACTAGTAAAGAGACCTTTTTGAGAGAGTCGTCCTTGGCCTTGGGCACGTTCTCATTTGATTGAACATTTATTGAGCGGAACTGCTCAACTTGCTCAGAATCCGGTTCAGGATCAGCAATTTTCTTGATTTGATTAAAGAACTGTTGCTGTTTTTTGAGCCCAGGAATGCTCAACAAAGTTTTACAATACTTAGGAAATTCATTAAGCCGTTGGCGCATTTCAACCAAGGCCTGTAGACCAAATCTGAACATATTACTATCAGTATCTTGACTCAGGGCATCACAAATGAATTTCAAAGCGAGAGAGAGGGCAATTCCCTCAACAAGACGGAAGTGAACAAGGCTTCCGAATAAGACCGCAGTGGTCGCGAGCGCCTTGACTGGATATTGCGGGAAAAATTGATATTCGTCAAAAAGAGAGTGTATCATGCACGCAAAGAGATCTTGATCCCGCGGAAGATCACTTTGCTTCAGTTTCTCTAACATGGTTATGACTTCTTGGATCTCATGTTGCTGTTCATACATCTTTTGGAAGCAAATCTTCATTTTTTCCTCAACTTCTCTGGGAAAGCTGCTGAAATCACCATTAGCAGAAATTGCCTCATCATGGCCATGGCCGTAATTGATAAGTCGCGGGTAATCGTGCAAGAGTTGGATCTGGAGAGCTTGTACTTGTTCATTGCGGTCTTTACGATCTTTGGGTAACTCTGCGCCGAGAATGAGATTAGCCACAGCAGCGTTAAGACGCAGAGACCTTGCTGGGCCGTTTGGAGGTTTAGTCGTCAACATGTAGTCAAGCAGGTCACCATAGGCCCTTGAATTGGCACCATAACAAGACGCCAAGAAGTTTGTCCACTCTGGAGCTGGGAAATCAAGATCGATTCTCGTGATTGCCTCAAAGACCTCTTGATAATGCTCCCCATGTGTGCACCAAGAAGAAAGGAGTTCAACACACTTAGTTGAACCAATTGCATCGATGAATTCAGTCGAAGCAAGAAGTGGCTCAAATAAGCGGTATGAAAAAGCACATTGCGAAAGAGCTGTGAGTACAGCGGGAAGATGTTCCATGGGAGACAGCAGGATGGTATGGGCGCTGGCCCGCAGCACCTTCAATAGCGACCCCTGAACACTCTCAGGTTCCAGACTCTTCGAAGCCCAAACCAAAACAATCGAGGCATTTACTGGGTTCTGAACAAATGATGGATCAATTTCCATGGCCTGAATCAACAATGGCGCAACTGGTTCATAGTTAAATACATTCTGTGGGTTCAATCGCTCAATAGCCAGCGGAAGATGATACTTCGTACCCAGTTCGTAGGGTTCAAACTCTTGAATGGATGCCAAAATAGACAAGAGTACATTTTGAGACGGTTTCATGGCAAAAAACCCAGCCGTGGCGGCAGGTCCGCCCAAAGTCCACAGAAATAACAAAATAAGTCGCAGATTCATGGCCTTTATTTCTCTTTCAAGCGGCTTTTTGAATAGCAGACTCCAATCAATACCTATCAACTCAACTTGAAGCTTCACAGCATGCTCAAGGATGGCCTTCTCGTGGGCGGGATCTATTTCTGGAATCGTGGCTTCACAGATATATGCAACGGTTTCGTAAGCCATTGAAATGTAGTCTTTAGTTCTATACGCGGCTCCATCCTTAGATTTGGCCCCTATCTTGGCACATCGAGCCACAAAACTTTCAATATTTGACTCCATCATTAAAAGTAAGTGGGGATAAATTAACTATGTGGGACTTAGGTCAACTTATTTACTTCAGTTTAGATGAAATAAAGGTCGTTTCTTCTAATACAAATAATGTGTGCGGTTAGACAGGATGGAACCCGCTATGATCTGTTTCCTGACTAATCCTGGTCACATGATAGGGGTTCCTATCCACAGAACATACGGATGGGGAGGGTAGAGCCGTTGGAAAGTTAGATGCTAGCCAAAGGAAGAAACTAATGAGAGTATTAGTTTTCACAATATATCAATTGGTTTAAGTCGTTATCTAACTTCAAACACCATGAATTATAAGCAAAAATTCTGCAAGTTATGTAGAAGGCGGTGTATGAAAAAAAAACTATCTATCTATATATCTATACATTTATCAGTAGCATAAAATGAATAAAAGAAATACGTCAGATACATATCAGTTTTATATCATAATATTATACTGTCAATTCTTTGCGGATCTCTCATCAAATCTAATCTCCTACGATTTCGGCCTTACCCTACTTTAGGGTAGGATAATCATATTTTTTTCAGATCCGCTAAATTCTTCAGTAAATATCACTGTTTTAAAATTCAATGGATAACTCAATTACCTACACTAACAGTGGAGTTAGACAATATACTCCTGCTACTGTTCTTTGCTGGAACTGTAGTAAACCAATTGATGGAACTACCGGTTTAACCCTCTGCATGGACTGTATCCGTTCAAATAGTAAGTTGACTGACGATATTGCTCGTGAAGCCAATGCTCAATTTTGCCGCAACTGTGAACGATTTTTGGTTCCTCCTCAGACTTGGGTTGTAGCAGAACCAGAATCTCGTGAACTTTTAGCTCTTCTACTAAAGAAAGTTCCTGGATTGAGCAATAAAAACCATAACTTACGCTTGGTCGATGCTAGTTTCATATGGACAGAACCTCACAGTAAACGTATTAAGATAAATGTAACCGTTCAGGGTGAGGCTCAAGTTGGCACTGGTGTAATTCTACAGGAATCATTTGTTGTTGAATTCGTAGTAATAAACACACAGTGCGCTGATTGTGCTCGTAGTTTCACTGTTCATACATGGCGAGCTGCTGTTCAACTACGTCAAAAAGTGAAACACAAAAGAACTTTCCTATATTTGGAGCAGTTGATGTTGAAACATAATGCCCATGCCGATACCATAACCATTCAGGAAAGCCGAGACGGAATTGATTTCTTCTTTTCTAAGCCCAACCACGCCATAAAATTGGTGGATTTTTTGGAAAATGTTGCACCCATTAAACATTCTCGAAGCGAACAACTCATTTCGACAGATACTCATTCAGGTACATCCCAATATAAGTTTTCTTATTCAGTAGAGATTGCACCTATTTGCCGTGAAGACTTGGTTGTTTTACCTCAAGTATTAGCAGCTAAAATGGGCAATATTTCCAGAGTCGTTCTGTGCTCTAAAATCTCTAGCTCTATCCAGTTCGTTGATTATAATACTCTGCAGGTCGGTGACCTCCCTAGTAATATATACTGGAGAGAACCATTCCCGAGTCTTATGTCTACCAAAGAGCTTTGTGAATTTATTGTCTTGGATTGTGAGCCATTGGGACCTATGCGTCGTCGTTGGGTACTTTGTGATGTTATGGTGGCCAAGTCCTCTAATATGTCACAGACTTATACTGTAAGGTCACATTTAGGTGCATTCTTACATCCTGGTGATACAGTTTTGGGATATTATTTGGTAGATTCAGTCCTTAATTCGGAGGCATGGGAATCTCTCCCAGCTGGGCAAAAGCCAGATATAGTCTTAGTCAAGAAGAGCTACCCCCGAAAGAACCGTAAGCGTGTTTTCAAACTCAAGCGATTGGCCAAAGAACATGAAGATGCCATGCTGGATGAGAACGCTGATAATGACTATGAAGATTTCCTTGAAGAGCTTGAGGATGACCCTGAGCTGCGACAGAATGTTAATCTCTACAAGGATAATGAAAACATTCAAGCTTATTCAAGATATGGTCAAGATTCTAATGAAGGGCCAACCATTGATCTATCTGAACTTTTGGATGATATGAATATAAATGATGAGTAGAGAAAATGTATAATGGGTATTTAATATATAAGATTGATCGTGCATTTAATCATTGTTTGTGACGGCTACCGTTGAATAGAGTTGCAAACCCATTGCTGTACAAGAAATTGGTTATGGGGTGGTGGTTCGATGCATTTTTAAACGACGAACTGGTGCTAGCTTGACTAGTTGCTGAATCAGGAGAATAAGGCTCTACAGAACTTGCCTTGTGATGATACTTAGACTCCAAGTCCTTGAAAGCGTTTGCACCACAATAAGATGAATCCCATTCAGAAACATAATCAGGGTGAGTAATATCGACACCAACATCCTGTTTGATAGGCTCTGTGTGGGTGTCTCGAGATTTGGAACCAATGATTGCTTTGAAGAATTGACGGTAAGCATTACAAGCCACAAATCCAGTTCCGTAACAAGCAAACAATAGCCATGCGATAGCTACATTAATGTATCGAATGATAAGATTAACAACACTAGTTGCATGGGATAAACCGGTACGATACTCAGCGAGCTCTTGGAGTGTGATATAGACAACTGATCCCCATCCATCAGGCTTTCCATCTGCCCATGCCATTTTGTGCACGCCTCCACTTTGATTGATACCAATAAAATTGATGACGGCTACACAAACTGACAATGGCATGAGTACGAATGTCACAACTGCTGCGAATACTAGTACTCGTAGAAATTGGGATGGACTCATGTTAGGGATGAAACTCATACTCTCCATAGTATCAACCTTGCCACGTTGATAGAACCTGAACATGATGAAAACAATAGTGCCAAATGCCAGCAATCCAAGGATTGGTACCCACATTAAATTGGTAACAATCAAGGCGATGCTAGAATCCAATACAGCAGCACAGCCAAAGTCTTGCATAATAGAATAGCGCCTCACCATTGTAAATGTGCTCACAGCAAGATTCAGAACAGGTAAAAACAAGCAAGCAGCGACCTCAGCAATACTGTGAATAATGTGAGCACGATATTGCCTTATACGTGGTCTATCTTGAAGCATCTCAATGAGATTCCAATTCATAACACATTGAGTAGCAAGAGCACCCAGTGAGAGTGCAAAGTTCATACGAACATCAAAATCACACCACCCAGAACCATTCCACCAGTCAGTAACATTTGCGTTAGTCCAGTGAGCAGCTGAAATGATCGTGGAGAGCATGAAGTAGATGTAGAACACCGACATGGTCACTACGGGAATATTGGGTCGACCAAAGAGACCACAGTATGCAAATATGACAGGAACTTGAAGAATGAGAGCAATAATTGCGAAAGTCATCAGACAAGCGGGATTATAAGGAATAAATCCCAAGCTCACATTTAACTCTGGAGGAGGAGCATCGGGCATTGGGACTGAACTAGAACTCATTTTATGTATAATTTATTGATGAGTAATTATTATGTAGTTTGATCGTATTGTGGTCTTTATATAATTTGAGATAATTTTTGCTATCAGCGATTTATTTAACCGAATGCGGTATGTGGAGCTATGGCGGAAATGCCCTTACCCATGTTTATACTAATCGGTGACATTTTGTTAGGGTTTTTATTAAAAAGGAAACTATTTATTATCCAACTTTTCAGGTCAAAAAAATGCATCATTTTTTATACTTAGACTGATAAAAATAAACTGATATGAAAGCTAGATTTTTTTTCTATCATTGCATGTATTTTTTATTTAGGAAATGATATTTCTAAATTATAAAAAATCGTTATAAAGACGTGCATGAAAATTATATTGGGTAAGGGCCCTTAATTAACTAGAAATGTCCAATGGCGGGCCCCTCTGTCATTGATGAGATTTCCAATTCTGTGTCTATATAAATTTAAGTAGAAGTGTACGACTTTTTATGACCAGTTCTTTCCATATTTGTTATTGTATACAATATTTACATCATTTCTTAGGCAATATTAGCATTACTTAAAATTTTAATAATAATCATAGAAACGAATTTGTCTATAGATGTCAATCTTAGACACAGACTGCAGGGTTGGAGTGGACTCACATGGTCTCTCATGCATGAGCGAAGAGTGATGCTCAATTGTGTAATTACTTTTCGATCTCAGATTAGAAAAGAAGGGAAAGTTTGCGGGATTATCAAATAAATAAATAAATATAATACATTTAAAAAATAAATATAATGCTACTTGTTGCCGCTTTCAACAGTAGCAGCGCTTTCTAGCTTTTTCAGTTGTCCAATTAGACGCATACATAAAATCGAAACATTATCACAACTCTCCAGGCGGAGGATTTCTTTCATTAATCCTGATTCTTTTAAGAATGCATAGGCCCGTTCAGGATTCTCTGTCACAATCCATATGACAATCTGAAGGGCATGTACAAGTGACCCAGAATTATCATGGCCCTTCGACCCAGCAAAAAAGCGGATCAACTCGATAAATAGCTCTTCATATGGATACTTGCAACAAATAAACCTATTATTGTCGAGAAGAGAGTTTAGTGCGGAAAGTAGAGCATCAAATGAACTTGGTGTAGAGGCGGAGAGCGACTTGTTTATACGGAAAAGTTGAGGGACCAGTATAGGCTCCACTAACTTTGGTTGTTCCTGTAACCAGTTACCAATAGAAGTGATTGCTAGAGTTTGCCAGCTTGTTTCCGGAATCAAATTTATGAAAGTATTCAGGACTCTAGCAGACCAAAGGGCATCCCAACACTCAATGTGATTACTCCGCACAAGTGCACCAAAAATAGGGTATATAAACTCTCGGAGGTGACTTGAAATGTGAAGACAACCTTGAAGCAATGTCACCAAACCGTGACTCGATATCTCTCGTTGTCTGTTTCTTCCAATTCGTGCGTAATTAAAGAGTGTCGGCACCAAGCTGTTAGCTGTACGATACGTAACATCTTTAGGTACGTTTTTATCATGCAATGATCTACGCAATGCCGCGATTAAATGTGGTACTATGTTTCCCACCTGCATTGCCTCTATGACACTTACAAGTGTGCTGGTATGCTTAATGAAGTCAAGAATGACTTGTCTGTACTTACTCTCAACAGATAAATGAATATAAGCACTCATAAGCCTTCTCAACACTTTTTGATCAATGACGTCGACAAGGGCTTCTTGTGGGTTCTTCGAAAAGCTCACTACAAGATCATAGAGATTCGCAGTGATTTCATCACTTATTTCTGGATGAGTATCGATGGAAAGACGTGTCAAGTTTACAACCGAGAAGAACAGATTATAATTGTTAAAGTGTCTCCATAGGTGAGTCCTGTGTCGTACACCACACGTTTTGAAAATTTCTAAAACGGTGCTTGAAGATTTTAACAAGTCAATAGGGTCTGTTTTGACATTAAAGAACGAGCAAACAAACGAAATCCCATCTTCTCTAAAGGCAAGTTGTCTAGCTACAGACATGTCATCACCCTTTACTGTCGGGATAGTTGTCATTTTATATACTAAGGATAGAACCTTTGAAGGTGAAAGGTTTGAATTCGCAAGAGCAAACGACAAACCGCCCTCAATACAGAATTTCGTTATGAATTCAAGATCATTGTGGTCGATTATTGAGTCAACCACTAGGCTAATGAAAGCTTTGAAGACTACCGACTTGACCTCACTTGGTTGAGTACTGCCATTGTGCATTTTGGATAGTAAGAATGGGAATAGTCTGGAGTTACTCAAGTTCTTCCGCACTTGCGGCTTTGATCTCACAATTTCACTTAACCGTCGAAGCGCTAGTTCCACATTGCACTGTCCCATAGTGATTTGATCAATTAGCTTTAAAGCTTCATCCTGAGCACATAGAAGAGCAGCATCTGGACCATCCTCCATAAGATCTTCAAGACCAGAAAAAGGATCATCAATTGCTCGGGAAGCTGAGTTATCATCTTCCTTAGATGACGTTAACATTGCTTTTTGAGATGGAGACTCAAAGTCATCATCGTATTGGTCCCCCAAAGAATTATCAACAAAAGCTTCCAATGGTCGTCTCCATTCTTTGGCAGATTCAAAGGCTCGTCCTGTAAGTTGCTCTGTTGGTTTTGTATCTCTAGCAAGGAATGATGAGGGGGGCTCCGAGTCGTTTCTGGCACCAAATACACCTAGAGAATCAAAATCATCCTCATAATTTTCATGTTCCCTTTCATGCGATGTACGCTTTACTGCCCCCTTCAGATTCAGGATGGATGGAACTGCAAGTCTCTTTCTCCGGGACTCCGAATTCCATTCTTTCACTGCTTGTTCAGGAAATTCGACTTTGTTGCTCGTAGCCTCATCTTCATCACCACAGAATTTTCTGATCCAGGGGTGTTTTAAGAGATCAGCTGCTGAGACTCGTAGAACAGGATCCTTCACAAAGCAAAGGGAGAGAAAATCTTTTAAGGACCCAGTAGAATCCGCGGGGATAATCGCAGTGGCATCTTGTTGAACAACAGCATACATAGCGTTGATATCAACACGATCACCGTAGGGTGGCTTTCCTGTTCTTAACTCAACTATTGTGGCTCCAAGGCTCCAAATATCACAAGCAGGACTGGGCATTTGGAGTAGAATAATTTCCGGTGCCATCCAGTGGGGAGTGCCAACAATTCCGTGACCTTCTGTCGGAACATCCTCATCAGCGATTCGAGTTGCCACTCCAAAATCAGCAAGTTTAGCTACGCCATCTTTAGTTGTAAGGATATTTGCCCCTTTTATATCACGATGAATGGTGCCTTGATGATGTAAATACTCTAATCCCGCAAGGACTTGGTTCATATATCTAGCGACAAGATTCTCGGGAAAGACTCCAAATTTATGTAGAATCATAGCCAAAGATCCATTCTCACAATACTCTAGCACTATATTCAGATGTATTTCATCTTTCATAAATCCGAAATACTTAACAATATTGGGATGTTCTAGATCTTGTAAAAGCTCTATTTCAGACATGATACTATCAATGTGTTTGATTTTATCCAGTGGTATTTGTTTAATTGCTGCAATTTTCGCCGTTTGCAGATGAATTGCTTTATAAACTGTCGCAAATGCTCCACGTCCTAACCGATCTCCTAATGAGTAGTTACTGATAGCTTTTCCACGATGTGGGGTAGCGCATATTACTCTACTACCCATATTTCGGGTTCTAGATTCTCCATCATGTTTATTAGATAAAATTTGATTCTTCGGAGTCTGTGGTGTAGTAACCTCAGCCATTTCTAATAAAAAACGCGAAATACTGTTGATATAAACAAAAGGGCAAGGAGCCCTTATTAGTCGGGGGAGTGTGTGTGATGTCATGGTGGTGCTCTAGAGTATTAAATGAGTATTGCTAGAAATTAAAAATAAAAACCTCTAAAAATATACATGTTAATAAATAATACATAGAATAAATAATTTTAACTATTTCTGAGCTGCCTCCTTGACCCAATCTAATCTTGGTAATCCAATTGGTTCAATAATCTCACTCAATTTTGATGCGTGGTAGCCACTATCGCACATGGCAATAATTTCCGTATTATTCAATTTTGAAGAAGCGTTCTTGGGAAGAGATATCAACCTAACTGATGCTGAAATACACGCCAGAACCAATGGTAAACTTTCTACTGAACTCAAATCACTTCGAGCAATAAATACTGCTAATACTTTACCTTTACCATTTAGATGATTTTCCAGAGCTATCATGGACGCATTAAAACCCAACTTGAACTGTTCTGAAGTACCACGAACACTATGGGGTATGAGCAATTGCAAGATCAAATTTTGTGTATCCAAATCAATCACAGGCCACGTTGGTTTGTCAAGAAATTGGGACATGTTACAGTCCAAATATATGTTCAGTGCCTTTTAATATTTCATTATAAGAACTCCGATCTTTTGATCGGTTTTCTCACGTGATCACTATGTTCTGCGTATGTATGTAGATGCTAAATGATCGATAGGTAAGGTGTAAAGTAATAATAAAACTAATATACATTAAATAAATATCTTTTTCATCATAGATTTACTGTAATGCACGCTGGTATTCGAGCCATTCAGTCTTCCGTTTCTCCTCACTAAGTTTTAATTGAGTACGTAAATCTCGAACTTGAGCTACCAGCGTCTTTTCCGCGCCTATCTTAGTGAACTTCGCTTCAACGATATACTGGAGGCTCTCAATTTCACGATTTAATTCCCATATCTTTTCTCGAGGGTCTGTAGTAGAATTTTTGATGGATCGATCAGCTATTTCACGAATTTGTTCTACAAGCATGGCAATTAGTGGTGGTATTTTACTAGAGCCATCTTGACGAGCCCTATCAACTATCTCCCCGATCCGAATCTCTAAAGAATCTTGATAATCAGCACCTAATACCTCGAAAAGTTCAGCAAATAGATTCTGAATTATTCTGTAACTTGTGTTTTTGGATTCTCGAATAACTGCCTCCAAATGGTTGATATGATGTTCCAACTCTCTCCTCATCGTTTTCTCAGTTTCAGCGTGATACTGAGATTTTGTTTGTAGTCCCTGAAAATCTCTAGATATGCTGGTTATTATTGCCGACTTTTCTTGTAGTTCTTTGAGAAGCTTTTCTCTTTCCAATTCAAGATCACTCCTAATCTGGCTGGAGTCTCTAACGTACTGATCCCTTAGATTTTCAACTTCACTATTTAACGAGTCTACCTTTGTTTGATATTCAGATTCACGCAGTTTCCAGTCGGATTTCAATTGTTCACGTAACTCTGCTTCCTCGTTTAACTTTGTCTGGACTTCTTGAACTAATCGGAGGGAATCATCCCTAGTGTTGATCAACGTTTGAATGCCCTGGATACAGTTCTCACCTGGATCAATAATAGCATCCGATAGTAGTTTCCGAACATCTTTCAGTTCAGAATTAGACGCAGCAAGACTCTTAATGGTGTCAACGAGATCATGGATTCCAGCGTTTTCGCTGATATAGAGAGGGATTTCCTCGTGGGCTCTGGAAATAACCGCTTGGTCATTCTCAGATGGTACACGAGTTTCCAAATCAGCAACGATGATTTCAAATTCTTCAAGCTGAGACTGTAGGTGCCGCGATATTTCAGCGGTTTTCTGAAGTTCATCATTGTGTGAACTTAGATCAGATATTATCTTATTTTTGCGGACAATAGCCTCTTCCAGACTATCTATATGACGCTCTGATAGCGTAAGTTGCTTTTTTATCCTTGCGAAATCTTGGCTTCCAGCATTCATTTCTCTGTACTGCTGTAATTTTAATCTTAGCTCCATATTTTCGGTTTCTAACACTTGAACATGATCTTGCTTCCTTCTGACACCATTTTTAGTATTGTCGAATGCTAATATTTGGTCGTATTTTTCTTGCGGTATTGGTTGCACAATCGGTTCGGAATCACTTTCGGAATCACTTTCCGGAGCAACGAACGACATTAATCCTAGGGATGCTGGTCTCTGGACCCCACTGCGTTCAGATGAACTGCTGTGTATTGAGGTATTGGGACTATTTATATGTGTATTAGCCATCAAGTTAACAGGAACTTGTGAAATCATTGGTGAAACAGATCGCAGAACTAGTGATGAATCACTAACATCACCAGGCTGCGGAGATCCATTAGATAAAATCCGTCGGCTAACCTTTGATGATGCTATTGTCCGTAATGGTGTGAATTTCAGACTCTGACTCTTCCCAATATCGGGATTATTTGTCCCGAAAGAATCATCCTTAAAACTATCGTTGCTGTCAAGAAACAGGTCTTCTCTATTATGAGATGACGATTTAGAGCTCAATTGTGAAGAGCTCAATTGTGGGGAATCTTTATAACTAGAAATATTGGAAGACGTATCTAGAGAGTTTAAACGGCTGGCTAAACTTTCCTGGTTCAAAATTGGATTCCGAGATAAACTCTTCTCATGCAATGCACTCCTCAAGCTAGTACTTTCATTGCCACTGGTGCTTGCAATTATATCTTGGGTAAGTTTATTTAAAAAAGATGTGGAATCCGAATGTGATGTATCTTCGTGTTGTTCACTTGCATGTGTAAAATCTATTACATCATTAGAATTGATATTTGAAGAATCGATTGATTTCAAGTTACCATCTTTTGATTGTTCTTTTTCCTGCGCCTCCATCGGCGTTTCTAAATGATGTTTCAATGAACTTAAATGGGCACTGTTTTATTGACCTGTGGGGATCTTTATATGGTCCGTCTGAAAGTACTCAATTAGGGTTTCACTCCGAAAAGTAGGCAATATCATTTGTATACGCAAAAACAAACAAAAAATTAATAATTTTTAGTTACTTCCTATATATCTCATATAAATTAATGTTTAGGGAAGTAAAAAAAAAATGAATTTTTCATAAATTGGTTTTTTTTGTTTGTAGGTTATAGATGCTTTCATTATTGTTGTTTATCTCTCGATTCCACCATCATCAACGCCATAGGGATCTCTCCAAAATACCTCAATATATTTGAATCCCCTTTTCCCACGTAGATCAATTCCACTTAATCCATCAGTATCATTCCAATTGCAAGTATATATTCCCGAAGTGGCAGTTGGATCGGAAAACTTAACGTTAAATGCATAGCTTACCCTACTGGTTGGTACCATAGATCCTAGTTTATAAGAATAACCATGATACATCACCACAATATCTTCAAGGAGACTAATTGAGAGATTAGTAGGCAGTAAAATACACATGTTGTCAGCGTAAGTCATATCCCACTGGTCCAATCCATGTTCGTTTTGACCGCGTTGAGATAACTTCTCGAGTGATATAAGTTTCAATTTAAATTCATCATCCAAATGTTGATGAATAACTACTCGATATACCTGTATCGGCTGATTAGACAATTTTGTCAATTCCCTTCCAGCTGCTATCCATGATTCAAGATAGCCAAGGTATCTTATTTGACTTCTGATACTTACACCAGAAAAAAAATTGATTTTAAACCTTGTGGTAGTGAACTTTTCTGCTGCTTGTTGCTGTGAGAGATTGGCATAGTTCATGAGGTATGCGGATATAACACTGCCAGTACGTCCTTTACCACATTTACAGTGAACTAAAGCAACATTGCGAGGATCTTTGCACAAGTGATCGTTAATCTCTTCGGAAATATGTATTAAATTTCTCAAAGAAAGAGGTTGATGGTCCGGCGTTGGCCAGTGCGTAACCTTACTCAAGGGACCAACGTCATCAGCTTCGTACCCAATTTCATGGTCTTCTTGAAGATTCCAAATATGCCAATGATTGCCATGCATTTCATTGAGATACTTAACTAATCTATTTACATCCATTCTGTATAGTTTTTGTAACGAATGCTGAGATGGCATAGCTGAAGCAATCAATTGTGGTGTCACGTAAGATAAGTCAAGCTTATAACCTTCATAGCTGGTTTTGTTATGGAGAATACCAATGAAAGCATCTACGAATTTCATGCCAACTCAGCTTTAGTGGCGTTGTTTACTTGAATCTTTATATTGGTGGTTCTTTGTTTACAAAAAGTGTGGCAGTAAATATGCTACCTTACCCTGATATGCATTCACTTTAGTCCGAGGATGAAAAGAATATTTTCTCTGATTTCTATATACTGTTTAGCTTACATAGATAAAATATCCCTTGGTATGCTCACATACTACTGAGATATGGCTCAATCAGCCTTCTTCTTTAGGTATAGACAACCAATGTCCAAGTAAGTAGTTATTTCAATGATAATTTCCGCAACAAAAAAAGCATAAATGCCAAATGACAATCCGCAGAGAGCATATACAAGCTCAACCTCTGTTCCCATGGATCTAGGTAAGTAATGACATATAGCACCAATATATGGTACCGATAACAAGGGGTTCCACATGGGGTATGGCTGAGAAGTAACATGGGCCAAGATGACACGGCCCACCAACAATGCAAAGCTAAAGCTGATTATAAGACTGTAAGTAATGAATAATTCATTATAAAGGGTTTCAGCAGCGACATAATTCCATATGAAGAACCCAGTCCATAGCACACCAAAAGGAACTAGTCCTAACACAGCCTTACCTAGGTTTTCCGCACCAATAGCTTTCTTAACATTACTTATCGCACCAATTGTGTTCAAAACTAAACCAACTGCGCACCCAACTATCAATACCTCTCGTGCGGTAACTCCCTTAAAGAATATATCCTTTAACCATATCTCAGGACCCCAGATCCCGGTGGCTGTTTCCCAAGCAACACACATTAAAATTCCCTCTACCGGTCCAGAAAATGAGGATAGGAACAACTTTTTTGTGTGGTATTCTTCCCATGTAGACAAAAAGAAGTTCAAAGTGCATAAAAAGTATGCTACAACCATAATTGGTTTAGTGCTCTGTATGACTGAATTTCCGACATAAGTCTGAAATATAGTATTGATAGCATCAACGCAATGGTCAAACAATTCTCCTAATGGAGAACTTGATCCAGTACGTCTTGCTTGCTGACCATCTAGGGCGTCTAAAGTCTGATACAAAAAGAGTTCTAGAGCATGAGTAAAATAAACCCAGTGTGGAACCGCCAAGTTTCTAGAATCGTAATACCATTGCCTGAGAAAACTATCAAATGAAAAAAATAGACCTAAAAGGGTTACCATATTAGGAGCTAACCACATGGGAAGAACATCTACTGCTTTCGTATAAAAGGGTTTTAAAATATATTTGGAGATCTTTGAGTGATCCTCACTGTCATATTTGTATTTCTTCAGCCCAGGAAGAGCCTTGAATGGTAGAAACATACCCATTTAGGCGTTATATATATGCGATTGCTTGTGTTTTGTTTCAAAGATGGATCCGGCGCCCTCCTAAACGTATGACGTTACCAAGATACCTGGTACCTCAATAATGAATAAATAGACCAATGAATCTAAAGTATTATTAATTATGAATTTCCTTATTGCTGATAGATCGAGTAGTTTTTTTTTATAAGTTATTTAAGGTTATTATCTGCTTGAAGAAGGAACGGAATATCTACTGAGCTACTTGAGACTAAAGGTATCAGAGATCCTTTCTAAACCACCAATGGTATCATCACGTGGGATACTAATTTTAGAGCTGGAGAAATTTTCAAATATTCTTATGAGAAATTAATTAGATTCATATAGTATGTTTTATTGGACGTATTATTTAACGTATACAAATCCTCGAACTCTCGTGTTTCCCGCTCTCTCCCACCGCTCAGTTGCCATCTTTGGCAATCTTATAGCCCCTACCCTGACCCCACGTGGGCTTATCTTTAAGTATAATTAATTCCTGAGCTATTCGAGAGTCTGATTCTATTAAATCTTAGTGCGTTCAAGAAACATGAAATTCGGCGAACAACTAAAGCAGAGTCTGATAAAAGACTATGGATACTATTATGTCAATTATGATCAACTTAAACGAGAGTTGGGATTACGATTAGCTCGTAATGATGATTCATGGACTAGATCAGATGAGGACGAGTTTGTTAACATGTTGGAAAGTGAACTTGATAAAGTGTTCAATTTTCAAAAGCTGAAATCTAATGAGATCAATCGTCGTATTAAAGCTGCTGAACGTGAGGTTCGCCAGGTTGTTTCAACCATTGAGTCCCATCCTAGCGATGTTAGTGAGGAACAATTCGAGTTGCTTGAACAGGAGCTGTCCTCTATTATTGCTGATGTACATGATCTCAGTAAATTTACAAGACTGAATTATACAGGGTTCCAAAAAATCATTAAGAAACATGACAAGTTGACGGAATGGCGTTTGCGTCCAATTTTTACAGCGCACATGAATTCGAAACCATTTTTCAAGGAGAATTTTGATAATCTCATTGTAAAGCTTTCTAATCTGTACGATCTGGTAAGAACTCGTGGAAACCCCGGAAAAGGAGACTCCAGCGCTGGTGGACAGCAACAAAACTTTGTTCGTCAAACTACAAAATATTGGGTTCATGCCGATAACATTACTGAGCTCAAATTACATATTCTTAAACATCTGCCAGTGCTTGTGTTCAATGCTGGTAAAGAGTTCGAACCAGAAGACAATGCTATCACTTCTATTTACTACGATAACTCACACTTGGACCTTTATCGAGGCCGATTGGAAAAATCTGAAGGTGCTGAGGCTATTCGTGTTCGATGGTATGGCGGGATGAGTACGGATACTGTTTTTGTTGAGCGTAAGACCCATCGAGAGGACTGGACCGGCGAGAAAAGTGTTAAGGCCCGATTTTCTCTTAAGGAAAAGTATGTGAATGACTTCATGAGTGGCAAGATGACTGCTGCACAAGTATTCGCAAAAGCGAGACGAGAGGGCAAGAAGTCGAAGAAGGAGATTGATGCACTCGAGGCGTTGGCTCGTGAGGTCCAGTATCGCGTTATCAAGCAACGATACAGACCAGTCACTCGTTCATTCTATAATAGAACAGCTTTTCAGCTTCCTGGTGATGCTCGTGTACGTATTTCTTTAGATACTGAGCTTACTATGGTCCGTGAGGACAACTTCGATGGATTGGATCGTGCCCACAATAACTGGCGTCGTATGGATATTGGTGTTGACTATCCGTTCAGTCAGCTTCCTCCCGGTGATTTGGAGAAATTTCCATATGCTGTATTGGAGGTTAAGTTACAGACTCAACTTGGTCAGGAGCCACCACTCTGGATTCGGGACCTTGTAGCTAGTCATCTGGTGGAAGCGGTTCCTAAGTTCTCTAAATTTATCCATGGAACTGCAACATTATTGCCAGATAAGGTAAATCTCATTCCATTCTGGTTGCCTCAGATGGAGGTTGATATCCGAAAGCCGATTGACGCTCAGCAAGATTATGGCGCCATAAATTCTGGTCCCCAAAGTGACTCTGAAGCTAATTTGGGCTTTGTAACATTTGCTAATAATTCAAATGCCTCCGAAAATACCGGATTGGTTTCTGGAGTTACTTCTCATCGAGACTACGATTCCCCTTGGTATAAGAAGATTCCCATAAACTGTATTCAGTTTATCAAGGATTTACTTGGTTATGACGTTAAAGTTGCCCAAGATGCGGATGGAACTGTATATTATGAAAATATCCAGGCCCCCAAGGGTAAGAGAGTCCATGTTCCGGTAAGAATCGAGCCTAAGGTTTATTTTGCTAACGAAAGAACTTTCTTATCTTGGGTGGAGATTGGGATTCTACTAGGAGCTATGGCAAGTGGTCTTCTCAATTTTGGATCTGAAATTGCTGTAAAAGCTTCACTTGGATTCTTCTTTGTGGCAGTAATGACTATTGTCTATTCTATTGCCTCTTATATCATTCGAGTTCATGCAATTCGAAATCGTTTAGCCACGAGATATGATGACCCATATGGTCCTGCAGTCATCTGTATCTCATTAGCCGCTGCTATGGGCACGAATTTTGTTTTCCAATTCATGAATTCATCAGCCTAAGTTTTGTTTAAAAAAAAATAAAATTTTAGTAATACTCTTTGTTTATTATAGATTTATGAAAGGTTAAAAAAATACTAAGAGGAAGGCTAATTTCATGGATTTAACACATGTGTGTGTCACACATATTGAACGAGAGAATATGGGATCCAAAGGGGTAGCATAAAAAGACCACCTAAAAAGCGAAGGCTTCCTCCTCATAATGAACAAAGTTCTTGGTTGCAGTAAGATTTTCTGCCACATTTCGTCGAGTGTTATCGCACATGGTTCCAGGACCGCACACAAAGAAGCATACTGATCCTTTACTATTGATTATATGATCAACCACAAGATCATTAACCGAAAGCTTGGAATGCTGAACAATACCGGTAAGCCAATCTTCACTTTCCCAATGATTTTGGTGGAAACTACTGTCTGAAGCAATTTCAGGGGAAGAAGCACCGGTCTTTTCCGCGTGGTGTGGAATAAATCTCTGAAGGAGGCTGGGGTGATAAGGCTGACCAGTGAATTTGGAAATATGAATATGCAAACTGACATCTGGCATAGTCAGAATTTTTGCTATTTCTTGGTGAAACCAAATTAATGGACTATGGTCGGAAATGGACCAATAAACTGTGACGAATTTGAGGCGAGAAGTCTTTGTTTTCAAAGCGTGCATGAGATGTGAGTAGACACCAGTAATTCCTATGCCACCAGCTACGAAAACAAGTTCCTCAAAGGGCTGCATGTTAAACGAGACGCCGTAAGGACCGTCAACAAGCACCTTCCAATTTGCCCTCTTCTGTATCTTTGTAGTGATTCCTTCACGCTTTTTAATGAAAAATTTAAGTGATCCGTTTCCATTACTACTGCTCTTCATACCCTCTTTTTCAAGACTGCTCTCATCCATCTTACTGCAAACTTCGGTTGCTTCAGGAGCTTCCTCATGAATAACAGTGAAAGGGTGGGACTGTGTGAACAGTTTGGGACTCATGAAATGAAGAAAACAATAGGTACCACCAGATGGTATCCACAAGCTAGGGCACTTAACTCTTAGCTGGAGAACATCTCCAAAGTCTGTTACCTCACAATTCGTGAATGGCCTATTGACCAGAATTCTAATAATACGAATTAGGCGATCGAAAGCCCACACAGCAATCATAGTGTATAACTGTTCTCGAGTTGCTTTCAAATGTGTGACATGTCTCCAAACACCAGCTACAGCTAAAATTCCAAATAAGAAGTGAATGTGAATAAAGACATCATAAGATAGTTGTCGAAAATATTTGGCAGCTTGAAAACACATTATTCCCATAGACATCAAAGCAACAAACCCCATAATCACATACTCCATAGTCCAGAACTTTTTAAGTATGTCAGTGTGTCTTAAGTCTACAGTGAAGAATGCGGCGTGCATAATAATCAATAGTGTTGACAATCTTGCAAGGTGTTTATGCCAAACTAAAAAGTCACCATGCTGCCATCCAGTTAGCCAAATCAAGATGTTGTTTCGACCCGCGAATAGAAAGGTAGGAACGAAAAGATACATAGCGAAGTAAGCGGAGCGTGCTCCAAGAATAACACCAACCAATGACTTGCGATCTTTGTATCCGTAGGGAGAGAGTTCCATTGGCAGACGGCAAGCAAGGAGTGCTGCTGTAGTACCATATAGACCGAGTATCAAGATCGATTGCAGGCGCTTTGGGTACACCAGCGGCCACTGACCAAAAAGTACTTTTTGAGATTCAGCATGATGATCGTTGAACAAAGCAGGTAGACCGATGAACTTGCGAAAATACTTTCCACCAAAATTGTTATATGCGACCCTCATTAAGCTTGGAACTGCCCATGAGATAACATTTAATACCATTTGAATGAAAACCACCCCAAGTACATAACCTAGAAGACCCTGTCCGTAATGATTTCTCGCAAACGAAGCATCCCATGCGAGGACACCAGCACCGGGAATATTCAGGTGCGTTAAAGTTTCATTGGAAAAGTAAAATGGACCTTTTCCAGTGATGTTAGCTTCCTTGAATGTGTTTTGAATTGGATTGGATCTAATTTTCTCCTCGATGGCTTTGAGCGTTGGGGCAGAAGAACATTTACTCCTCAACAGTTTCCAAGAGATTGGAACAGCGTTGGGGCGTTTGGCGAGTTGTGAATTTTGTTCAATACAGCTGAAAGTCGTCAAAAAGTAAGTCTCATCTTTACACAAACATGTTTGATTTACCCTTTTACCACAGTGGTTAGCTTTATTCGTGATATATAGCTTATTGCAGAGATTAAGGTAATAGTCGTCATTGCACAGACCTAAGCTGGCATATAATGCGACAAAGACCAAGATAGAGAGACTTTTCATTAAGTATTACCAAATCAGACGAAATACCGAGTAATCTGAAAATAGAGGCTTTATATATTACAGCAAAATAATCACGGAAATATTTTATTTTCTATTTAATTAGCTGGTTCGTACACATATTGCATTATATGCAAGGTTTAGGATATCATTCTGAAGCTTTTATTCGCTTGGAGATCCTCTAGGGCTGGGGTAGGGTTCTATGAAAATTATCAACTTAATTTGGGTTGACATTTTTCAGAAATAAAGACAAAAGTATGATGGCGCAGCTCTAGTATGCAGATGATAATGATGAATATTTGTTGTTTCCATTTATATTGGTCAATTTATAGTTAGTACCGACTAAGTAAAAAGAGTGAGGCATCTTCAAGGGGAAGATGAGATCGCATATACCCTTACCCTGTAATAGTTACTAATTGTCATGCACTCTGATGTCGGCAGCTGATGAGATTGATAGGTTTTGTTCCTGCCATGCATCTCAATCTCTCGGGCATGTAATTTGTATAGATAATATAAAAATCCCGATGAAACTCTTCATATCAAAAAAAATGGTACAATGAGCGCTCAAAATTGCTTAACTAGCTTATTCAAGTAGCAGATGTTTCGCTGAATCGTCTAGTCTAAGCCTAGATCCCCTTGCATGGAAAACGCATTATTCGACAGTAAAAAAGCTCGCCTCGAACTATGACTTTTGTGGTATTAGGGTATATTATGGCTTTATAGTGTCGCTGCTCCGCGATATTTTCCACGTGATATGGACTGATTTGGTTGAAAATGGTTAATACTATCGACTGAGCCTCAAACTTCAGGCGTAGGGAAACAGCGCTGGATATTTAAGCTTGTCTATTCGCTTAATATTTCCTCATTTCAAAATATTATATATGTATAGTAATTAAAGTATGTCTCATAGTTATCGAATCAAATATGGCGCAATGCAATGCGCCCAGTTCATTTGGGCCACTTGTAATTGGCATGCCCAACATGTAAAAGATGCTCATCTTTTGCAAGAACTTCTTCCAGATTTTCCTGTCTAAATTCATCCAACTTTCCCCGGAGTCTCGCATTACCGCTGCCAAGAATTCTAATTGCTAAAAGACCAGCATTCATAGCATTGTTAATCGCAACGGTAGCAACCGGGACTCCGCGGGGCATCTGTACTATAGAATATAGGGAATCAACACCATCCAGGGAAGAACCCTTAACGGGAACGCCAATCACAGGTACTGCAGTAGATGCAGCAACCATTCCAGGTAAGTGAGCTGCGCCTCCCGCACCAGCAATAATTACCTTGATTCCTCGTCTTTCAGCAGTTTCAGCATACTCAACCATCTTGACGGGAGTTCGGTGTGCAGATACAATACTGCACTCATATGATATTCCAAAATCCTCCATCACTTTGCATGCTGCCTTCATGACTGGTAAGTCAGAGTCAGAGCCCATAATGATACCTACTTCGACAGGTTTCGGATCCTTATGACCAAATTCAATATAAGATAATTTTGACTTACACTCTGCAAGAGTTGAGCCCACAATATTGATGTGTCCAAGTTTCCGCCCGGGTCTTGAGCTCTTTCCATAAAGATGCACAGCACATCCTGGAAGTTCCAAGGCTCGATGACACATCTTGATTTCAGAAGCATCGGCATTACCTAGAACATTCAACATGATGGATGCAGTACCCGGTGTGCTAAACTGGGTAGCATCTGCCGGAATGGGCAAGCCAACGCAAGCACGAACATGCGCTTCGAATTGGCTCAAAACGCAGGCATCTTGGGTGTAGTGGCCAGAGTTGTGAGGGCGTGGGGCAATTTCATTGATCAACAGGCTCTTGTCCTCCAAAAGAAACATCTCTACGCCAAATACACCTGCCCCCCACAATGAGGCTACAGCATCTCGAGCCAACTTCTGAGCAGCACGCAAGATCTTATCACTAACTGGGGCAGGAGCGAACACGGTATGACAGACGTTATTTTTATGATAAGTTTCGACACAAGGATAGGTTACAACCTCACCATTTTGCATTCTCACAACCATGACTGCTAATTCCTTAGTGAACGGGGCCCATTTTTCAGCATATAATCCAGATTTAGGTAGTTCAGATAATGATTTAGCAATACCAGAAGCATTTTTCACCACACTGTTCCCTTTACCGTCATATGCATCACGGCGGGACTTCAACATAAAAGGGTATCCATGTTTATCACCAAACTCAGCACAAGACTCAACTGTGGGCTCAACTTTTTCGGAATGAGCAATAGCTATTTTATGGGCCATAAGATGCTCCTTCTGTATATACTTGTCTTGAATAAGCTTGATGGTCTTCGGATCTGGCATTACCGGTTTACCACAGGCAGCAAGAGCATCAGCATTGACATGCTCAATTTCAATAGTGAGAACATCTGATCGGTCAGCAAGTTCTCTGACTTTCTCAGCGTCTGTAAATTTGCCAGTAACATGAGCAGGATCGGCATTGATCTGCTTAGCTGGGGCCCCTTCAGCGTCAAGAACAATCGTCCGCACATTCAATCGATTGGCTGCTTCTACAGTCATACGACCTAGCTGGCCACCACCAACAATACCGAGAACTTTAGAGTCCATTGTCGTTTTATTTTGGATTCCTATAATTTATTAAATTAAATTTATTTGTTGTATATAGGTTGCAGGTGAAATCTGAAATTTTGAGAACCACATGACTGCGTCGATTAGAAATGAAATTCTCCCTGTGATACGGCCATGAGATCTGCTATCTACAATGATGTGTTAAAAATATCTTGTCGAGGGTAACGTCGTAAAACCATACCCTCGAATAATTGTCAGATGTAAGGGTTGGAGCTGCATATCCCTCCCCCTCCCCATATGTCAACATCATCCACAAACAAAACATATCCCCTTGGACTAGGTGAACATATGTATATATATTTAATTCAATGACCCAATTCAGGAAAATATATTCCGTGAAAGAGAATTTAAATGGAATTTCTGATGGAAAAAATATAGATTCTTGGTCATTTTCACCGGAATTCTCGAACCCACATAACAATGTGAGACAAATTGTAGACCTCGCGACCAAAAGTAAGGATCCAATTAATATATACCTTAATGAACTAGCGAAATTGAACAATTGCCATGTTAAATCCATGGCCTCATTCAAAACCGAGCTCATGGCATCCTGTATTGGGGAGTTTCAACATCATGAAAGATACAAGAATGATCCCCGTTTTGTCAAAATTTGTTTAGATTATGGAGAAGTGTCAGATTCTTTGTCGCAAATGTTCAGTTTTATGGCTTCGCATAATATCGGAAGTTTGCGCGCGAGCTTCTACTATCGATGGGCCAACTTCCTGGAGGTTAATGGGCAGTATAATGAAGCTAACCAAGTGGTGCAACGGGGAATTAGCAACAAGGCATTGCCACTCACATTATTAACAGATCTCCTCAATGATATTAATCAGAGGCATCCTAAACGAAGTGAAAGGTTACGAGCAAAGCCATCAGAATACAAGCGTCTTAAGCTAACTGTTTATACTGACAGTGACGATGAGTCTAATGATCCAATTGGAATTCTAGATAGATCCCCAATGTCATTGCCTAAACATGGAGTTTCCAAGCTCGAAAACTGTATTCCAGCAATGCCTCTCGTTATTTCTCAGAACCCTGTGTCAACTGTTGCTAAACCTAAAAAGCGAATAGCAGTATACAGTGGATTCGAAGAGTCTAGTACTTCATATCCCAGTGATGATGGTAATATAATGCCACCCCGACTCTGTTATAAATCTGAATTGATGGCATATCGAACTTTCAATGCCCAGAAGGATACATTTCAGTACAAAGTAAACCGGCCACTTAAGAAAATTGATATACAGCCCAATAAAACTGGTATAATAACCAGCGTTATTCGTATGGTTCCCCGAAGTGAGCATCTCAACTTATATCAACAACACAGTGGTGGCACTGAACAGTTCGCCTCGGCAAGGGGTGCGATTTATGGGGATACAGAAGTCTTAGAATTAAAAAAATAAATAAAGCTTACTGTACTACATTATTTTCCTAGAATAGCAAACAATTTGTCTTGTAGTAATGCCAGTTTTGAAACTCTTGGCAAGGGTTCCCCATTTATTATTTCACGAGAAACCAGGTTAAAAACAGTAGCAAAGGCCATTGCCATAACCGTACTCGTCAAAATAATGACATTATACGGCATAGAGAAGTCAGGTACTGGAAGCGATAGGAGAAGCGAAGAAGTTCTTGTCTCATATTTTGTCTCTCCAGACTGTATCAAAGCCAAGCCCGGTGCGATTTCAAATCCGTGATTTGCATCGGGAGGATACTCTTCAATAAATAGAAGGGATTTATCAAAAATGTATTCGATTTCAAATCGACCTAGCGCAGGTAACTCTATAGATGATTCTAACTGGACAGGTCGGCCCCTGTCGACACCGGGGACGTATTTTTGGCTATTGAGACTTCCTTGACCACGGACTTCAGTGGAATGCAAATAGATCTTTACATACCAAGGAATGGCTTCAAAATATGAAATGTTAACTGTTCGATCTGTGGGGTTCGTAAACACCGTTCGAATTCCGCCATCCTTTTGTCCCCAGCCACTAAACGAGCGGTCAACGGAGACTGGTAATGAGGGTGAATAAAAGGACACGGAGTCTGAACTCAACTCAAGATCAAGATTTTCGTTTACGTCCAGCGTGAAATCCCTCTGATTATTGTTATTGTTTACTGACCAAGTTGATGGTGCCGAGACCTTTACCACGGACTCTTCAGCTATAGGACACTTACCCTGAATTTCCCGTCCAAATAGTTGGCGTAGAGAATAAGAAGTACCTCGAGGAGCTCTCGGAAAACAAGTCCACTCGTTCGACCAAGGTTTTGTCTCACAGGAGAGACTCTCCTTCGGTAAGGCCCACGGAAGTGCATCTTCCTTGCAAGTTTCCGTGTCAATAACATTAGATACTGTTTGACGTAAAGCAATCTCATCCTTAGATGGTTGCCATACATCTACACTCATGGTCTGCCATCGTGACCTAAACAATGTGTGACCATCCAAGAGGGATGCAATACCAGCGTTTCCTTTACACGGCAAAAGTTTTAGAAATGGAGTCAAATTCTCGGTACAGATAGGTTCAGCTGGTAATGCTCCACGCATAAGCCAAGTATTTTCTCCAGAAGTACCAAATAAATCACCTTGAGGGGTATGGATACTACGTGATGGAAACGACGTAACAGTCTCATCAATGAAATTGATTGAAGCACAAAAATACCCACCAAGAGAGTGCACCAGCTGACGCCAATTATTCCAAGCTTCTGCTTCAGTAGATGCATCAACCCAGGCCCACACTTCTACACCAATCCCACCACTGACGTTCCCATTAAAAGGAAGACTTCCCCATTTATCAGCATCCCATCGACCTTGTCCGAACCTCAGATGAAGCTCTTTGGTATGTGATTGACTAATTATTTGTCCTAGAGACCGTGGGAAGGTGGTGTATTCATTTATATTGTCGCTTAATGGCTGAGACATCTGAAAATCAAATGTAGATAGAACATCACTTCTACCGAGTGGTTTTACGGTCAGATATTCAGAAAATGCACAGCTTCCCAGGGTTACTAAATATAAATAAATTAGAGACAACATCTTTTAAGAATCTTAACGCTCGTAAAAGATATATTATCTTTATAACTCTATCTCCACACTGCGCGTATATGTGGAAGGTGGAAGTTACCCTTGCCCTTGGTCATAACCAGAAATCGCTATAATATTTTTTTATTATTGTTATGTTTATATTAACGCAGTAAATGGAACAAAAAGATCATCGTTCAGAAATTCTTCGAGAAATTAATGAAGAAGGTAAATTTCGTGATCTAATATTGAAAAAGATCTGTCAATCTAATCCGACAGTCCGTAAAAGTACCGTAAAAGATCTTAGCGCTACATCCCATCCTGCCCAACTTATCAATGAAACATTAATTTTAATTAATGAAGTTGATCCGGTAGATCAGGAGAAACTAATAAAATTGATTTTGAAAACATTAAGCAATCAAGCTCATCATTTAGGGCGTAATTCTCCCATCTGGGACTGTAGTACGAACCTCTTGAGGTTTATCAAGGATCAAATTCTTCATAAACAAAAGTCTAATCGTGACAGAGGTGCACAATTTCTGGCTTCTTTGGTGCAATTGATTGGATATAAATCATTTGTGACATTGTTGCAACCTACATTTGAAGAAAATCAGGAACTCATTGGTAATGCTAGTTGTCTGGCATGCTCTGCGCAAGTGTTTGGAATTCCACTGATATTGCCACTTGTGAATGTATTGATTCGAAATAAATCACATAATATTGCTCAATTAGGGCTCGTCACCATACAAAAATTCCCCCTATATGTCGGTAATTTAGTGTTGCCGTTAGTGCCGAAATTGGTAGCTGCCTGCTCAACCCCAATCACGGAGACTTCACTAAGTAATACTGCAAACTCGACATTAACCAGTTTGGCTGATTCAATTGCGCCATTTGGATTCGAGGGGTTCGAGCCCATCCTTCCATTACTATGGAATAGCCTAAGGAAGCGAAAGGGGAGGATAATGTTAGCATATGCCCGTACATTGGCAGCAATAACTCAACTAACACCTTCAGATAAGGCACATGAAATATCTATTCCGATTTTTGAGCACCTAGTTCCCTTAATAAGTAATTCTGAAGATCAAAGGTCAATAATCAATATTATGGGTCGATGTTCGAAACATATCGGATCTAAAAACTCCACTTTACTACTCAACGAAGTTTTGCAACATTGCTTTAGAGAGGAAGTTGCAGCTGATCGGCGGTACTCTTTAGAGGTCCTATCTCTTCTTGCTAGTCTTGCCATAGAAGATGAAATCAAGGTCTCAGCTTTGGTAAGTTCAGGATGCCTTTTGAACGATTCAGGTTTTATACAAAAGATGGGACTAGGGCTTTTGTCCCGACTTGAACTGAAGTCGTTAAACTTAGACGCCAGGACAGAAGAGAGACTCCTAGATGGTCTCATTGTTTCTTTGCCCAGATCATCAGGCGAAGATGAAGATGACTTAACTAGCAAAGATGAAGATGAATTAGTTGAAGTCGGAAATCTTAAAGCAGCGAATGACAGATGGACTGATTCAACAGCGGGGATATCAGTTCCTGCTTTCATTAAGTGTACAAATGCGTTACCAGCTCCATCTTTTAAGAAAAGAGAGAGGGACCTAGTTCAAACCTTAATCCGCCGAAGTTCTGACTTGTCGGCAACAGTCAGGCGAAACTCAGTGAAAATTATATCCGGGATTTGCCCATTGTGTTCAGGGGACATCAGATCCCTTCTGTGGAGAAAACTATATGAAGACTTAGGAGAACGTTATCCTGAGGTACTTTGTGAGGTTATTTTTGCCATTGCATCGATTCTTGATGCCACTCATGATGATAAATCGATGAACATGGAACCATCTTTGGCGGAGGTTTTGGTAAAAACTTCACCGATTCTGCGAAATCGAAACGATAGAGTCCAGGAAGCCTGTATCACCTTAATACAAAAGATCTCATCTATCGCTGGAGAAGTAATTAGTGCAAAGGAGTGGATGCATATTTGCTTTGAGTTATTAGAGTTACAGAAATCGCAACGGCAAAATGTTAGATTTATGGCAACCTCTGGGTTTGCCTCCATTGCCTCGGTCATTGGACCTGCTGATGTTGTTTCAACGCTTGTAAAGCATTTAAGGTCGCCGGATCGACAGTTTAGAATCACAACCGCTGCTGCGATTGCCTTAGTTGCAGCTAAGAATGGACCTTTTACTGCACTACCTGTGCTTTTATATGAATATAGCTCAGGAGAGGCGGTTATTCAGCAGGGTGTTCTGAAGACATTATCATTTTTATTTGAATTTTTTGAATCCAAGGATCTTCGTCCTTATGTAGATTCCGTGGTCTCCGTCTTAGATGACGCACTCCTATCTAGTAACCAAGTCCACCGTCAGACAGCAGCCTCGGTAATAAATATTTTGAGTCAGGGTTGTTGTGGTGAATCTTTAGAGGATGAGTTTCAGCATTTTTTGAATGAGATTATGCCAAGTATATTCGAAACATCACCTCAAGTGATCGATCGAGTATTGGAGGCCATAGATGGAATCAGAAAGGTAATTGGTTCACCAAAATTTGTAATGTACGTTTACGCGGGTATTTTTCACCCATCTCGTAAGGTTCGAGAGGTTTATTGTAAAATATGGAATTCCATGTACGAAGAAGATGCGGATGCGCTGGTCACATCCTTACCCGTACATGTTCCAGATCTCCTTAATCCTGATGAAGACATTAGAGATGTCTTCTTGTAAAATACAAATATATCTTGTACAATATTATATACATTCTCTAACTAGGCAATGCTCTGCTTGACTTGTCCGCATTATTTACGCTCTTGGTTTCGCCCTCTTCTTCTGTGTCTTCTTCCTCACTGGATGGATCAGAGTCATTCCCGTTAGGATCCGGTACACTAAGGAATTCCTCAAGGCTCATTTCTTTCAGATTTTGAGATGGTGGTTTTATGCCTTTCGTAGTTGTTGTTGTTGTCGGCCGGTGTAATCTAGCATCATCCGATACTGATCTAACTGGGTGTAAAGTCTGTGATCTCAAATCATTTGTATCAAGGTTACTCCAAGGTTCCAACATGTGGTCTCCGTCCATTCTCCTCTGAAAGAAACTGCTTGCAGTCCCGATCAAATATTCTGAGTCGGAGCTGTTTTGAAGAGAGCTAAGGGGCACAGGCTTGATAGACTCTAAAAGCAGCGTTGCCAACGAAGTATTTTTATCTTCAGTAAGCGAACTTAAGAGTCGTGTTTTGTCCCTTATATCGATGTTCTGATCATACTGACCGTATTTGATGGCCAATTGAAGAAACTGGGGAACTCGAGAATCATAGTCCTTCTGGTTTTTCAGATATGCAGAGTAGACTTTCGCAGCTAACTGAAGCACTTGGATTTTTACCTCAGCTGCTTCAGTAACGAAAGTTTTCAAAACTTTGCGCAGTAGATCTGTAGCTATTGATGGCTGGTCGGAAACATGTAAAGAGATAAGCCATATAATCGTCGCCTTGGCATAAGGCAAGAGCTGCTGTGAGCTAGCAATATCAGCTAATGTGTACAGCAGATTATCCATATATAAGATTTCATGTTGCTGGACAAGTATTCTCAAGACAATAAGCGACTGTGAGACTAACTCAGAGGTCTGGCTTTTATCCGTAGCAATTTTTATCAACCATTTCAAAGTTTTATGAACAAGCTTTTGACCTACTAAAGCAACCACCAAGTGCATCGCTGCCCTAAGACTCTCCCGATCAAGCTGCCATGACTTTATACACAGTTGTAAGTTGTACAATTCATCACTCTCCAGCTCAGCTTCATTGCATTGAGAGATGAGAGACATGACAATGAGCCTTGTAGTGTTATCTTCAATGAATATCAACTGAGAGATCACATCACGTCGATACATATGGAAAAGTTCGGGTTTTAATCGGCAATATGAAGAGATTGCCGACCATACGAGGGGTGTCGGTTCAAGACAGAATAGCTTCTGTACTACATCTTCATTGAACTTGTCTTTGCTCAAATAAAGTAGTACACTAGCAGCCTCTATAACCACCGCAGAATTCATACTGAAAAAAAGATCTTCAGCGGTGTTAACGAGCATAATACAATCTTCATCGGTTATGGACATGTAGTGGCGACAGTATCGCATTAAATGACGACAAACAATGATCTGACACCACTCATTAAATTCTGTTATTTGAGGTACATATGCTCGATAAATTGGGTGTATTACGTCGAGACGTTGGGGCCAATACAATGCCAACGTTGCCAGTCCCCAACCGGCCACCTCGAAATCACCAGACAGCTGCTTCGGTAATCTCAGCATTTCCATCAGTAAATCAAGAAGCTCTGGACCCAGCGTAGGATCGAGTTCATAGCACTTCCCTATGGCTTGAAAACAGGCAGTTCGAACCAATGGACTAGGATCTGCCACAACTTCCGATATAAGGTGGCTCACCAGAGGCGCAACCATGGGAACTCTTAACGCTGATGCTAACCTAAGTGCTTGCATTCTTACCACTGCACTAGAATCACCCAGCATCTTCTGAACACAGTTAACAATCATCAACGTAAGCTCTGGTTCATGTTGAGCATAAAGGATAAGAAAAGAGGCCGCCATTTCTCTTACTTCCATGTCCTTTTCAAACACGATTTTGACAACATCACTAAAATATAATTGAGCATCAGATCCCTCACTAATCTGAGTTAAGACTGCTCTTAGTCCATGAGCTTTTTCCCTGGTAGAAAGTGAATTGAGCAGGTTTCTGATTTCCTGTGAGCTACTGGGTTTCAAAAGACTTTTATCATTTAAAAAATTCCCAAGTTTCTCACCCAAGTTCGCGAAACTATCGCCTGAACTTGGTCTCTGAGATAACATAGATATACTGTAGTTATGGGAGAGGCCTTACCCATATATGTATGTATATTATGTGTATTTATGAGTTATGTATGTATACAAATATCGGTTAAATTGATGTATCAGATAAATAAGTAGTGTTATGTTGATGTATTCTCCTACTATAAATGATATTATATTCAAATTTCTATCTTTTGTGTTTATGGTGATGGAGCTATTTTCTTCCTCTTAAGGCAAGTAATTAGGTCCCACAGTTCATGCCATTTATAGAAATATAAAAATTATCTATACAATTAGAATGGATCTTCATAGGGATCTTCTTCATCATAATCATCATCCTTCTCGAATTCATAAACAATAGCCCCACCTTGATCAGGACCCTGCTGAGCATCCATAAATGGTAATACTAGATTTTCTCTATCTCGCTTTTGCTTCTCATTCAACGACAAGTTAAATGTAGTGAGATTTTCGGGAATTTCATCCTCTTGAGCCTTCGCAGGACTAAGAAACTTCGATGTATGGGATACTGTATCCACTAAAAATGACGCCGTTAGTGATCTTCCCGTCTTTCTACGATGTTCTATATCAATCTTGAAATTTGTCTGGTTATAAATCGACCCTGTAAAATCTAGAGGTCCCATTATTGGATCATCAGCAACTCGTTGTTGGGCAGCAGATGAAGGTCTGATACGAATAATACTGGTGGCCATATATTCCAACAATGCCAATCGATTGGGCTGATAATTATGAGATGGTTCTGAGAATATATCATCAGTATGAAAAACACCAATCACAGGCTTACCAGGACTGATATGACTTTGTATTTCTTGAGCTATATTATCAATCCAATTCAGATTTTTTACATAGGTTACTTCCCTCACTGCACGGCGTGATATTTCATCTAATAACAAGTCAGCAGATTGACATATTGTATCACATATCAGAATGAATGGAGAATAATCTTTAACGGAGAGAAGACGTTCCAAAACTTGTGATTTTTGCTCTAGAGACATTTGTGTAAATGATATGTACAAATGAGATGTTCAAACGAGATTCAAACGTTTGTAATTAATAGGACAATTATCTCTCACAAAGAATCTACAAAGAATTAAACAGCAAGTTGTAATAAGATGCTTATATTGCTAACAAAATGTTCCTTCACCCTAATGAGATCTTGCCACAAATATATCGAAATATATTAAATTAAACGAAGATTTTGGCGAATGGGAGTCCAAGGATTATGGAAAATTCTCGAGCCAACTGCAAGTCCTGTTAAACTGGAAACCTTACGGGGGAAAAGATTAGCCATTGATGCTTCAATATGGATTTATCATTTTCTTAAGGCAATGAGAGACCCCAAGGGTACAATTCTAGTTGCTGCACATATAATTGGATTCTTCCGACGAATCTGTAAGCTACTTTTCTATGAGATTCGACCAGTGTTTGTGTTTGATGGTGCACCTCCACTACTTAAGAAGCAAACTATAAGAAAACGTAATGAGAGACGTATAGGACGGGACCAATCAGCACGTTCTACAGCTAATAAACTACTTACAATGCAATTGCAACGTGCAGCTGCTCAGAATATACCAGCTATACAAGAAAATAAGGGAGATATCGAGGTCGAAGGTAGTGTTCCTAAGGGAGCCGTTTATTATGAGGATTTGATTCAGGAAAATACCGAAGCGCCACCAGATGATTCTGGAAAGAAGCCATTTGTATCCACAGACCAATATCATTTACCAGAAATGGGATCAATGGCTCCATTACGCGCTAATGATCAACGAATGCTTACTGAAGATGAACTGGATGAATACTCGAAAATGTTTACATCACAGGCTCGTGCTGGATTCATTGATACTTCCCTAGTAGATTTTAAGTCGCGAGAATTTTCTTTGTTACCTATTGAAAGTCAATATCAGTTGCTAAATATGGCAAGGTTGAAATCTCGACTACGAATGGGATATACAGCTGAAGAATTAGGACACATGTTTCCAAATGAAATGGAATTTTCTAAATTCCAAATTGATCGTGTTTCACAACGAAATTTTTTCACTCAAAAATTAATGAATCTTGTGGGATTAGAAGATGACTTGACCCGACGTGTGTCTAGTGAGAAAAATAAGGAGTATTATTTAAAAAAAAATGATCAAGGCTGGTCTCTAAGTCTAGAAGATCGGAAATCTAGTGAGGGTTCTAACGAGGGAATCAGTGAGAATCCTAGTGAAGGTCCTAGTGATTCGCTAGTTAAGAATGATGACAATAAATCTGACCAGGAATCTGACGAGGATTTTGAGGATGTCGACATAAAGCCGGACGTACAAGGGGAAGTCAGGTATGATGTACCCATACCAAAACAAGATTCAGAATTATTAGATGAGTTATTTGGTATTGAGCCTGAGGTATCGAATCAAGACCTTTACGAGAGACTTTTAAACGGTATGCCTTTTGAGGATGAGGATGGAAATGATGACGAGGATGAGGATGAGAATGGAAATGAGGATGAGAATGGAAATGAGGATGAGAATGAAGATGAGGATGAGGGCATTGATAGAATTTCACCAGATACCAGAGTAAGAGAAGGACACAAACTTCCAGGTCCACAGCAAGATTCACAAGACGAGAACATATCTAGCGATGAAAAGAAAAGACAACCAGTTCCCTGGTTCCAGAAAGAGAATCATGGATTTCAGACAATACCTGTGCCGGATCGACCCGGAAATCCTGATTTTGTAAACATTTATGAATATGAGGATAATGTTGCGTCATCATCGGATGAATCAGAGACTAATCAACCAACTCCAGTGTTGAACTCGAATTCGAGTAATGAATTAGATAATCGTGGTGAACAGGATTTGTATCACGAAGAACCATCAAGTATACCAAATTACACCCCCACAGTGCCTGCCCTTGAAGAGCTTACTGAAACTCAACCAGGATCAAGCTGTCAGGGGACCTCTGAAAATAGTGAGAGTCCACTACCGTTGTCTCCAGACGCTATAGAGCGTGCTGAACAGGACGCTAAGGAAAACCAGCAGGAAGATGAAGAGATCGCCGGCATGCTTATTGCTGAAGAGGAAGAAAATGAGAGATTCGCAAGGGAGTTGGCTAAACAGAATAACAAAGTATGGTCAACGAGCGATGAACGTGATTTTCAAAGCCAGATTTCCAAACTTAGACATCAGTTTTCTCAGGAAAGTCGTGATGCTGATAATGTTACTTTAGAGATGATACAGGACTGTCAAGAACTTTTACAACTATTTGGAATACCATATATTACTGCTCCGGGTGAAGCCGAAGCACAATGTGCGGAAATGCATCATTTGAATCTAGTAGATGGAGTGGTTACCGATGATGGTGACACCTTTCTATTTGATGATAATGCCGCTATCTATCGCAATATGTTTAGCCAGGCAAAGTATGTGGAGTTTTACACGAGCAAAACGATCCGAGAAAAATTAGGGCTCAGTCGCTCGAACTTAATAGATCTAGCTTTTCTGTTGGGATCAGACTATACTGACGGTATATTAGGAATCGGACCAGTAACAGGTGTCGAGCTACTTGCTGATTTCGGAGATCTGAAATCGTTTGCGAACTGGTGGAATGAAGCTCAAAGGTTCCCTGATAATGTGGACTGTACCTCGGCTTTGAGAAAAAGACTTTTGAAAGGGTTTCAAACCAAACTTTACTTAGACGAAGATTTTCCAAGTCAAGCTGTGACTGATGCTTATCTGCATCCTGCAGTTGATGCAAATGCTTCTAAGTTCAGCTGGGGCACCCCCGATATTGAAGGGCTTAGACTTTTCCTTTCTAAGACTGCTGGATGGAGCATTGACAAGATAGATGCTGCCCTTCTTCCTGTTGTAAAGGAGTCAAAGAGAAGAGACTTACTTGAAAAGACAGACAAATTAACTAGCCAATCACTTTTGAATGAGTACTATAAAACAGTAGTGCAACATCCCGAGCGCGGTAGTAAGCGAGCAGCCAAAGCAGCTAGTGAGATGAGGAAGAAGAATAAAGCTTAATGCATATGATAAATACATCTATATATTAAAGGTCTATTAAAATCAGTTAACTAATTTATTCTACTAACTAAATTACTCTACTATCTAAATTATTCTACTAACTATCCTATTATCTAATTTATTCTTCTCAGCGGTAATACTTGATATACATTTCGGAGATCTCTCTGTCACATTATCCGTTCCCGATATGCATAGATCAAGGCACAACAAATCCGAGACATCATACGACTAAGCAACCCAGTAGATCACCACTAACTGAATGGCCAAGTACTACTGACTGAAACAGCATCGACATGCATATGTGGGTTCGGTCTTTGAACCCTCCCACCAAACTCCCACCAACCAATACCCCGACAATGCACACTATATGAGTTATAATCTACGTTAACCATAGCAATGGTTCACACTCTTGATCTCTGTGCCTTGCCCTGAAAACTAAATCGGTTCTTGCATGGGCCTAAAAGTGTTCATATAAATCTCATCCTGGAGAAGTAAATCTATTTAAATTTATAAGATACTGATATTCTTTTCAAACTATAGTTACAAATTCTAAGACTCATCCAAACCAGCTGCTATAAAAACCAGCTAATAGTTATTTTTGATTAAAAGTCTTACCGAAACTAGAAAATATGATTGTCGAAAGTATATCACCTCAGACTCTCAAAACCTGGCTAGAAAGTTCAGAGCCACCATCTGTAGTTGACGTTCGTGATGATGACCGAATTGGTGGTCATATTCATAACTCAATTCACGTTATGTCCTCACGGTTCTTTGATAGATTGCCTGATCTACGCAATTCAGTCAAGGAATCAAATAGAGTAGTATTCTATTGCCAATATTCTCAACAGAGAGGGCCCAGCTGTGCACGTCATTATGCTCAAGACCTCAGCAAAAGCAAATCACTAAATTCTCAGAGAGTGTACGTTTTAGATGGAGGATTTAGCGGTTGGGCTGGTGCGTTCGACGGCAAAGAAGGCTTTACTGATGATTTTCAACGGGATCTTTACCTTTAGAAGTATCAATTGAGTGCAATAACAACAAACAGCACTCAAGAAAATACTATAATGGTGAAAAGAAGAAGAAGAAGAAGAAGAAGAAGAAGAAGAAGACTTGAATCAAGATTACATATTTACGTATTATTGTTGTGTGACCAAAAAATAAATGGGCATTAATTATTAGCATTTAATATCATATATATAAATTAATTTAACTTTAGTATCAAGTGGCAACTCTTCGGCGTTTAGGTGACCGGGGCTCCTGATCGATGTTTTCACCTCTGGAAGAATCAGTTTTATTGGGAAGTTCTGGAGTTGAAGGCGGTGACTGTTCCGCATCAGAATTCTGTGGCGAAGAAGCACGCGACTCCATATGTCTGGACACCCAATCCCTGGCTCGTCCCAAGACTGATTGGGACGGGACATTTAATGCATATGAAAGTAAGTCCGCATATATATCTCGCGTTGTTGTCTCTACGTTGTTACGCCATGATTCACGGAATGCATTAACATGTCTCTTTATATCGAGTTCATTCTTCTTAATCCAGGACACGTTAAGTTCTTTACGAGAAACTCCTCGCTTGAAATTTCGCATTAAATAAAGGTCGTAATCCTTAACTATGCGAGTGATTATATCCGATGTAGAAATACCGTCGGTTCTTTGTGTTGTCATGAATTGTCCTCGTTCCTTCACAAATTTATAGACATCATCGGTTCCCTCAGGTCCAGCATAAGGCAAATCATCATGGGCTACATAGTCGATGTTATGCTTATCCAGGAACTCCTCATTTACCTCCCATGGTGCATCAGGTATGACTTCATCTACCCACTTGCAGTGGCGTAGACTTTCATATCTTTGATCCTCATTGAGAACAGTCAGACCTTTATATTTATGAGTTAGTTCATCATTGGGAGCACCAACCACCATAGTAACATTAGGCAAGCTCTTTTTGGCCTGTTCGAGCTGCTTCATGTGCCCCAAATGGAACAAATCAAATACACCATCGGCATAGATACGAACTGGCCGGTCTTTCGGCGGGATTCGGAATCCATATCCACGAGGACGAAATCTACGGTATTCCTCAGGAAGCGCTGCGTCTCGTTCCTTTTCTTTGGCCTGGAACTCACGAAGGGCTTCTTCATCCTCGCTATTAGCAGCGCCGGAAGATTCATCAGATTTTACAGACACAGTCGAGGGTGAGTTTGATGATTTGGAACTGGACTTACCGGGTGTTGGGTCGACTGGTTTCTTAGTTTCATTCCAGATGCTTTCATTTTGGACTTCATCGGCAATATCTTGATCATATGAGTCCAAGGTAATCAGAGATTTCAAAATCCGTTTGGCCGCTTCTCCTTTATTTAATGAACTCGCATTCGAGCTGGATCTTTTACGTGTTGACGCCATATTGATTTTTTGTATTTAAAATTTCAGTATGTTGGAATAATTGTGTCCTCAATTATCAACGATAATTTATAGATATAATTTCGTTTGCTATGTTATTTTATTTTATTGGTTGGTTTTTAGTTTCAGTTTGCGATAAACTTAATAAACTAAAAACGTTAATTTTCCAGTGGTCAATTAAAAATTAAATCTTCAATACCCCAGACGCAAGCAAGTCACACAATTCGGCTCGTCGCGGGCATGACAACTAATGGCATACCGGGGGGGGGGGAGAACGTTTTGTGCACCTTGATAGGGTTATCACGTGGGTAATAATAACTGCATATGCCCAGGCAGGAAGCAGCTGCACTTGTGAGGGATGAGAGATCATTACTACTTACTCCACCGAGATAAAAGGTCCAGGACAATTGAGGTAATATATGCATCAAATAAGATTTTATTAAACACATGAACATATATAGATATGTAATGCACTTGAGTTGGCTCTCATGTCTATACGTAATCTACATATACCTTAGTTGTCACTTATGGGTTTAGTATATTATGTACTATTTTTACTACTACTTACTACGTACTTATAAAGTATTTACTCTGCCAATTGATAATATCTCATTCGCATCCGTGGTTCGCATTAATCCGACATAATGTTTTTCACAATTTTGTGGATCCAGCCACTTGATACTCTCAGACCTGGTTTGCGCCTCTGGTTGGGCCATTCGCTCTTGGAAGGCGGTAAACAGAAGACCTTGCCCAGACCAGCAACGATAGCTTTCTACGCGAGAGATAATATCCTGCTATACGAACGAGAAAATATTTCATTTAAGCATAGATCGTAATATATGATACATCTGCATAAGTTATGTACTCAATTATTCAATGTTTTGATCCTGATACTTTGTTAAATACCGAAAACTATCCAACTGATAATTCTGGTTATTCATTCTTCCTCTGCTATTACTCTATCTCTCTTCTCGTTTTTCCGGTGAAGTGCAATGTAGGTGTGGGTAAGGATATGCATGAAGAATCTCTAAAACCCTAAAAATATGGGCGAGCGGACGCATCCTACACGAGAGGGCGTTTGGTACATAAATACACCTCAATTTCAAGACTTCTTGGTTATACCAGTAAACTAATTCCTCATTTTGGATAGCACAATTGACGAAATGACGCAAACGAGCAGTGAAATACCTCTGGGAACTTATCTCTTCTCCCGATTCAAACAAGTTGGCATCGACCATATCTTTGGTGTGCCCGGTGACTTCAATTTAAAGTTGTTAGACCATGTTTACAATGTTCCTGGTTTAAATTGGGTAGGCACTTGCAATGAATTGAACGGTGCTTACGCTGCTGATGGATATGCCCGTCAATCTGGTGTGCCAGGTGTTATGGTCACCACCTTTGCGGTTGGTGAGCTCAGTGCATTGAACGGAATTTCGGGTGCTTCTGCTGAAAATGTTCCAGTTATTCACGTGGTCGGTCAATCACCTCGATTTGCCCAGGATGAGCACATTTTATTGCACCATTCTCCTGCTCCTCATGGTCTTAAACCCAATGACCATTCGGCTTATGAGAAGGCCAGTGAGCCTCTTTGTTGTGCCATTGAGAAGCTCTGGGACCCTCGAAAGGCTCCTGATCAGATCGATAGCTTAATCACTAAAGTAATGCAGCTTAAGGAACCCGGAACTTTGTTCGTTCCTGCTGACATTGTGGGTATTCCAGTTAGTACTGCTAATCTTAGTAAACCCATACAACCCGTTACTACAGTTCACCCGGACACTGATACCGTTGCTGATGCTATTTTGGAAGCATTTGCTCATTCCAAGCGCCCCGTTATCTTGAACGATGCCTTTGCTACTCGTTTCAACTTGAAGGAGCGCACTCACCACATCCTGGACCGTACAGGTGCTTACGGGTTTGTAACTTTCTTGGGACGTTCCTCCATTGATGAGACTCATCCTAAGTTTAGTGGTGTCTACAATGGCCACGTCTCTTATGGTGGTATTGCTGATGCTGTTGAGAAGGATAGCGACTTTGTTTTGAACATTGGCGCTCATGTTTCTGATTTCAATACCGGTGGTATGTCTCGTGAAATCCCTGATAGCAAATTGATTATTGTCCATGCGTTTTATGCCCGCGTTTATGGTAAGAACTACGATGGTGTGCACTTCACCCATGTTCTTGATCGTGTGTTGCAACGACTTCCTGAAAAGCCGGGTGCTCAGGTTGACCAGAGTCCTCCAAAGATTGACTTGCCCAACCCAGAGCTCAAGGGCCCTATTACTCAAATAACTTTACCTCACGTTATCACCAAGTTCTTGTTGCCTGGTGACACCCTAATTGCCGAGACTGGCACATATCAGTACGGTAGCCGTGCTTCTAAGCTCCCCAAGGACTGCACTTACTTTGCCCAATATTACTACTCGTCTATTGGTTTCGCCTTACCCGCAGCTTTTGGTGCAGCTTTAGGAAAGACACTCACTCCTAATAACAATAAGCGGATTAGGTTGGTTGAAGGTGATGGTTCTGCCATGATGACCATTCAGGAAATGGCTAGCATGGTTCGTCACAAGCTCCCCATTACTATTTTCTTGATCAATAATTCTGGATACTCCATCGAACGTTGTATTTGGGGACCAGACCAGGGCTACAATGATATTCCTCCTGACTGGCAGTGGACCAAGTTGTTTGAGGTCTTCGGAGGTCAGAAAGGTGAAGTGGAGAATTATAGAGTTGATACTCTAGAGAAACTCATTGCTCTTTCCGAGAACAAGGGCTTTGTTGAGTCAGAGAAGCCTCAGTTGGTTGAGATTATCATGGACAAGTACGACTATCCTCTTGCGTTGCGTCAATCAACCGTTGTCAGTGCCTCTTGGGGTGCATACAAGGTTGGCGAATGGCAAGAAAAGACTGGTCTTCGCTAGATGGCCATATCAAAAACATGAGTGCTCCTTCCCCACCTACTTACTTTCTAGCCTTTGGAGATTATTTTTTTAATAAGCAAACATTAAAAACGACGTACTTAAATATTTAAAAAACATTAGTCCTGAGAAGCTTATTGGTGGATTGAATGCAGCAGGCATCAAAGTTTTGCGTTCTGCAAGAACTCTATTATTAGAAGATTTCCAGCAATTAGAGTTTGACTTTTCAAATCTAAGCTTAGAGCCGTCACTAAAAATGCCGAGAAGAAAATATTTAAATACACAACAACATGACAGCAAATCAAAGAGAAACTAAATACCAATAAAACACTATAATGGTTCGCAAATTCTTGATTCTCTCGTTGGCAATTTCTTCATGCTTAGCCCAAACGTACACTCACTGCAATCCTCTGCTTGGTCAATGTGATCCTAATCCTGCTCTCGGTAGAAATCTTCATTTGGATTTCTCAAGGGACGGTCCAAGTGGAACTATGGTGCGAACTGGTAGTGCAACTATTGTCTATGATCCTCAGCTTGGGGCCCAATTTACTGTTTCACGTCCGAATCATAACCCAACTCTACAGTCTAAATTCTACATTATGTTTGGAAAGCTCACTGTAGTTGCTAAGGCGAGTCCTGGTTCAGGAATTGTTTCGAGCATCGTGCTACAGAGCGACGATTTAGACGAAATCGATATTGAGTTTGTGGGAAATGATCAATATCAGGTTCAGACGAACTATTTTAGTAAAGGCGACACCTCTACTTACGATCGTGGGATGTATCACAGAGTCCCCGGTGGATCGGTTACCGATGAGTTTCATACATATGCTGTGGAATGGACCGTCAACTCCATAAAATGGTATGTTGATGGCACACAAGTGAGATCTCTGCACTCTAGTGACAAACCAGACTCATTCCCCCAAACACCTATGAATGTTCGAATTGGCTCATGGGCAGCAGGAGATGCTTCGAACCCTCAAGGCACAATCGAATGGGCGGGTGGTCCAATTAACTATGACGAAGGCCCATTTGTGTATAATGTGAAGTCAATTGACGTTCAAGACTATTCTACAGGATCTAATTACGAGTATACGGATCAATCTGGCAAATGGTCTTCAATCAAATCATCAGGGGGCCAAATAGGAGCAACCGGACCAGTTTCACAGAAATGGTTTCAAAGATTCGTAATGGCCGCAAATCCCATTTAAATTAAATAAACTCTATATATAAACTCTATATATTTAACTGAATTAGTATTATTGTTATTATTATTCATACATTATACAAATATAGATATATGCATCGGGCAATTTCCAACTCCGCGTCAATCAGAGTAACTACATCACGTGTCGACTGATCACCAATGAGCACGAGGGCGAAAACCAAAGTTACTTTCACTGAAAAGAAAAACCAGAATATCAGGACAGTCCTAAGATCAAAATGTCTTTCGCATCTAGTCTCTACAACTCAGTATTCCGTCGTAACTCCATGTTCGTTGGAGCCATCTTCGGTACCGCTTTCTTCGCCGATATTGTGTTCAACAAAGGTGTTGATGCATACTTCGATAAAATTAATGCCGGTAAGCAGTGGAAGGATATTCGTGGACGATACATTCAGGAGGGTGATGATGAGGATGACGAGTAAATTCGGGACCTCCGAATGAATCCTGCGTACTGAAAATAAAAAGAATCAGAAGATAAGGAAATGAAGTAAGTAAATCTTGGGTTAAATAAATAACTCATTTGAAGATGGATTCTAAGACCAACTGAACCGCTAAAAAACACCGAGATTTCTTGCATTTTTACATCTACATATTTATATAATGACTTGTTTCAGAAATTAATGTATGTAGTATTCTCTCGCACATGAGGGTCTGGGTGGCTTTCTCCATAATTTTTTCTCGATTAAAACACCTGTACCGATTAGTCTGGTTTCCAAATGTTTCATTATGACTTATATTGCATATATATGTTTATCATTTACTGGCCGCCATAATGCATGCATGCTGACAGATGCTTACAGATGCTTACAGATGTCATACCCACATTTCAATCAAGTCTAGATTATCTACCCCATTGAAAAAATATTCTGAAATAATAAATTAATTAAATAAAAGTAAGAAATCGAGAAACACAAACCTGAAATGTTCAAGAAACTCTAATATGACTCTACGTAATCTCTATAAGTTTATAAAACTGCCTCCTTTTATTAAACCCAAGTATTATTTCATGCCACCCTACCCCACCTGCCTCTTGGCCTCCTGCCGCCCGCTTTCTTTATGTTTCTTTTGTGGAGCCTCTCAGCTTTGCTCTTAATAATCACCGTTGGGCTGGGTCACATAATTCCGTTGCTGGGCAGGGGCATCTAACACTACATGCTGGGACTAACGCATGCTATTGGGTGTAGGGTGGAAATATAGTATATATATATTAATAGTCACGTCAAAACAAATCTTACACCTAATAACTAACGATTTATTATTGAAAAATGGCACCTCAGTTTACCGAAGTTGATAAGAAGGCAATTGCCACTATTCGAATTCTTGCTGCTGATATAACAGCCAAGGCTAAGAGCGGTCACCCTGGTGCTCCCATGGGATTGGCTCCTATTGCCCACCTTTTATGGCAGTACGTCATGAAGTTCAATCCCAAGAACCCCAACTGGTACAATCGTGACCGTTTTGTCCTCTCTAACGGCCATGCGTGCGCTCTCCAGTACACTATGTTGCACCTTTACGGCTATGACTACTCTCTTGATGATCTCAAGAGCTTCCGTAAGGTCGGCTCCAAGTGCCCTGGTCACCCTGAGCGTGAGCTGCCCGGTATCGAGGTTACTACTGGTCCCCTTGGACAGGGTATCAGTAATGCTGTTGGTCTTGCTATTGCTGCTAAACACGTTGGTGCCCAGTTCAACCAGTCCACCGAGCTTTTGGACTCCCACGTCTACGTCATGCTCGGTGACGGTTGCTTGCAGGAGGGTGTGAGCCACGAGACTATGGCTCTTGCTGGTCATTTGAAGCTTGGTAATCTTATTGCCATCTATGATGATAACCACATCACCATTGACGGTAACACCAACGTGTCTTTCACTGAGGACGTTGAGAAGCGCATGCAATCCTACGGATGGAACACAATCCATGTTCAGCACGGTGATGATGACTTGTCTTCCATGTATGAGGCCATTGAGGCCGCCAAGAAGGTCACCGACAAGCCCACCTTGATCCGATTGACCACTATCATTGGTTTCGGCTCCAAGAACCAGGGAACCCATGGTGTTCACGGTTCTCCCCTTAAGCCTGATGACATTGCTGCCCTCAAAACTAAGTGGGGCTTCGATCCCGAGCAGAGCTTCGTTATTCCTAAGGAAGTCGCTGAGCAGGCTCAGTCTAAGATTGCTGAAGGTGAGAAACTCGAGAAAGAGTGGAATGCTAAGGTATCTGCCTTCGAGAAGTCTCACCCTCAAGAGGCCTCTGAGTTCATTCGCCGCTCTAAGGGTGAGCTCCCTGCTGGCTGGGAAAAGGCACTCCCTGTCTACAAGACTTCTGATCCCGCCGTTGCTTCTCGTAAGTTGAGTCAGGATGTTATTGGTGCCATCCAGGGTGCCATCCCTGAGCTTGTTAGTGGTTCTGCTGATTTGACTGGCTCTAACTTGACAGACTGGAAGGGTGCTAAGTCTTTCCAGGCCCCCAGCTCCGGTCTCGGTGACTACACTGGCCGATATTTCCATTATGGTGTACGCGAGCACGGTATGGTGGCCATCATGAATGGTATCGATGCGTTTGGAGGTATTGTTCCTCTAGGTGGAACTTTCTTGAACTTTGTTTCTTATGCTGCTGGTGCTGTTCGTTTGGCTGCTTTGTCCGGTCATCGTACTATCATCGTTGCCACTCACGACTCTATTGGACTTGGTGAGGATGGACCCACCCATCAGCCTATTGAGACTCTTGCTCACTTCCGTGCCACTCCCAACTTGATGGTGTGGCGCCCTGCTGACGGCAACGAGACCAGTGCTGCTTATCTGGTTAGTATTAAGTCGGCTCACACTCCCTCTATTTTGGCCCTTTCTCGTCAGAACTTGCCCCAGCTTGAGGGAAGTACCATCGAGAAGGCTAGCAAGGGTGGTTATATCTTGAACGAGGACGTTAAGGACCCTGAGATCATCATTGCTGCTACTGGTTCTGAGGTTGGTATCGCTGTTGAGGCTGCCAAGATCTTGAAGCACAAGGTCCGTGTTGTGTCTATTCCTGACTTCTACACTTTCGATGGCCAACCTGAAGAGTACAAGCTGTCTGTCTTCCCCGACGGTGTCCCCGCCCTTAGCGTTGAGGTCATGTCCTCCTTCGGATGGGATAAGTACACCCATGAACACTTCAATCTTGACCACTTCGGTGCTTCTGGTCCTTACCTTGACCTTTACAAGTCTTTGGAGTTCACTCCTGAGGGTATTGCCCAGCGAGCTGAGGCCACTCTCAAGTACTACTCTGGCAAGAACCCTGGATCTCGTATCCACTCTGCCTTCAAGCACTGGACTCAGCGTGGACCTGGTCCCTTCGTTCCCAAATAAATGAGTATTTACAATTGGTATTGAACCCAGTATTTAAATAATTCTCCTTGATTTTTTAAGCTTAGTTGTTGTAAATGGATGAAAAAAATCATATACATATATTGTTAATAGTATATATTTTGTGGATGTGGTTAGGTCAATAAATAGCTAATGGATAATAAGTAATGTCGCAGAGAGAAACGACATTAAGACTTATCGCACAATCCGATACCATAAAATCGGAAATAGGTGACACGATTCAACGTCTTAAGGAGTTGAATGGTCTTCCCAGTGTCCCATTATTGACAGAGGATGGATTCCCACGCCATGACATTGACGTTGCAACTATCAGGTCGTTACGCGTGGATTTAATACGCAAAGAAAATGATCTGAAAGCACTACATGAGCAAATCGGTGAGGGCTTAGCTCATTCATTCCCACCTAAGCAAGCAGCAGTTAAAGTAACCAAGAAGGATACGGAGACTGTCTTAATTCAACACCCCCGCGCTTTAGGGCAAATCAATTCCGTAGTTTCAGGTAGTTTAGGAGATTCAGCCGGTCTTCAGTCGGGTGATATTTTGACGAAGTTTGGTAATGCTGAGAAATTCGCCGACTTGGTTTTAGAGATGAAATCACACACCAATCAAAATTTAGATATTCAGGTACGGAGATCGGAGAAATTAATTGATTTTGTTATAAAAGTAGATCCCGCAAGAAGTTTAGGATGCCACATTGTGCCAATTAATTAAGCGATAATTGAGTGAAAAGCAAGATGGACATCATAAAAGTCTAACCTTAAGCCACACCTAAATTTTCATACGATTTATATTAAAATAATTCTCTATTTTATCGGTTCCCTACTTTCACTTCTGCTCCTTTTAGCTTCTTCCTGACTTTTCACCTTCCTGTTATCTCCAACCCTGTTGCCCAGAGAGGTCTTACCGTACCCTTATTTACTCCAACATTTCAACACACATTTTCCACAAGCAGAAATAATGCATTTTTTCAAATCTTTCATTGGAATATTAGGCTTTCTTAACGCAGTATCAGCTTTACTGTCTGTTGAATTCGAGCTCCCGTCGGTTATTCGCAACGAAGAGCCTATTCCTGTTGATCTCAGTGTAGCTGGAGGTATCTTGGGAAGTGGTCAGATCACTGGTGTGCGAACTATTGTTTTTGTACCTCACAAGCGTGGTCCTAAGCCCGTGGGAAACTACTCTCACAAAGCATTCTCGGTCGATTCTGTAGCAGTTCATTTGGATCCAGTATATGCTTTAGCTGTGAAGGATTATTTGATTGGATATAGCGTACAGGTCACCTATGAGGACGAACAGTTCTGGGTCGACAGTGAACTCAAGGAGGTAAAGGTTCAAGATCCTGAAACCAACATCATCAAGGTGATAATTTCATTCTCCATTATATGTTTAACTATTGGTGGAATTGCTTCCATCATTGTTCAGACATCACCCCCGGGGACATTCGATAGATACGTTCCCGCATCTCTTCGTAAGTATCTCCCCGAAAAGCCCAAGCGAAAGTAAGGATATCGTCGTTGACCTTCTTTCCTTTCCCAAAAAAATAAAATTGAAGAGTTAATATATATTTAAAGCTGCTATGTACAAAATTAAAAGAAAGTAGAATAGACGAAAAAGAAAAATTAAACTTTACTTTAATAGCATTTTAATTTTAAAAATTCCACGAGATCTTTTTTCTAATCTCTAACTATTTCTTCCGTTAGTTAGTTCTTACTCTACAACCTTAACAATTTTACCGAGCCAACTGATGTATTCTTTGTTCTCAATAAAGCTGGCATACTCCTGAACAAACAAAGCAAAGTCTCCATCAAGCTTGCGGGCTTCGAGATAATTCTGCACTGCACTCTGAACACTAGGATCAAGAACACTGAAGGGTGGTCCCTGATAAGTTTGACGGCGAGCATACTCAGCCTCAGCAGTCTCCTCAAGAGCAAGCTTGGCCGAGGCATAAGGAATTATTGACTCAATGAGCACCAAATCATCCTGAACAATACCCTCAATACTTAAAGCGCCGTTAGGTTTCTCAACCACAATGTTCAAACGCAATGGGGTATCTAAATCGTTCTCTTCCTCAACTGGAACACCATCCTCAGATTCCTGAGGGAAAGAACTAGTTTCATCCAAAAGGTTTTCAGCATTTACAATATCGCTGATACTGAAAAACACACGCAAAGTCTCGTTGTCGCTGACCTTCTTGATGAGTTGAACCTGTTCATTACCACTGGTGACCTCAATCTGGAAACCGTTAGCTTCAGGCCAATTCATAAGACCCTCGTAATCTTCAGCGAGCTCAGCGCTTGTCTGAATCTCCAGCTTTTGCTCAGCACGAAGGGCATTTACCAACTCCACATCAGCTTGCTCAGTGGACTGAAGACGGCCGAAACTACTACTGAATTGACGCAAAAGAATTTTTGCAGTACCAATCTTACAGGCAGAATTAATTTGATTAGATTTTACCTGGCGAAGACAGCTTCTACTTATTTTGGTGGCGGATCGAATCATGGTGAAAGTTTTTGTCATCATCCCAGTCACAGAATATTTATGTCAAATACATCACTTTATCACGTTTTTTGTGGACGGTAAACATGAAAAAATACAGCCAATAACGATGAGGAAATTGTGTTCAAAAACGAAAACAAATCAAAAAACAAAAATGAAAATAAAAAAGTAAAGTATTATCAAAGAGCATAGAGCTAACTCCGGATGATGATAATTCCTACTGATCCAATAAACTCTTTCCTTCCCTGCTGAAGAAATATTTACTCACCAGTTTTAACAAATAAAATAAAACGAAATAAAACGAAATAAATTAAAATATTTGTTCATATCTAATTAATACTTGATTAATTCATCCTCATCCTAATATCATTATTTCAGTTCACTACTGGCGGCCCCTTCCTTAGAAATTATTTCAACTGCATCATGACTATCACAAATTGGAACTTTTATTTACTTATTTATTTACTATTTATTTACTTTTTTATTCAATGGGCACGAAACCGTCTGCATTCCCAGATTTGTAAGCCGTCCACCATGGGTTTACTCAGGTGTAAACATAAACATGTTTACATTTACCTTACCCCCTCTGCATCTTGCATCCCAAAGAAAAAGGCATAACGGCAGACCAAACAGTACCTTCAAACAAGATTTCGATTCAATTGAAAGAGCTGAAATCCGAGGAAATCGAGAGAGACATACCTACAGAAAGCTTTGAAAAATAGAAACCGCCTCTAATAAATCAATTCACCTGTGATTTGTTCTTTAATTTTTTAATTTCCTAGATCCGGTCATTTTCTATTCTTCTATTCGTCTTTCTTTACTGCCTACTCGAAGCGCCCCGGTTACTTACAATTATTTAACGATAAATCAAAGATTTGTTTAAATAAATGGAAGCAAACGCCCGTAGATTTCGTGCTCAGGGTGCCAATGAGAATGCCAATGTTGTTCTTTCATCTAAACAAGCTTCATTAGCTGCTACGGAAGCCATTCAGGATGCTCGCGCTGAATATGTACCCACCATTCATAGACGTGCTGCACTTCAGCCTGTTCCTGCTAATATGCCGGCATCTACCCGAAGCTTTCTTCCTGATCACAACATAAATATTATCCATGAGGAGCATCCCGCAACATCGCCCGCATCTGACACAACAATTGATGATTTGGATACAAACATGGTCGCTGAAGACAGTACTGCAGAGAGCGCCAATATTGCTTTAGACTCGTTCAGCATGGCGTTCGATGATAGTCATATCATGAGCAACCATGACCATACTGCTAGTTTTGCTGATAATGAATCCGATGAGCATGATCTCGAAAAGCTCCGTATGGCAATTCTTTCCCTTCCTTCAGCTCCAAGTAATCCTGGTGCATTATTCCCTATTGAAACATTGGAGTCTCGAATGATGTTTGAAAGTTGCGCCGAGATTGTTCAACAACTTCCTGGGATTCTTGATGAAGAGGATGAAGACATGTGGGATCCTGGAATGGTCCTTGAGTATTCTGAAGATATCTTTCGCCATTTACGAGTCATGGAATTGAGACTCTTGCCCAACAAAGACTACATGTCGAACCAAGGAGCCTTCAATTGGTCCCTTCGTCGTGTACTCGTGGATTGGCTAGTAAAGCTTCACCATCGGTTTAATCTTTTACCGGAGACCTTGTTTCTCTGTATTAACTACATGGATCGCTTCTTAAGTCTCCGTGAAGTTCCATTAGCTCAATTCCAACTAGTTGGCGCAGTATCGCTGTTCATTGCGGCAAAGTTCGAGGAAATTAATTATCTTAGTGTGCAAGAGGTCAGTCAGATGGTTGATCAGGCCTATACTGTCGAGGAAATCTTAAAAGCTGAGCGCTACATGATCGATCAACTTGATTTCAACCTTGGTTTCCCTGGTCCTATGAGCTTTCTACGCAGAGTATCCAAAGCAGATGACTATGAGTTAGAAACCCGTACTCTCGCTAAATACCTTCTTGAACTGACAATCATGGACGAGAAATTTGTGGCTGCACCTCCTAGCTGGACTGCTACCGTAGCTCATTATATGTCGAGACATATGCTTCGTCAGGGTGAGTGGACACCAAAGCATATATATTTTTCCACATACACTGAGGAGCAATTAATGCCGGGTGTTTATGCTGTTCGTGAAGCTATTGAGGATCCTCAGCAGAACCACCTCGCGATTTTCGAGAAGTATAGCGAAAGAAGGTTCCGTAAAGCTTCTCTCTTTGTCCAGAAGTGGATCAAATTAGTTAGGGAAAATCCCGAACTGGATTTGCCAGCCAGTAGCTGATGGGTGCCTCCACTTGAAAAGAATAAAACAACGACAACAACAATAATGAGTGATATGGACTTTCAATTGTCGCAACAAATGTTAGTGACGATTCTTCTTTCTCTAATAATACCAGTCCCATAGACACAGACGAAACCCTCACTCTTCTATTCTCAACCCCCTTCTTTTTTCACAGTATATAAATATTTATACGTATATATATATATCAATCTTTGTTTATTTTCCCGGTCTGAACTTCTTCTTTCCAATATCGAAAGGAATATAACGATACTTTATCATGTGGTGAATCTGTCTGCGCATGGTGATAATAAACAGTACAATGAAATAAATCACCAATATAGGCCAGAATACAGGAATATCAAAGATTCGGAATAAAGTAGTGAATAAAGCCACCAATGTTCCGTTAAAGCTGAGGTACCAAAAATGAAATTCTGGTAACCGTCTTACAAATGGACGGAATTCATCATCATTATGTGATGGGAGTCCACCAAATCCAGCCTCCTGTTCATCACTGCGCATATCATCTTCTAAACCAGGATCGAATTTAGGACTGAGGAATCCGAGGAACATATTTAGCATGAAAATAGAAAGAGCATAGCACACGACGTACCAGCCCTGGCCGAAAATAACACGCAACAAAAAGATCAGAAACACAACTCCCTCAGCGATCCAACGTTCCTTGACTAATGGCACACTTTTATCTAGATAAAGCTGATACATTTGCTTTACCTGACGAATAAGACGTGTGCCTTTGTTTGCATATTCTTGGGCTTGATCCATCGCACCAATGCTTTATATATTTTTATATCTAGAGATGTGGTCTTCAACTTTAAGAAAACCCCGTTCTGTTGTTGTAGAGAGTAACAAATAAAAGCAACAAAACGAAATCACTTTTTTTTGTCTAGGGTGGAAAAAGAGGAACACGAAACATTAACGCGTATTGTCGACATGAAAAGATCACATGACTCAAGCCTTTGGAGATGTGCCATATTAAATAGTACGATGATAAATGCAAATGTAATGAAACATATTCAGTCTATAGATAATCAAAATTTAATAAGTTCTATATAAACTATCATAATAATTTCTTCAAATTTCAAATCCCTGGCCTTCAACAAAGTCATCATAATTTCCTTCATGATCGTCCTCCATCATATCGGCATCCTCTTCATCCATGCGCATCATATCGTCATCATGAGATTGGTACTTGGAATTTGCGAATTTATGCTTGATTCCACTGTCATAGTGGCTATGGCTGAGCTTGATCTCGTTTTCATCGTATAAGTCAATGCCATCATCTCGTCCCATCTTGGGAGGAGGCGCACGGAAACTAGCAGAGACTGGTGCCGGAGTACTGGGCATACCTGCCGATCCACTAGTGTGGTTACCACTTCGAGAGTTACGGAAGTACTCATCCATAAGGGTATCATCAACGAATGTGAAGCCTTTGAACTTGTCCTGAATACCGGGACTAAGTGGGGTAGCACCAGCTTCCATATTACGAGTCAACACTGACGTCGAAGCCGATGTAAATTCAGGGTCAAAGTTAGAAGTATCATCATCACTACTAACATGTGGTTTATAAGGAGGAGGAATCTGCTTCTTCTTCAATAAATCCCAATCGATGTCACGGAAAAATGGGTGGGCCATCAACTCACGAGCATCATTAGTGGCTCCCAGACGATGTTTGGGATTTCGGTTTAGCAAACCCTTAACGAAGTCTCGACCCTCGGGACTGAGTGCGTCTTTAGGGAATCTAACTTTACCGAACGCAATATTCTTGTACATTTGTTGGTTGTCTTCAGCGTAAAAAGGACTCCAACCGCAACACATCTCGAAAATAAGCACACCTAATGACCAGAAATCAACCATTGTAGTATATCCCTTGTCATCGAGTAAAACCTCCGGAGCAAGATACTCTGTCGTGCCACAGAAAGTGTTGGTCGTGCCGTTATGAAGATTCGCCTTACTCAATCCAAAGTCGCACAAACTAACATGACCAGAGGCATCCAGCAGAATATTCTCCGGCTTCAAATCACGGTAAACGATATCATTGTTGTGTAGATGCTCCAGAGCAACAATTAATTCAGCAATATAGAACTTAGCTCTTGCCTCGCTGAACCGACCTTCGCGCTGCAAGTGCCAGAACAATTCACCACCGCTCATATAATCTGTAACCAAATAAAGATCACTTGATGTTTGGAAGCTAAACTTCAACCCGACCAGAAAATTAGAGCCCTCACTACTGGTTCGTACCAGGATATCTCGCTCTCCGATAGTATGAGCAATCTCTTTCTCCCGTACGATGACCCGCTTACTGAGTACTTTCATGGCATAAATACGATTACTATCCTTCTTACGAACCTGATACACCTGACCAAATGTTCCCTTACCAATAAGTCTCAACACTTGGAAATCTGAGGGTCCAAAGTGTTGTTGACCAGAATGTTCAAATCGGATAGCGACACGAATCTTACCAAAACTTCCGGATTCAGAGTTCTCATTGGGTCGTCGCTGCAGAACGTACCAGTCATCGAAGTTCTTGGTCTGTTGGAAATTAGGATGAATACGAACATATCCCAAATACGAGTCACCATTGCCAGCGTCATATATGGATACCTCCAGATCAGAGCTATACGAGGTTACATCAAAAATTGCTTCATCTTGCCAGCTTGGATTGGCCGGGTCAGACTTACCAGAACCACTTTGGGAGTGAGATGCAGTTCTACTGCTTTGGGGACGAGAACTGTTGGGAATTGCAATACCTGAGCCATTAGAAGCTGCATCAAGTGGGGCCCCTCCAGTGTTAGCACTACGACTGATATGTTCAGACGTTGAACATTGTACCACAACATAAGGATTTGAGCGAGAATTGACAATTTGTAAACCACGAGCTTCTAATACCCGAACTCTCAATTTACCTTGGATTTGAGCATTCGCAGGGATATTTATATTGCGAGCTGAACCACTATGGAGAGCAGAGCTGGGTGTTGATGCTGACGTAGTTGTGGTTGTAGGTAAGTCCTTACGGGGTGCTTGAGCAGCCAGTTGAGATGAACCACTTCTAGAATTATCGCTTTGAGTAAAAGAGGGTTGTGCCTGAGACACAGCAGTAGTGGCAGATGCGAATGCGCCATTGGGTGGAATCATCGCTTGATTAGAGATTTGATTTGACTGGCTAGCCTGAGAAGTTGGCTGCTGCTGTTGTTGAGAGTATCCGAATCCCCAAAAGGATCGCGTCATTTCTTTATTTTTTATTTTTTTAAAATCAGATTTACTACTACTTTGCTTCAAAAAGAGCTCGGAATTTTCAAGCCAGAGCTATCGTAAGTGTCAACTTGATACTTATACAGATCAAATTGTTGATCTTAATGTAGATATCAAGGTTGCCTCTGTTTAGATAACACTTTGCGTTCAATAGTGGAAGGAACGATATAGGGCACGGTAACCCGCACCCATCGCACTCAATTTATGCGGTTCAGATAGCTGTCGTCATGAGATCACTATGCAGAATCTACCACAAGAATATCCTGTCCCCGCCCGCCTCAAATTAAAAACATTGATTCAGATTCAATTTGAAATGACTGATTTTATTGGATGAAATATTTGACACTAACAGATACATCATTACATCATTTAGTAGAGGGTTCATAGGATTGTGATTGTGTTCACAAATAGAGATCTCGCCAGAATTTTGGTTTGATTTTAAAATTATCATATATTTATAGTTGTTATTCATGTAAATTTCTTATTACAATTTGCCTAATCTAGTTTTTTTCACCTTGAAATTGACGGTTGAGGCACACGCTCTCGCTCTTAATATTACCGCTTTTACGACCTTACCCCGAAATAAATTATCAAATGCTTGTCGATTATGGATTGCCTGTGGAAATACCTCAGACCCTAGCGGACTTGAATCCGGAAAAGATCAGTCAGGGCGCTGAGGCCCTAGTATTTATAATTCCTAATCAGAACCAGATCGCGAAGTTTCGACCCGCTAAACCATGGCGACTTCCGGAACTAGATGATTTACTTCGCAAAAAGCGTACCAAACAAGAGGCTCGTGTACTGGAAAAGCTAACTGAAGCAGGAATTAATGTTCCAAAACTCATCCGATCAGATCTGAAAACTGGTCTGATTATTATGGATCTTATAGAAGGTAAATCCCTCAAACAAACAACCTGGGATTCTGCAGATAATCCTCAGGATGTCTTGCAATTGTACCAACAGTATGGCGCCGAAATTGCAAGGATGCATTGCCTTGATGTTGTTCACGGTGATTTAACAACTTCAAATGTCATGGTCGATCTCTCCAAAAACATCAAACTCATCGACTTCGGATTGAGTTCTCAATCGGGGTCAGTAGAGAAGAAGGCTGTTGATTTGTATGTTCTAGAACGAGCTATTCAAAGCACGCATCCTGAACAGTCACAATTGCTTCTACACGATACACTTATGCCGGAATATGAAAGAGTTAGCTCCTCAATTAAAAAAGACGAGACAGATAAAGTAATGGCCCGATTAGAGCTTGTGAGAAGGCGGGGTAGAAAGCGCACTCAGCTAGGCTAGATAGATTATAAAAGACAAATTGTATTTACATACGATATTAATGCTTTAAATACGTAGAACTTAAGGAAAAAACTCAAGAAACGAATGAAGATACTCTACAAGTTAGCGTGATCAGTAGTAGTAGGCCAGGTATACTTCTCATCAGCCTGAGAACGAGAATACCCCTTATCCTTAAGGAGCTGCTCAGCAGCCTGAGGACCACGAGATCCGTAAGGATACTTCTCGAGCTTGAGATCACCATCGTCGATAGCTTTAAGCAATGGAGTGAAAATCTGCCAAGCCTCATCCAACTCATCATCACGAACAAAGTTCGAATGATCTCCCTTCAAGCAGTCTAAGATAAGGGATTCATAAGCCTGAGGGATCTGTACGTTGGAGAATCGGCGACGGTAACTAAGATCAAGATCAGTTACTACGGCCTCACTCTTAAGACCAGGGAACTTGGTGTTCATCTTCAGGTAGATAGCTTCAGTGGGTTGAACGCGGAATACCAATTCATTGCGTGCAATGTGCTGCTTACTAGCACCAGGAACAGACTTAAACTGAAGTCTGATCTCAACCTTGGGTTCATCGAGAGCCTTACCAGCCTTCAGAATGAAAGGAACACCATCCCATCTTTCATTATCGATGTACATAGTGATGGCAGCATAAGTGGGAGTGTTGGTATTCTTGTTCTTGATAGAATCATCCTCAGTATAGCCAGGCTTCTTTTCACCGTTGACTTCAGCACCAACGTACTGGCCCAATACAACATCCTCGGGCTTAATAGCACGAACACAACGCAGAACTTTAACCTTTTCGTCACGGATATCTTCCGGGCCATCACTCACGGGGCGATCCATACCAACTAAGGACAACACCTGAACCAAATGGTTCTGCATAACGTCACGAATGATACCAATATCATCGAAGTAGCCACCACGTCCATCAGTACCAAACGGTTCCTTAAAGGTGATCTGTACATTGGAGATGTACTTATTGCTCCAGCAGCCCATCATGAAAGTGTTCATAAAGCGTACGATAGTGAGATTTTTAACCATTTCCTTACCGAGATAATGATCAATACGGTAAATCTCACTTTCGCTGAACAACGGGGCCAACTGGCTCTGCAGTTCACGACTGCTATCTAAATCATGACCAAACGGCTTCTCAACGATAAGACGAATAGTACCATTTCCGGGTTTAATGTAGCATTCTTTCTTGAGATGCTTGGCGACTTCGGCAAACTGCGAAGGCGGCAAGGCAAGATAGAATAAACGATTCTTTTCGTCCATGTCCTTCTCAGCATCATCGAGAACCTTGTTGAGGTGAGCAAAGGACTCGTCCTCATTGTAAGCACCCCTTACATATGTACATATTTTCTTGAATTCCTCAGCCTTGGCCTTAGTGGAGGGTCCAATGAGGTCAAAATGGCCGCTGATCTTCTCTTCGAATTTCTTGGGCGATATATCACTTCGAGCATATCCAAAGATTTTTGTCTGCGGAGGCAAGAGCCCCTGAGCGAACAGAGTAAACAGAGCAGGGAAGGTCTTTTTAGCAGCAAGATCTCCACTGGCACCAAAGACGGTGATAGTTACACTCTTCTCAACAGAGTTCGTCTTGGGAGCAGGAGTAGACATTTCTATATGGTCAATTGAAGAATAAGAAAAAATGCAGGTCCCAATGACTTTATAGTAGGGGCTAATGAAAAGTGTCGATCTCAGGAGGACCTGGAAGCAATATATAGCCTAACCTTACCCCTGCCCTTAACCACTAGCAGAAGGGTTAGGCTGCGATGGCTGCTGACGTTAGGCAAGTGTGGTGCGTTCCAATCACAGCTACCTTGGCCGTTGAACCTGTGGTGGCCTTAGGGTTAAGCATTGCCACTGACAGTTTAGCGGGCGGGGGGGGGGGCGGCAGAACAAAATCCACAATGGGTGTTGACAAAGTAATTGATTAAATAGGTATATAGCAAAAGAAATCTTTGAAGGCAACGAAATCCAGAAGCATTACAAAAAATACTAATTTAATGCCAATCTTAATTTTAGAATTTTTTTAACTGATAGGCAGCACCAGAGGTTCTGTGTATTCTATAATAAGTAGGCTCTATTGGCTCCGATATGTGAATACTATGATCTAACATATTAAATAATATTGAAACTACTAAGGCTTAATCGTATTATTTGTTCAAATCATGGAGTAGTGAAATGTCATGAACGATAAAATTCTTAGCATAACAGGTCCTGAAGATGCGCTGAGGGTCCAAACATTTATAAATAAAATATTTTTTGTTATTATTTGTTGAGATTACTATTGCTAGTCCTTCATGTAATTTATGCATAACTGTCATTCTCAACTTCACTATAGAATATCATGTGACTATATAGGGTAAAATACCAGTACTTACCGCCGGCAGCCGAGACGAGGCGGAAGGTCAACAATATTGTAGCTATTATAGATGACCAAGACCATTGGTATTATATACCAACAATTTACGTAAAAGAAGATATTATGCATAGTCCCAAGTGTGTCAATTCGTCTAAGCACACAGCTTTCACCGGGTTTACAATTTATTTTTAAATATATCGGCTTGCCTATATTGATTTCTGCAGTGAGTGTTTGATCTCCTCTTAAATACTATTGAAGAAAGTTTTAGAAGAAGCTGAACTAGTCTAAGGGCCTCAAAGGCAAATAACTATGCCCTGGTGGTTCTTGCTGTTTTGCAAAAATAAGACTAATGTAGTTCAAAGTGCCATTTAACATAAATGAGTCTACAGTCGGTCATATTAAACACGCTCAACAATCCCTATTAGTATTTTACAGAAGTTCATTGACTATACTATCGAGACATATCTTGCCTCAATATCATATTGATCATCTTAATAACTTTTGCACAATGAGTAATAAAGATTTTTAGTGAACATTACCTCACTTTGTACTATATATAATATTTATTCTTAAACATTCGCTTCAGAAGTCTACAACTATCTCCTACTTGGATCATCTATGACACGTGATTTATATGCTCTGTCCAGATCTAAGTAAATCGTACATTCTTGCGCTTTAATCGTATGATCTCATTAAAGCGGAGCTTCCTTACTTCAAGTTTTAAATTAAACAAGACTTCTTCGTCTTTTACTAGATGTCAAACGTCAGCCTTTAGTTCAACTCGAAACTACGCTACTCACAGAGAAATTTACCAGCGTTTAAGTGCTCGGCAAAACTCTCAAGGATGGTGGCAAAAATATTCTAAACCAATTTTGTTTGCTCTTGGGGTTGTAGGATTTGACTATTTTGTGCTTCCTCATATAATTAATCTACCGGTATTCAGTTCCCTCAGAAGGCGACCTGAAAACCTAGTTTACGGTATTATTGGATTAAATGTTGCCGGCTTTCTAGCTTGGAGAGCTCCAGGAGTCATTGGTCGGAAAATGGCGACCTACGGACTCCTGCAGAAGACACCGCAATATTTTCGTGGTGGCCAAATGATAGGTATGGCATTCAGTCACCAGAATTTTTGGCATTTAGCTATCAATATGTTCGTACTATTCCAGTTTGGAGCGCCAATTGCGAACTGGATGGGTGCAGCTAACTTTTTAGAATGTTACTTGGATAGTTGTGTCCTCAGTGCATTGGGTTCCATGCTATTACCGGCATTACTCGGCCGTGCGTCAATTATTCCATCATTAGGTGCATCAGGCGCCGTGTTTTCGTGCGTTGGCGTGTTCTCATATCTCATTCCTAATGCAAAAATAGCATTGTGGTTTATCCCACTTCCGATCGGCGCATGGTACGTGTTCTTGCTTACATTAGGATATAATGGATTTGCCATGGTAGCTCGACGAGGAGCAGCATTCAGTGGAGCAGGTATTGATTATGCGGGACATGTTGCTGGGTCCATGTGCGGTATTTTGTATGGCTGGGCAACTCAGAAAAAAATCGACGAAAGACGTAACCGGTTGAGAAGAATTGGCATATTTTGAAATAAATAGTTGTACATAAATTGATGATTTTCTTTACTGTTTTCTGTTTCTACTTTCTTGATTAGTGGTCACCGTGCAAGGTATCCTTTACGACATAAAATTCAGATTTTTTCTCGGATGCTACATTCACGGGATTCCACTGACCAATTTCTGAAGCGGTTCCGTTATTGATTTCGGGAGTCTCTAAATCGGGAATTTCTACGGGCTCAATTAACCGTACAATGGGTTCAACACCAGTGGTATCTACAGTTCTTAATTCCTCAACAAATTTCAATTGGTTGAGAAACGACTTCATCATTTCAGGTGTAGGTTTATCTAGAGCAGCTAATTTCGTTAGTCGTAGGAGGTCTTCTTCAGTAGGTGTATGCTTAAGAGGAACAGTATGGTCTACCAAATCATGGACGGTCCAGGTTGGTTTAGATAAGACTGATTTCAGCTCAGATTTGGCAAGAATTCGAGTAGGGACTCTCATTTTATTTATATTAATGAGAAGTTTGATCTTTAGATCTATTTAAATTTCAGATAGTGCGCATAGATAATTTTCATACTACATATGGTCAACACCTTCGTTGCAACTCAGATCAACGTATCCACAAACGTAAACATATAGCTAATATATTATGTTTGCAGTCTCTTTAATATTTCTAGCACCATGTGCAGCTCAATTTGGCGGTTTTTTTGACCAAATGTTTAATCAACAACAACAGCAGCAACAGCATCAACAGCAGCAGCAGCAACAAGCCAAAATCAATAACCTTGTAGAAAATACTTACTCTGATCTTGAATGCTCAACATATTTATGTGAAGATACTTTGAAGTGTGTAGACACCCCTCAGGATTGTCCCTGTCTTTTCCCTGATTCCCAATTAAAATGTGAATTCCCTAACAAACAGGGATTCGTATGTATATCTAAACCCTCTAATGATGATGGTCCCGGATGCGACTATGTGAATAAAGCATTAAAGGGTCTAATATAATTATGAAAAAAAAAAAACTCATGTGTATATATATTACTTTTTAGAACATATCTAAAGACTCCAAGAAACGGGGAAGATCCTCCCGAGGAACTTCAATAATGGAGGAATCAAAAGCATCAACCTTGATGTGTGCATTTATTTCTGCCGCTACTTCTCGAAATTTCCTACCGAAATGATTATAATACTGATTGGCCGTGGATTCCTCGGGTTCATCTCGGAGCTTGTGTGGTGCTTTCCCCAAAACTAAATATACATCCTGTTGCTCATTAAGGATTGCTAGGACCATGGGCGAATTAACCCCTCCCATGAATTGAACAGTACTTTCTGCTACCCATGAAGCTAGTCTTTGTAATGAAAGTGGGTTCAAAAACACGGATATATCTGGTGCTTCCTGTAGGACCACCATGGTAAAAGATTGGAGATGCTTGACAAGGTTTTTATCGAAGATAGAATTAGCAGTAGACACCACTGCTTTTTGCAAAAATTTAGCCTGCTCAGCACCCTTGTGGAGTTGGTCAAAATTGTCAATGGCATCCCATGCCGTCCAAAAGTTCCTCACCCATTTCTCTTGAGCTTGAGCAGCTAATTTGGAAGCTTCCATGCCTGAATCGTCAACTCCGGATCCATTTGAACCATGGTTATTATTATTATTATTATTATTTGTGGTTGTTGATGTCGAGCTGTTGGTTTCAAATGAGTGGCTAATGCCGAGTTCGAGGTAAGCTGCAATGCTTTCTACACAATCACCAGCACTCATACTACCACTCAGTCCAAAGTGACGAACCGCGCCATTTCTGGTGACACCTTTAATGTTGAAAACACCACCTATCTTCTCAAACTTAGCTCGCAATTCCTTTTTAAGGCTTGGTTTGGTATGGATCCAAGATTCTTTGGATTCTTGAAGGGTGATACCAATAGTAGCCAAAACCTGATGTAGCCTTCGTACACCATGTTCACTCCACAGCATGAAGTTTGCAGCTATATACGAGGAATGGACCATACTTTCATATAAACTCCATTGTCTCAGCAAAAATAACGAGAAATCATAGTCGGGATTAAATCTCAGAGAACGTGAGCTTCCTGCACTTCCCTTATCTTCAACATGTCCACTGGTTGAAGATGATGTCAATCTTCTCCATTCATCTTTCAAACTAGGAAACAATGATCTATATAATTCAGGATGCTGTTGTTCTATAGAGGTAAGTCCCATGATAGCTAACCATAAACTGGAGGGGGATGTTTCACCAACTAGCGTAAGAAGTGTGTACACCTGAATACAACTCGTCACGGTGAGATGTTGACCTTTTAAGTAATATTCTTCCAGTAAGGTTGTATGTTGAGAACGTAGGGATTTACGTGACTTCCTGGCACTAGGTCTTACAACAGAATATGAATCTTGTTGAGTCTCTGTATCTTGATTATTAGCGTTATCACTATTATGCGACAAGGGACTATTCTCAGGTTCATTATCGTCATTTTCATCTTCAGAATCAGAAGCAAGAATTCTTCTTCTCTTCCTATTAATATTTTCTAGTCCTGTTTCTCCCTCATCCTCATCCTCATCCGTTCCTTCCTGACCCTCTACTTCCTCGGCATCCAGATTTTCCTGACCAACTTCATCTAAGGATAAAAACTCATAGGATTCACGATATTTGGCCCACTTCTCTTCATCCTCATCGTCATAACAGTATATTTTATTACTTCCAAAGAGGTTATTAAGGTTCCAAGGTCGGCGACAATCAAAAATATGAATAGTGGGAGACTCATCATTGAGATCTAGCAGTTCCTCGAGGTCAATATTACCCCCACATCCTACTAATATAACATTACGAACACTCATATCTAACCGAGAAAACCCATTCTTTAAAGCATCGTACCCAACGACTGGTTCGGTCTTATAAAGAATTAAATTTTTCTTCAAAAGTCCGGCCAACATCATGGATGCAGCGAAAGCATCAATGTCTAAACACGACACAAACATGACGATTTTATAGTTTGAATGAGATATGCTTTCCGAAGCCAACTGTCGCCATGATCCCTCATAGTTTTCCAGTGGCACCAGCATGTACTATTTAATATGAAATGTTGTTAATATAATTTTTTTCGACTTAAAGGTCGTAGATCAGTCTCGTTCGTATTTTTTATAGGACTGGTTTGTTTATGAAAAAGACGTGACGCGTTAAGGGCAGGGCGTGCTTTATTAAAAAGGGAATTTATAAATATTACTTGCATGAAAACATGAAATGAAATGATATGAAGTAAAATAAATAGAATAAATAATAGAATAAATAATTCGATAATCAATCAAACATCCATTTGTCCTCATCCATCCTGTGAACCGTGGCTATATTGAATTCATGCACAGCACTCTTTTGGGAGAACGCAGTCATTGAACGCACTGCTTTCCATTCATCTACTTCAGGTTCATCGGGTAGAGGAATTTGAAGTTGGACTTTGTTCGGCAAAACTGTAGCAATCGATGGCAAATTGTCATCAGTTTCGGTTGCGAACTTCAATCCAGCCAATTCATGACTATCCTCACTAAAATTAGAAACTTCTTCAGCTGATGAGATCGAGTCCTCATTCACACCGCTCTTTTTACGAATTATGCTCCCGCGTGATGTCACCCTTTGTTTTATATTCCTTGGTCTCTCTGGTTTCTCAGCTGCTTTTGGTCGACTTCTAGGGAGCCATCGCGGTGTTTCGGTTCCCATTATACATATACTTTTTATTTTTATTTTTCTTTTTAGATACTCGCTGTTATTGTGCTTGGTTGTAGACTTACACTATGTAGTAGTAATAGTAGTCCTTACTAACTCCATCATATGGCCACTTAGGTAATTTCCTTAATCTGTCGCACTTCCGCATACAATAAATAGGTGTAGTCTATGATAATATGTTAGTATCAATTTCTAGCAAAATAGGAAATGAAATGAATGTCACTATGAAATAAAGTGTTTTAAAAATCCATATAATTCAAACATATGTAACTCCTCCATTTCTTTTTTGTATAACTTACCTGAATACACTACACTAGTGTGTCTTTGAGCAGGGATTGACTGTACTTTAGATCCCTCAATTGTTGTTAAAAAAGGCGCATCTGCTTTCGATCCGTGTAATTGGGCGGCTGCTTCAAACAATTTCACCGAGGAATCGGCAACTCTTATAGGATCATCAATATTATAATGATATATGACCTCTTTTAGTTTCAGCTGTACAATAAGTGCTCCTAATACCTCTGTGTTTTCTTCCAGAGCTAATTTACCTAGTAGTCGTTCCCTGAGCGCTTCCATGTTGTATGAATTTACCCGCGGAGCTTTAGCCGCTGCAGGAAACCCTCTTTTTACTAGGGTGGTGAATTAGAGTAGACCGCCCTTCCGTTAACGTGATTAGTTATCATCACTGCAATAATTTTGGGCAGCTGTCGTGATACCGTGTTTAAATTACTTAATCGTAATACCGCGAGAGTACGCTAATGGCTTGTAATAATCAGCTGCAGGTGTTTTCCATGCACGAAACCCCACCCACCCATATACAAACACTACTACATATATAAATCGCCCTGGGCAGACTTATAAATCTTAATTCTTTTCTCAACTGGCATAATCAATTAAATACACAATGCACGCTAAGGTGAATATTCGAGGATCTTCTAATACATTAATGACTCTCTATGTCATAGCAGCTATGACTGCTCCCTTCATACTGCCAGCCAAATCATCCTTCGACCTGGGACGGCAACACAGATTTCTCGCGAAACATCAAGCTCAGCCATGATTTTTATTCTACAATGTTGGACATGATTTTAATGATAAACATATAACTTAACTATTTTTACAAATATATAATATTTCGGCAAATTAATATAGCAATCCAATTGTCAGTCATGAATCCGGGAAACTGCGGCATCCCGTTTCCCTCGAATAGATTTGCGATATCACGTGTTTTTACTCATACGGCATTATCACTTTCATCAATCACGTGAGATTTTTATTGACTTGAGACACTATACTGGTCAGTTACAGTATGTTGCTAGTACCCTTAGCTACTCTTTCTCTGGGTTTCTTTGTTCAAGACGCGTCGCGTGAATTTACCTCTCCCAATTTTTCAGAACCCTACCTACCTGTGCCAGCCATTTTAAGAACATAATGTAGGGCTCTTTCCGTTGCAGACCCTCACTCCTCTCCCCCTGACTTAAATTACTTGCATTTAATTTAATTCGCGTCAAATAAAAAAACACGGCTTTAAACAAACAACATTTAGATGGCATTACCTACTGTCAGAATAAATATTAATTATAGTCGACAACGCGACATAATTCATGATTTTCTCCAGACTTACTCCCCGGAGGAGGGTGACGAGTCTCAGATGCTCGATACGGAGGTCTCCTTAAAGTATGCCCCTCAGCTCCAGAGAATCGCAGACCGTCTACAGGATAATTTCTTATTTGAGCTTGATGATCTTCTTAATTATGAGCAAACTAAAAAGTCGACGGGTATGAAGCTCGTGAGTGACTGTATCATGGATAATACTGCTCATTATATTCAGCTTATTAGTGAGGTCATTGATGAGCTCCTTCCCGATGCTACCCGCTCTATCTCTCATAATGATGAGGTTCTAGACACTATTATGCACCATCGTGCTCAGCGTAATGCCGCACTTCGTGAGGAAATTCAACAGGAGGAAGCTTCGAGCCAGCTCCCATCAAGTACACAAGCTGATGGTGGTCTGAATGAACCGACCAATGGGTTCCCTGCTGAACTTTTACGACGTTATACGTTGTACATAAAGCCGTATAGTTACGAGAAAAGATACCCGTCGACTTTTGACTCCAATAAATTCAAGGCTTTGGCTGTGCGAGAGGTCAAATCGTCTCACTTGGGTAAACTTATCACAATTCGTGGTGTTGCTACTCGAGTCTCTGAAGTTAAACCGGCAGTTATTATCCATGCTTACAGTTGTGAAGCTTGTGGTAATGAAGTTTTCCAGGAAGTGAAAACAAAGCAGTTTATGCCACTCATGCAGTGTACTAGTGACGAATGTCAACTTAACAACACAAGAGGTCAGCTTTATCCTGCCACACGAGCATCAAAGTTTCTAGCATTCCAAGAGATTCGTTTACAGGAACTTGCTGATCAGGTTCCTGTTGGACATATTCCCCGATCTCTAACTTTACATCTCAAAGGTCCCATGGTACGTACAGTAAAGCCTGGAGATTCCGTTGATATTTCGGGAATCTTTATGCCACGTCCTTATACAGGTTTCAAAGCTCTTACGGCTGGTCTATTAACTGATACTTTTGTTGATGTACAATACGTTCATGCACTTAAGCAACAGTACGAGAAAGAAGCAGAGTCTCTGATGAACTCACCGGATGCACTTAACACGATCATGAAACTACGTACTGAGGGTGATATATATGATCGACTTGCTAAAAGTTTAGCGCCGGAGATTTATGGACACTTGGATGTGAAGAAGGCTCTGTTGCTGATGCTCGTCGGTGGTGTCACTAAAGAGGTACGTGATGGTATGAAGATTCGTGGTAATATTAACTTGTGTCTAATGGGCGATCCCGGAGTTGCTAAGTCACAGTTGTTGAAGTTTATCGTGAAGGTGGCCCCTCGAGGTGTATATACCACCGGAAAAGGTAGCAGTGGTGTTGGTTTAACAGCAGCAGTTATGAAAGATCCTGTGACTGATGAAACTGTCTTGGAAGGTGGAGCGCTGGTATTGGCTGACAATGGAATCTGTTGTATTGATGAGTTCGATAAAATGGAAGACTCAGATCGTACTGCCATTCACGAAGTAATGGAGCAACAGACCATCTCAATCGCTAAAGCTGGTATGACTACCAGTCTTAATGCACGAACTTCAATTTTAGCCGCTGCAAATCCAGTATATGGTCGCTACAACACTCGATTGAGTCCCCTAGAGAACATCAATCTGCCTGCCGCCCTACTATCACGATTTGACCTTCTATTTCTGATTTTGGACAAACCATCTGTGGAAAATGACCGAATGTTGGCTGAACATGTCACTTTCGTTCACCAACATAATATGGCACCCATCAGTGATGATGTGATTTCACCGGATCTTATTCGACAGTACATTGCTGAGGCTCGTACATATCGGCCCACCGTCAGCAAGGAAATTGCGAATTTATTATCGAGTTCCTATGTTCAAATGCGTCAGAAACACAAGCGTGACCTTGAAAACGGTAAACAGTTTGGATATACTACTCCGCGTGCTCTTCTTGGTATTATGCGTATGGCCCAGGCCCTAGCACGTCTAAGATTTTCTAATGAAGTTAGTCAAGAGGATGTTGATGAAGCACTACGACTAAATGAAGTTAGTAAACAGAGCTTACAGACTGATAACATAATCCAGACTCGTGAAAGTATTTCGTCACGGGTATACCAAGTTATTGTTGATGTTTTTGCTTCATATGGAACAAGTTCCGTACCAATGCGAGATGTTCGTGAAAGGGTGGCTCATAAAGGCTTCACATTAGACGAATTAAACAACACAGTAAAGAAGTATATGGATTCTGGTGTGTTCTTGTTGAACAGCGAGGATGAGTTAGAGAGGTTATAAGCGGAAAAGAAGAATTAAGATTTATTTATTATAATTTGTAAACTAGATCACGAAGCATTCATTCAATAAGTCCCAAATTCAAGAGACGACTACATTTCTGACTTAGTGCATTATTATTATATACGTTTAAATGAATAGAGGATCAACTCAGTAGCCCGATAATTAATGAAAAAGCTAGAGTTGAGCAATAATAAAAAAAATGGTCAAATTTAGAGGATCATGCAAGAGTTTCCTGATGACTTGCTCTTCGACTTCTTCTCCAGAGCAGCACGTGTAGCGACCTCGAAAACATCACGGACACCCTGACCAGTACGAGCTGAGCACTCAACATAGCCACGAGCGCCGATTTTAGCCGCGACTTCACGGCCCTCTTCAGTAGTTACCGGGCTCTGGGAAGTTCTACTCAGCATCTCGATGGTGGCACTGTCGTTACGCAAATCGACTTTGCAGCCAACCAAGATGATGGGCACGCCACGGCAGTAGTGGAGAGTCTCAGCGTACCATTTTTCCTTGACGTTCTCCAGCGAATCAGGTGAGTCAACCGAGAAGCAAACCAACAATACGTTAGTGTCAGGATATGACAGGGGGCGTAAACGATCAAAATCTTCCTGTCCAGCGGTATCCCACAGACTGAGGGCCACTTGACGGCCGTCAACCATGACGTAGGACATGTAGTTTTCAAACACGGTAGGAACGTATTCGGTGGGGAAGTTATCGCCAGCGAACACCACTAAAAGGGATGTCTTACCGGTGCTTCCATCACCAACAATTACGAGCTTCTTACGGATAGCTTTATCGGACATTACTGTGGCCGGTCACTTAGTTATATTTAGTGTCAGATGAGTGTTTCTGAGATAAATATGTTGGATTGGAAAAGGGGGTTTAGGAACCAGGGATACCCAGTTTTGAGGGTTTAGATCGCCCCCTGCAAATGGCATGGTGTAATTGGGAGCGGAGTAGGGTCGATGATAATAATGGCAGGTGCCACGTACCGTTAAGGCCGCGAGATTGGGCGGAGCCAATTAATAATCGATCAGTAAAGGCTTGGTCACGCGCGCGTTGTTATGATTTATTTACTTACACACGTACGTGACAGACCAGAGGAAAAAGCATGAGAAGGCGGGAATAAAAAAGGAAGAAAGAGCGAAGATAAAAAGGAAAGATAGGCTAGGAAAAGAGACACAGAAATAAAACGAGAAAGAATAAAATAATACAAATAGCAGACTAAAAATAAGCTGCGAAAGAAAGAACAAGAAATAATATTTACATACGATAAATAATTTAAGCATCTCCTTTGTTTCAATAGTAAAACTATGGGTCACTATCATTGGCGTCACTGTACAATGACGTTGCTGGCTAGGTTAGGTTAAGTTTTAGCCAGGCTATGCTCAAAATTAATATGGTGACGAATTTAGACTAGATGAAATTAATAATTGTATTTATTTAACTGCTATTTTTATTTAGAACCACTGATGAGATAGCTTGTCGTTTCTGATTTTACATGTTACATGCCTGTCTCAAGTCTGTCCTATCATTCTAGGATTGACTAGTCAGCAACCCCTTGCTGGGAGAGATGCCAGCTTCTACATGTAACGGTCATATCCTGATCGTCGATCAGCGGACCGTATGTGAGAGTCACTAGTAATATATTGCACAATAATATTGCACAATAATATCGCACGGCGAATATGGCAATAATAAGATTATTATGTATTTATAATTTATAAACTTCTAGGACCTACTAATACATTTATACTTGTCTTATAGGTTTTTCACAATGGTATAGTGTCGGTTGCAAATCGTCATTTACTTGTATTTAAACCCAGTTGCAGAATCCCGCTTTATCATCATCATTACCACCATAATAAGTATTCAATAGTTCATATTCATAGTTGCTGCTTCCTCATGGAGCATGTGGAGAAGTGGCCCTTACCTCAATTATGTACCTTGAAGCAAGGTACTCGCGTTTGCATAGCATCAAATAGAGAATACTCCCCTTGGCTTGATGCACGGTTTCTAATAAATCGGGCTACAAAATTATTAAATTGGTGTTTCCAGCGAGTAATTGGGAATTTAAATTCCATTAATGTCATCAATTGCTTCATTATTCTTATATATTTGTATCAAATAAACTTTTCCTGACCTTTCTCAGACCTTGCTGCTGCCATTGACCAACAACATCACCACCGGCAATTGCAACTTTTTTGACCTTGCCCAATTTAGCCGGTCCATGCAGGAGGAGCGCATCAAATCTGATACGAAAGAACATAAATTACTGAGGGTTCAATTCTCTCTAGAATATAGGCAGATGAAAACTAGAAGGACCTTAAATATCAAAACTAAGTTTTTAATTTTTCATTACTGTTTCAGTTCATTCGATAATCGATAATTGAAGGTTGCATATCCATTTTATACACAGGGTAAGGTCTTGCTCCGCAATACATGCTCAAACGGTGAATTTAGATGTATTGCGTGCATACCCTGATCTTCCATACATATTATATATATATAGGATTCAACGAAGTCTGAACTTTTACTTTAATTATCCAAACTTGTAACTATAAATTTTTTCAACAATGAGCTCTTCCGCTTACCATTCGGAAGCAAGTGACATTCTTGATGAACGAATTGACTCGTCTACTATACTTACTGATAGGTTAGATAGTTGGCGCCATGCGGCTCATGTTACTTTGAAGTATGCTCATCAACAGTATACTACGCAATCAGCCATCTCCTCTCATTTGGCTAAACAATTGAGCGCTGTAGAACACATCCCTAACTTCACTAGTTCTTCCACTACCTCGAGTGGGGTTTCCACCCCTCATATTGGTGGTGGTAGTGGTATTTCGGGATCTCCGACTGCTTCTGTTCCTTCTAGTGGAGGTGTTCCTGAAAGCCCTACTGCTGGATCATCTGGTGGCATTACCCAGTCATTCCGATACTTGACTCAGCAAACAAGTGCTTTGCACAAGGAGAGTGAACGAACTGCTTTAAGTATTAAAGAGCAGATTCTTCCTCAACTTGAGACTTTGTTGGCTGATTTGGAGAAGCACTACAAGACTCTTCGCAGTTCTGGTCAGAAGGGTTTGAAGGAGATTGAGAAGTTGCGAGAGTCCACTACTAAGCACTTAGAAGCACTTGGAAAGTCAGTTTCCACTGCTGGTACGCAATCTGGAAAGGCAGATCCTAAGAATGATCCTTACAACATCCACCGTAGTGTTCGTAGTGCGGCAGCTGAGCAGATTTATCGTGAGAATCAACATGCTGAAGGTACATTAAATACCCAGCATAATTTCGGTTCTCTAGAGCAACATGTTATTGAAGTTATTCAGAATTCTTTGACTCAGCTTAATACGCTTAACCAAAGATATTATGCTGCTGCTTCTCAGTCATCTAATGCCATAACACAGTCTTTTGTTACCATCAATCCTAAGACCGAGTGGTCTTCATTCTTGTCATCGAACAAACACACTCTCGTACCCGACACTGGTTATCAACGTGATCCGTCCCGTGTTTTCTTCGCTAACTCTGATCACCCTTCGACCAAGCCTATTATTGAGGGCTCATTGATTCGAAAGGGTACTGTTCTCAAGGGAAACAAGCCGGGATATTATGTCCTTACACCTGCAGGGTTCCTTCACCAGTACAAGAGTCAAGATTACGTTGAAGATCCTCGCTCTGAGCTGAGTTTGTTCATTCCTGAGTCGGAGTTAGGTGGCCTTAACTCGCAAAGCACCAATGATCTCTCCTTTAAGATTGCCTCGAAGGACTCTGGTAAAGCTCTCAGTCAGCGCCACAAGTACACCTTCACTACCAATAGTTATGAAGAGCTCCTTAAGTGGCACAATGCTTTGAGTCGTGTTGCTGGAGTAACTGGAGTTGAGGCTGTTGATGGTGTTGAGGATGATGGAAGTGACCATATTCCAATTGCTGCAGCTGCTGCCGTACCCACCTCGACCTCCCAATATCCTGATTCTCCATCATCTGCTGCTCAGGCCTTTTCCAGGGATGCTTATGGGTCGGAACCTTCGTATGCCACTTCAGGATACAGCAGCGGTTACGGTGTTGAACCTGCCGCTGGCACAATCCCTATTGTGGCTTCAACCACTGCTCCTGCTCATACGACCATTAGTGAGACTCCTAGAACCACAGATTATGAACCGAATATCGCCAGTTATGAGTCTAAGAGTCCATCTAGCAACCTTCCCACCACCAGTGGCTTAGAGAATGTGACTACTGTACCCTCTGAAAAACCCAGTGGTGCTGTCGAGGACGTTGGATCAACCTTTAAGACTCCTGACACCAGTAAGTTCGAGAATGCTTCTACTTTTGAGTCACCTAATTATGGCGCCACTTCTGGTATTGGCGCTGGGGCCGGACTCTCTGGTTCTCATGCTTACTCTAGCTTGGGTAGCAGTGACCCTTCAGGTCACACAGACTCTCGCGGAATTGCCAGTGTTGGTGGTTTCGATACTAGTAAGTACTCTGAGAGCTATGGAGGAGCTATCCCCAGCACGAATTCATCTAAGTTTGGTGACGAAGATAAGCTGCAGAGCCAATTCTCTGGCCTTGGTATCGATAGCAAGCCTGCTACCACTGGACTTTCGACGACCCAAAGTGGCCCCTCTACTCCCAAGAGTGCTAACCCCTCTGGCTACGAGTCTGGTCATTCCAAGCAAGGCTCTGGTAGCATCCCACGATATCGAATTTCACCTTCTAAACAGGGAACTCTCCAGTCTGATCATGTGGATGGACTTGGTGCAGGCGGCAGCTTTGGTGCTATTCCTGTATCGAATTCTGCTGAGAAACAAGCCCAGGATGTGCGAAGTCACGACTTAGATCGTGGTGTACTCGGCAGTGATGGGCGTTATGACTGGAGTAAACAAGATCTTCACCACGATGGCCACCGACATGAGGCATCTGAGGGCTTGCCTGGTTCCCATGTTTCTCAGACTGCTTCAACTGGTAACCCGAATATCTCTGATCCGATTTCGACCTCGACAATTCCTTCCCAATACTTCAGTTCCGAGGGTACCACCGGAAAGAATATTGTCAGCTCAGCTTACCAACCTCCGGTTACGACTTCTGTGCCTATTGCCAGTAATACTAAAGCTGGACTCGAAAGCCCTGTCACTTCCGCTAAGAATATTCAGCCCGTCAAGAGCATTTCTCGTGAAGAGCCTGAAATTATTGATGAGTCAGAGTTCAGTAGTTCTTATGGAAATATTCAGCCTCGTGATGTCTCGTATAGTACTCCATCAGCTTCAGCTGTTTCCAACATCGCTGCTGGACAGACCAATCCTTTATTAGGTTCCGAGACTAAGTACAGTGCCCCTACGGCTACTAGTGGATACCCGTCTACCTCAGGTGGTCATTCCTCGGGTGTGAATTCCTCGGGGTACTCGTCCTCCACTGCCCCAACTTCAGCCTATGCTGGGGGATATGCTGCCCCTGCTTCTGCTGGTGTCAGTGACCTAGGTAACAAGGGGTCTCATGCTCGAACTGGATCTGCAATCAGCGGCAATGATACCTTGTCTAAACTTGATCCTATGAGCTCTAACTATGGTAACGAAACTAAGGGCTATGGTGCTCCTGACTACTCTTCGCAGGGTACCAACAAGGGATCTAGCTACTCCAATGCAGGTGCACCTAGCAGTGGCTACTCTTCAAATAGCTATGAAGGATTTGAGGATGCTAGTGATGGTACTTTCAATAAAGCTGGTACATCTCAGTCCCAGTCTCAGTATCAACCACAGTCTCAGTATCAACCACAGTCTCAGTATCAACCACAGTCTCAGTATCAACCACAGTCTCAGTATCAACCACAGTCTCAGTATCAACCACAGTCTCAGTATCAACCACAGTCTCAGTATCAACCACAGTCTCAGTACCAACCACAGTCTCAGTCTCAACCCCAGGGAGGTTTCAACTCCAGCTCATACGGATCTGGTAACTCCAGTTCTGGAGCTACATCTGGGCCTGCATCAGGCTCAGCTGGTGGCTCAGAACCTTCCTACGGATCCGGTGTTGGTGGTTATTCTCAGAACGATTACTCTTCGTATGGACCTGGCTCCGGTGGATCAGCTTCCAACGCCCCTAATGCCTCGGCTGGTCAAGCTACTGCTCAGACTGGTACATTATCTAGTGGTGGAGGTCATGGAGGCAAGCTAGCTGGTGTCACTGGTGGTGTTGGCGCTGTCGCTGGATTAGCTGGTGCTGCTGGAGCTCCTGGTGCTGGCGAGGTTGGTCAGGCTTCAGGTGCAATTGGTCAATTCAGTAGTGGTGGAGCTTCCGGTGCTATTAAGTCCCAGATTCCCGGTTACAATGAGGTGAACCAAGCCAAGCAAGCATTTAGTGGTGATATCGGTGGCGCAGCCAAGAATGAGCTTAAGGGTGATATTCCTGGTGCTAACGAGATCTCTCAATTGAACAATGCATCCAAAGATCTCAAAGGTGGTAATCTTGAGTCTAAGGCTGCTAATGAAGTAAGCAAGGAGGCAGAGAAGTCCAAGCCATCCGGATTCAAGAAACTTGCTAACGTTTTTAAATCTTGATTTTTCTTTTCAACGATGATTTCTACATTTTTTGTTTTGTTATTATAACTATTCTTTACTACATACTACATACTGAAAACTATCTCTTAATTAATTAATACAACAATATTATTTTATTCATTTCTTGAGGATAATCCGCCATCTATTGGACTGTCGAATTGCTGGCGGAATGGTCATGTGATAAGCTATCATCCATCGAAATCTCCTAACCACGAACCAGAGTGGTTGTTTAGACTTCTGTTCGATTACAGTCAGTAAATTAACGGTTTCAGGTCTGAGGTTTACTTGTATTTAAGGCAATTTTAACAATTTTGAAATGTCGGATGTTCTGAACGTACTGTCTTCACTTCGTGAAAGTGTGGATGAGGACTTAGCGCCACTCTTTTACCAACTAGAAGACCAGTGGGATAGAAAGCTGTGGCACCAACTCACACAAACTCTATCTGAGCTATATAGAGATTCTCGATCAGGGTCACTTCGTATTGCTTTGTTTGAGAGATTTGTGTCTCGATTTGAACAGAATATTAACCCACTTGCGTTTGCAAGCTTTGCGGTTAGCGCCAGTGAGCAGTTTGCCACTCATGAAGAAAGTTGGGCATTTATGGAGAAGGTTTCACAAAAAATGGACAAACCTAATAAAAAAGAAGTGTATACTTTTACTCAACTGAAACTTTCTAGCCTTCATATCAAGATGAACCAGCTACTGGAGGCCAAGAAACTATTAGATTCAGCTAAGGATGCTGTAGATGAGCTTATTATTACCGATAAAATTGTATTGACTCAGTATTACGGAACGGCTTGTGAATTCTACAAGATACAGGCCGATTATTCTAATTACTACCGCAATGCATTGCTTTATCTTGCCTGCATTGACTCTGATTTAACAAGACTTGATGTAATTTTACAACAAGAGAAGGCATTTGATCTTTCTATTTCTGCTTTATTGGCTCACAAGATCTTCAACTTCGGTGAACTTATATTGCATCCCATTCTTAAAAGCCTCAATGTTCCTGAATACCAATGGCTCTATGATCTGGTTATGGCCGTGAATTCCGGTGATGTTCCTCGCTTCCAGCAACTGAGACCAGTATTTACCGAGAAGTCTCCGTTATTGAATAATGCGCTTCCGTTCCTAGAGCAAAAAATCTGTCTCATGGCACTTTGCGAGTATGTTTTCCGCAAACAGGCTACTGATCGTAACATATCATTCTCTAATATTGCTAAGGAAACACATTTACAAGCTGGAGCTAAAGTTGAAGTCCTAGTAATGAAAGCATTCAGTCTAGGATTAATGAAAGGGTACATAGATGAGGTTAGTAAATCTGTCGCCATCACTTGGTTACAACCTCGGGTACTTTCTCCTGATCAAGTTAGGACTATGCGCCACCGACTAGGACAATGGGATTCTGATGTCAAAAAATTGGGTGAACACATTCAAGAAAGTGGTGAGAATGTTTGGTTAGCTGCTTAAGTATTTTTATTACTATAATGATATAAATATTCTAAATATGTTTGATTACTTTTCTCCATTGCGCTTTCCGTTTTTCGCTTGAGGTTTCTTAGATCGACTTTTACTTGAAACAATTGTGAATTCATCCTCAGGGGGTGGACTCTTAGAGTTCTGTTCAGAAAGATTTGTAGAAGACAACTGGGACACTGGAGGTGAACGTGTAGCTGATTTAATAGGTTTCTCAACAGGCTTTTCTTTTTCCAATGGCTTTTGAGGTCTTGTTTGAGTCATTGTGGGTTTTGATTGGGCAGCGGGGGCAGTCGGAGGTGTAGAGGAGGATGAGGAGCTTATAGCTGCTGCGTAGGAGAGGCCAGAAGTAGGTGTAACAGCATTAGCAGGAGCAGCATTAGAAGGAACAGCAGGGGCAACATGAGCAGTAGTAGCAGTTGTAGCAGCAGGAGGAGCCGAGGAGGAAGAGGCCGAAGCAGCTTGAGAAACAACATTGGGATTGTTGTTCGAATTTGCCGACTTTCGCTTATTGCGACCACCATTCTCGTTGTCATCTCCCTTACGAGTCTGAACTTTGAACTTTCGTAAGGGAATAATATCATGGTTAGAGGGAAGGTTCACAAGCTCTTGTGCTCTCGCAAATGTGACTTCAGTATCAGCAATATAATCAACATCTCCATTTACTAACTTAGCAATAGCTAATCCACCATCATGACCACCAGCATACACCAAGGATAACAATTTCACAAGGGCTGTACTCTCCTCTTTGGTGATATCATTTCTCATATGCTCGTCAAGACCAATTTGGTACTGAATTGACATTAATTTTAGAAAGGAAGACAGCAATTCAAATTGCGATTTGCCCTTTGACTTGAACTGTTCTTCGCAACGAGTTTCAACGGCAGCAATGTTCTCCGAATTCAGCTTGGAACTTTTTTCCAAATACTTCTTGAAATGAAGATCTGCCGATTGAAGTTCTTTGATGCCACCAGTAAGTTCTTCTTTATTCAACAGTGAATTCTTTTGATCGGCGTTCAACTTTGAAGCGTCCATCTCACTATATTGCTGAACTTTCTTATATTTGGCTTCTTGCTTAGAAATTCGACGCTCAATATAGAGCGAGAATTCATCTGCTTGCTCATTAGCTACCAACTCCGAATTACTGGACATGGTATATTATGATCTATTTTTCAAGCTATTAATTATGAAATCTGGGCAGATCTTTCTTGGTGCTTAGGGCTGGCGTGCCGGACATTTTGCGTCAGTTCAAGCTATTAAATATGCTGCTGATGGATTGAATAAAGAATGACTATTTTATTATTGATTTAAGAATAGTTGGTAGAAATTTTAAAAATTAAGGTAGGCCGAAAAATAAGTTACAGCTAGTTTCAACTAAGCAACAGATTTTTTATTGGGTCACATATAAAAACATTACATTAGTACCGTTCTAGTAAGACATTTTTTGCTTTTTAAAGCAGGAATGGCACTTTGGCCGAGTGGTTAAGGCGGAAGACTCGAATCTTTTGATTGTTATCTTCTGGGCTCTGCCCGCGCAGGTTCGAGTCCTGCAGGTGTCGCCATTTTCTTTTTCCACTGAGATTATTTTTTTTATAAAGTATAACTTTACATAAAGCGTCGAGACTTATACATAAAGGTATTAAACGTTATCATGGTAATTCCTACCGTTGTGATACTCATAATAATCGGCACAATGAATTGCTTCGGGTCTGAAAATACCATGGTGGTAATGAAGACGCCAATCATGGCCCAATTCTGTAGTGCTTTTTCATAAGTACTAAATTTTCCTCGCTCCGATTCTTTTACACCATTTTGAATAATGATTTGTGTGCTTAAATCGAATCCCCATAACCCAATACGCGATATAGCGACACCAATGGACAACAGAAACGCTGCTTGGGGATTGGAATTTCGCATGAAGAAGTAAGTGGTAATCATTAGCACAATCCATTGAAAATCTACAAAAATAGAGGCGGAGTTGAGTGGCCCTAAACGTTTGACTACCAGCGGTGCAATAATTGTAGCACTCAACTCAACTATTACTGATCCAGTTCGAAGCAAAGTAACAGTATGAACATCTACGTTTGAATCGAGTAAATAAGTGATCATAGGACCAGAGAATGCCAGTACTGTAATGTAAGTACAAGCAACGGCCATGGATACTGGCATCAGGGGATGTCTCCAGAACGAGAACTCACTAGTACCGGCCAACAAAGAGTCATGTTCAGTAGAGTTGCTGTTATCGGTTTCTGGTACAGAACTATTTGACTTATAAGCCAATTCAGGCACAGCATGATATACTCTAGCGATGGCCCAGTATTCCAGACTACAGCTCAAGCAACTCACACCTAAAATAAGCACAGTTGAATAAGTGTGATCAATGCCATCTACAATGCCAATAAAGAATGGGCCTATTAATTTACAAGCAAGATCTATGAACCGCATCCTAGCATTCAAAGTACCCAAAAACTCATTATCATTCCCGGAAACCACCACAACCCAATCTCGTTCTACAGCTACAGTGTTTATAATACTCCATGAGTTTTCTGAACCACCCAGAAAAGCCAATGCAGTAAGCATGAAAGTTTGATTAGGAATGGGAAATAGAAATAACAAGCAGGCAACTATTACTGCTAATCGTTGACCAATTATAGACCACCTCAACACAGTTAGACGATTATTACTATCAATGTAAGATCCAAATTTTGATGCAAGTAATGCGCCAGGTAAAGCACTACATAGCGCATATACTGATATAGGAAATAGTGTTCCTGGGTAGAGGGAAGCTAAGCATAGCACTGATCCGAATTGGAATACACGACTGTTCCAAGTGGAGAGAAAATGAGAAGTATACAGAAGTTCTGCCTTTCCCATAGCAAAAAAGTAATTAAATAACCATCGATTTTCCAGGTAGGAACAGTAAGCTTAAATCATTATGATAGGTTAAGGTTTGTAACGGTGTTCCGCGATACGATTCCAACCACGTGAGATATAGGAGGTTAAGGATACCTGCCTTTGGCGGTTTCTCGATGTAATTTGTAGAATTTTTATTTTTCAACATATAGTTTTTTGTATGTTTTGTGTAAATGTATATCACTCAATGTGATATCGTCCATCATGCATGTCAATTACGATCTCCAGTGTCGAGTTTTATATTTATATCTGACTATATAAGCTATACTAGTCTCACAATCAGATGTCCAATTTGAATCAGTAATTGGGGCCTGATATGTACAAAGTAATTCAAGAAGTTCACACAGTGTGATCTTAGTTATCACCAGAGTTAAAATCAGAGATTGATTAGTCTAACTCTGGTCATTTTGTAGGAAGATATGGAGAATATCCAGATATCATCTAGGTAAATTGCTGAATATTTTTTAAAATAAATAATTTTAAGCCTGAGAAAGCTTTCGTCTTACCTCTTGGTCTAACATTTCTCGTACTACTTTACAACCCTCAATGCCAAGTTCCACTGCTGAATTTAATGAATCCATAATCATTCGTTTTTCTAAGACTAATAAAGACAATTTTGAGGATTTACCAATCACACCAACAGTGAGGTGAGGTATTTCCTGAGACTCTATTTGATTGGGATCTAGAAGTGGTGCATCTTCACATACGGCAACGGCCACACTCGAGACAAATTCAAGCATAGGAACACCAGCATCAATCAGAGCCAAACACATTGCATTCACGCAACTGGCCATAATATTACCATCTTGTGCTAAAACATTTAAATTCACCACTATTTCTGTACGTGGTGCAAACTGTGTAATCACAGCTGATTCAAAAGTTTCCTTCAAAGTTATACTGAGTTCTTGCAATGGACGTTCATTTGTGGTATGCTTGGATCGTTCAGTCGAGCTGAATGGCGCTACGATCAAATTAACGGTTAAAGTGGCCTTTTTTGCATCCATTTTAGAACGACTACTGGGCTCTTGAGGTCCTTTTACTGTACATATAACTTTAGATGTTCCCATCTCTACAGATGAACTACCATCAGCAGATTTCGCATGAGTTCCTAATGAACATTTAAATGATCTTAATTCATTGAATCTCCTCCCATCAATACGTAGACCTTCAGGGGAATACAACTCGAATCTTGACATATTTTTTTCTTGGCCAGGGCACGGTCAATCAGTGATGAAAGGATCTATGTAATGCGACTGATTAGCATAGAAAAGTAAGAGTTGTATAAAATAGCATAATTTCAAACCAACTGTTTAAAAAAAAAACAAAGTTTGCTTTTTTAACCTTATTTGTAAATGATATATAACACATGCCGAATTAGCACATTAGCTCTAACTAAGATGGCTAGGCATGCTGATTCGGGGGGAAGAAATGAAGTCATGGGGGTTCTTGTGGGGTCGACTGACGGTCCAGTGTTTACTATTTTAGATTGCTTTGCTCTACCAGTTCAGGCTACAGAAACTAGAGTCAATGCTATGGGAGAAGCATATGAGTACATTGTACAATATATAAACAGTGGGAAACAGCATGGTCGTAAAGAGAATGTTGTCGGCTGGTATCATAGTCACCCTGGATATGGATGTTTTTTATCACGAATAGATATAGATACCCAATCACAAAACCAGCAGTTTCAGGATCCATTTGTAGCACTAGTCATAGACCCCTTTAAAACCAGTAAACAGGAGTCGGTGGAGATCGGTGCGTTTCGAGTCAAGAGTAATAAGTCAGATTACTATAACTTGAACATTGAATACTTCATGTTGTCTAGTGATATGGATTTTTTAACTTTAATGGATGGCAAACCATGGAGTAAAACATTAAGTAAACTAACTTCCCTCGCGCCATAATCTCTGAGCAGTAGGGGATTCATTGAACCATGTTTCGGAATTGAATAAGTCCATTTCATCTTGAGCAAATACTTGTTCAATTGGTGGTTCAATTGGATGCTCAATTGGCTTCTCAAGTGATGATGAGCGATTAATACTAGTACTGTCTATCTTGGATATAAATGGAGAGTAAGTTTGAGCTACCCAGCTTGAAACAACAGGGAACCCCTCAGAATTCATTAATTTTCCTACATGCATATACATACTCTCTCTTGTCATACCAATTCTCATTGCTGCCATCTCTACTGCATCAGGATTCCTAAATATTGTATAATTAGGGAATTGTAAAGTAAGTGCCAAATTGAGAGCAGCCTGGCCCACTTCTTTTTCTTGATTCAAATGTGTCCCTAAAGTATGCAAACCTCTTCTGCATGCTCTTAAAATCATCACTGCTTCTTCCTACTATTTATTTATCGTTCGTTCACATTTTCAGGGTATGGACTCTGTTTTTGAAATCGAGCAGAAGGCTCTAGGAGAGAAAGCTGATCTCTTGGCAGACCAGAGTTTATCACAGTTACGTAAGTATAAATACTCCAGTATTGACCGGAGTATTGTTTCAAAATATGTCTTGAATCCTTTCTGGACTTGGTGCAGTGAGTTTATGCCACTTTGGTTGGCACCAAACTGTATCACCATGATTGGTATTAGTGCCATTTTACTATGCAACTTCTTAGTTCTAGTGTTACATGGTTCGGATCTTGAGTCTGAACTTCCAAGAGGTGTATACGCTCTTATTGGATGCTCGTTTTTCTTTTACCAAACCATGGATAACATTGATGGTAAGCAAGCTCGCCGAACTGGCACTAGTTCACCCTTAGGCGAATTGTTCGACCATGGAATTGATTCTCTCAACTGTTTGTGGGGATCTGTGTTAATGGCAGTAACATTATCTCAGGGATCGTCATGGTGTGGGTTGGCCGATATTTTATCACCGATGTTGGGTATGTATTTGAGTGCATGGGAAACATTCTATACAAAAACGTTATTTCTCGATTATCTAAACGCTCCTAATGAAGGTCTCATTGTTGCTATGTGTTATCACTTTGGCGCTGCTATATGGGGACCTCAGATCTGGCATAATCACATTGGAAGTACACAGGTCACTTGGGGACAGACATGGACATATTCCTTGATAGCTACTGTGCTGTTTATGCATGCTCCAGCTTGTTTGAATAATGTGTACAAGCTTGATAAGAATAAGTTTTGGAATGAATGTCTTGTCACTTTGTGGCCAATTGTTTTCATTATTTCTTGTGCCATGATGTGGTGTTCAGGTCCTGAAAGTATTATTTTGGCAGGAAAAGAGGGTCATTTGTTTTTGTTTAGTTGGTGTATGTCATTCACTTTCGGTCGTGTTTCTACAACAATCATCCTCAGTCACCTTTGCCATGCCGACAAGTTTCCTAAGTTGAATTTCCCAGTGGTTCTGCTTGCCATTGGTGCACTTCTGTATGGACTTTTACCTCATCTTGGCTTTAAGTTCACATTGATTGGCGAATTCAGGTACCTGCAGATATACTTCGTATTGAGTGGTGCTTACTTCTTTGGATTTGCAAGTCTCGTTATTGATAGAATTACAAACTATTTGGGTATCCGTGCTTTCACTATTCGCAAAAATCCCCTTCTGTAATTAATTTTTTATACACAACTGTAGAATAAATAAATGATAGATTGTTTAATTTATGGTCCTAATAGCCACTTTGTCCACCAGCTTCTGACCTCATTCTTAGTGATTTGTTTGAATTTTGAATCCGCAGAATCTACTTTAGCTGCAAATGCTAAGACTGATTGATCAACATCGTTGAGTTTGATGCCCAATGTCGCAACTTCGTAATCTAGTCGCGCCATAAAGGCCTCAAGTTCACGTAAATGGCGCTTTACGACCTCCTCCTTCTTGCTGGAGGCAGAAACATGATATTTGATAAGAGAGTTATCTTGTTGTGAGTCCACAAGCTGCATTTCATTAATCTGCATGTTACTGGCAAGGCCTTCATAAATTTCTTTGTCTCCATTGAGTTGTTCAATAACTTGACCTTGTAGGGATTGGGCTCTTTCGAACATGCGAATCAATGAGGGAAATGAACTAAACCCATCAGGGATCAAGTTGAGAGCAGAATGACTGCGAGGAATTTTTGGTGACTCAGTAAGATTTTTTGGGGTTGATAGAACATCAACATGCATATCATCTCTAGTAAGTATAGAAAGAGTTAATGGAGTATCCTTATTGTTATGAGATTGTGGTTGTGTTTCTGGTTGCTGTTGGTTTTTTTCACTCTCTATAGGATGATCGAATTGAGAACTAAACCAATCTGAATTTTGACGAACATGAAAAGGTTCGCCTAATGTCCTCAGTGGGGGTCGCGTAGGAGACAACTGATTTTGATACTGAGAAGTGAGTATTGCATTTGAATGGGGTTGTTTAGGACTGAACGATAAACTAGTAGTAGACTCTCCAAACAGGCTGTTAGGTATATTATCTGTGCTCTGATTTCCTGATGAAGAATTGTTATTGGTAGGATAATTATTGGGACCTAAAATTAATCCCGACGGAGGTGAAGTTGAGATAGGATGCGTTTGGTTCGAATTCTGTGTTTTAGATCCACTACTAAGCTTGCTGAAGCTTGATTGCTTGGCTGCTGAGTTAATCTGATTGCTACTACCGTTAGGTGTTATACCCACTGGATTATTAGATAACGACGACATTGGAATACCAGTTTGCTCACCAACAGTTACACCAGCAATATCATGTTCATTGCTCATCTGTGCCTTTTGCACAAGAGCTGGATCGCCCTTAATACCCTTCCATAAGACCTTGCACCGCTCACCTCTACTATTCTGAGCCAGTACTTCAGTATCAAGAGTCTCATAATCATCCATCATTTCTGAAGTTTTACCGCTAATACCTTCTTTGACAGTTGACTTCATGATGGTGAGGACGTGGGAGGGGACCTTAGATTTCGACGTATCGGCTACTAACTTAGTGTATGTCTGATCATCAAGTTTACAAGACCTTTCCAATTTCATCAGCTTCTGAAACCTACGAATAGTGGGAATAAACTGTTCAGCATCAAACGGATCCTTAGGTGGCTTAAGCCCCAATGCGCTGAGTCTTTGTCGTGCTCCAATAACAATTCCTATCAAGGCCGTACAGCTAATCTTCATATAAAGCTTATCCTTTGCGCGAGGAGTTTGGCCCTTAAACCGTTGTGATCCACTAGACGACCACCAAGAATCGATCGCAGTTAAAGTGTGGTCACACAACAACCCATCAACAAAACGAGCTTGTAGTAAGCCAAAATAAAACAATGCAATTTGTACAAGGACAATGATCTCACGAACTGCAAAACTAGCAGGAACCGTTGAGTGAATTGCAAATGTTCGTCGAAAGCTATTTATCACAGATTCACTTGGTAAATCTGCCGTAACTGCTGACCTTCCAATAAGATTCAGACGACGAAGATTCTCGTTCACAGTAAATGCAATGAGTCCCTCACAAAATCTAGGTGGCATACTTACCAATGTTAAGTTAGATGGTAAACTTGATAATGAAGTTACAAGCATATTCCCTAGCTTGGTTTGTTTGGGCAAAATATGCATCTTAGCTAGTTCTTCAAAATGCTGATAAGTCGTAGGAGACCACATAGCTGTATTTGTAGGAACCAATAGAACCTGAACTTCAACAATATGTTGAGAATTGCCCGTGTAAGACGCCACTACAGTGTTTACTTTACGTTCACAAGCCCATTGCTCAATTAAGTAGGTCTCATAACCGGACATTGAGGCATTGCGCTGAGAAACTTTACATTCTGGAGATAGTGCAAGCTGCTCAAAAAGTTTAATATCCACAAATAAATACGCCGTATCGGACTCCATTCAATATATATACATATACTGTAGTCTTTATGTACAATCCTTGAAGCGGTTATAGAATGATGAAATACCTTACCCTGAATAATACCCTCGAAGGGTACCGGGGGCTGGGGTTGTTATTATGATATCTGTTATACTGTATAACGTTAACACATCACGAGGTTATTGACTGTGTGAAGACGAAGGAGAGACCTCAAGAGGGATAGAGATACCATAAGCATTGGTTCATATAACCATAGTGTACTACTAGTTTTTTGTCTTGATTTGATTTCATAAGAATGCCTGCTTATGAACCCTTGGAAAATGATGCCATTGGAGGATCGCCAGAATATATATTTAGGGCGGCTCCAATGACGCTAATTCAACTTTATATATCAAAAGATACTACGAGAGATGCTATGCACACCATTGGATCTCTAGGATGTGTACATATATGTGATTTAAATGAAGGGACATCCTCATTCCAACGACCATTTGTTCCAGAGTTACGTCGTATCGATGAATCTCTTCGTCATTTAAGAATAATTGAATCCGTTTTGGGACCTAAAATGGTGGATGTAAGTCCGGTTATTGAACCAGCGCTGAGTAAGGATAAAATTGAGGAGGTACGAGCATATTTGGAAACAGCAGCCGAGAAAATATCATTGTTATCGGAATCTTACAAACAGCTCATTCGTAGACGTGACGAACTACTTGAGGAACGACAGATCATCTTAAAATCTAGCATGTTCTATGGGAGAACCCAAGTAGAGCCTCGTTCCCAATCAGAGTACTTAGATGATGATAGCATTAATGAAGCTACTGAATTTGATATCGACGAGGAGGATCCATTGGCTGATAATAACACCACAAATCCATTCGTAGATCCAGTCATCCGTCCAGCTAGTGCATCATGTATTGGCGGTACCATTGAAAGATCCAAATCAGTAGTTCTGGAACGCCTATGTTGGAGAGCCACTCGAGGTAATCTTTATTTCGCTAAGTACCCAATGGATGACAATAACTCAGTCCATAAGGACGTGTTTATGATATATACTCATGGTTCCCAAATTAGTGAAAAGGTACGACGCATCGCAGAGAGTTTAGATGCGAAGGTCATGATTTTGGATGGTTCGCAGAGTATACAAGCTATAAATGACAAACTAGGAGAACTTTTCACAGTAATAGAACAGACCAAAGAAACTTTGAGACTTGAAGAAGAAGCTACAGGTGCCAAGGTTGTTGGATGGAAGATCATCATGCATCGAGAACATGCTGTGTATACGAACCTTAATTTATTTAAAGACCAGATCCAACATCAGGGTCTTATTGGTGAAGCATGGATACCGGAATCATCATTTGATATGGTCAAGCAAGCTCTCATTAACATCAGCGACTCATCGTTGGTGCATCGTATTCAAACAACACGGAAACCTCCGACCTATCATACCACTAATAAGGTAACCCAAGCCTTCCAAGCTATGGTTGATGTTTATGGTATTGCTCGACATGGGGAAGTAAACCCAGGTCTTCCTACCACTGTGACTTTCCCATTTTTGTTTGCGGTCATGTTTGGTGACGTGGGGCATGGATTTATTCTCTTTCTCGGCGCATTTTATTTGTGCTGGAATGAGATTAAGTTCAATAGCCAGCGACGTGATGAACTCTTTGATATGGCTTTCACCGGTCGTTATGTACTGCTATTTATGGGACTATTTTCCATCTACACAGGATTTATCTACAATGACATATTCAGTCGATCGATGACCATTTTTGGATCTGGCTGGGAATGGAATGATGGCAACGGTAAAGCGACTCGGAATGGTCACCATGTTTATCTATTTGGCATCGATTGGGCTTGGCATGGAGCCGAAAATAACTTGCGATTTACTAATAGCTATAAAATGAAACTTAGCGTGTTGCTGGGATTCACACACATGACATATTCTCTGGTGTTTCAACTGGTGAATGCCAAACATTTTAATTCATGGGTAGATATCTGGGGTAACTTTATTCCTGGTATGATATTCATGCAATCAATCTTTGGTTATTTGTCAATCACAATCATCTACAAGTGGTGTGTAGACTGGATTGGTAGTGGGAAGGAACCACCAGGATTACTAGATATGCTCATCAAAATGTTTTTGAGCCCAGGGTCAGTTGATCCTCCTCTATACAAGGGTCAAGCGATTATTCAGAGTTTGCTGGTGGTGGTAGCATTACTTTGCGTGCCCTGGTTGTTACTTTTTAAACCACTTTATCTTCGTCGTCAACTAAATCCAGAACATATGCGCCTTGATGAGCATACATTTGCCATCGATGAAGACGAAACTTATCTCGATGATGATGATACTCATATCCAAGATTCACCCGCTTTTGACGACAATGCGCACCACGATGAGTCATTTGGAGATATTATGATACATCAAGTTATTCATACTATTGAGTTCTGTCTTAATTGTATTTCACATACCGCATCGTACCTACGTCTTTGGGCCCTATCTCTAGCTCACAATCAGCTCAGTCAAGTTCTTTGGAATATGACCCTCCAGAATGCTTTTGGACCCTCTGGAAAGTTAGGCGTATTCATGGTTGTTGTATTGTTCGGCATGTGGTTTGTAATTACAGTACTAGTTTTAGTGTGTATGGAAGGCACCTCAGCGATGCTTCATGCGCTCCGATTACAATGGGTTGAGGCTATGTCCAAACATTTTTTTGGCGAGGGATATGCATTCCAGCCAGTTGACTTTTCTAAACTTGAATTTGAGTGAATGAGAACTTTAAAATATTTATGTATTATTTAGATAAGTTTTTAATATCAATTTTATCTGTTACATTGCGTCGCGTGTATATTTTATTTGTTTACGTTGTTGTTTTAGGGTATATTCAAACCATGATCCGTCGAAAGGAAAGTCCTAAAGTTTCCAGAGATATTGTGGATTCGTCGATTCATAAATCTCCCCAATTTCTATTAAAAAACTTACGTCAATTAAGGTATGATGTGTTGACTACTGGACTTCAAGCTGATGACAATGGAGAATGTCGGTACCGAAACTATGTCTGGACAATTCTTTTACAAATTGATCTATCACACTCTACCGAACTCTACGCTTCTCTTGTAAATAAAAAGGCTAGTTCAATGGATGCGAAAATTCGCAGTGACAGTTTTCGAACCATGGCCACTGATAAACAATTCAAAGACAAAGTAAGTGAGGAAAGTTTATTACGAGTTTTAAATGCATATGCATGGTTATCAAATAATAGTTATGTCCAGGGAATGAATGTGTTATGTGCCCCATTTATGTATGTTTGTCGAACGGAGTCTCAAGCTTTCACGTTGTTCGCGACATTAATTAGAGAACACTGTCCACTTTACGTCACACCTGATCTTGTGGGTGTTCATACCGGTGTAAAGCTTGTGAATCTTGTATTGGAACTTACTGATCCAAAACTGTATAGAAGATTAAAGCAGAAGTTGTTGACCGCTGAGATATACGCCCTTGCTAGTGTCATGACCCTTAGTGCCTGTACTCCTCCCCTTCCTGAAGTCTTAGCACTATGGGATCTTTATTTTGCATATGGTTGTTCATTAAATATAATTGCAGTGGTGGCTCAAGTTGTCGACATGCGGCAACAACTAATGTCTAGTGATCAACCTGCTTCATTACTACGCAAGTTACCGCCATTGAACTTCCGAGGGATCAAAGAACGAATGTTAGCTATAATTAAACATCTACCACCGGATCTCTTTGATCTCATTCGACGTCACTCATTTGATCCTGAAGTCCCTAAAGATCTTGCCATATATGTTGCCCATTTAATGATTAAATAATTTTAATATGCTGAAGTGACTTGGGTATATAACTGACGACCAAATATCTTCTCATTTCCTAATTTTCTTGCCACGTCAACATTTTCCTGTCTGTTTTTTAGTTCAATATATACATGTCCGCCTGATCCCCATAGTTTCTGGAATTCTATGCCGAGTTTATTTAATAAGCCGGTGATATAATCAATGCCTTGATTGGGTTTACTTAACCGTGTTGCGTTAAACACATCAATTATGGCCGGCTGTTCAGCAAACAGAAAAAAATCTTCGTTATTAATGGGTTCCAAAGGTCGGTTTTCAAATACTGCGACAGAACCAGTCTCTGTTGGAGCATGGGAAAGAATATCACCATACCGTCGAACCATCTCACTAAAATCCTGAGTATTCACATACATAGCATCAATATCTAGCCATGCCTCACGAGATTTACCGCGCTTTACTGTTTTAAAGTTGGAAACAAATCTTACAGTCTTTTTTTTAATAGCAGTTTCAGTAGCCTCAACTATATCTTTAGTCGTAACACCATCCACTGTTAAATACATGCTTGATCCTTCTGGCGTTAATGGATTTATAGAACGAGGTAGTTCAGGAGGTATTGAAGTTGCATTGAAATCATCAGGAGTTTTGATTCCAAAAAGTTTGATAGTTGGCACGCTGATATTCCACCATCCAAATGCAGGGCGATCCCATAGAGATGACGCCAATTTTAAACGATCTAATGGTAATCGAGTTAAACCAGTATTAGTATGAGCATCACGAGAAACAATTGCAGAGTTTTGCTTTGTCCTTTTGGGGGCGCTGGCATGAGATTCATACTCTCTATCGTCCCTTCGGTTCATGCTGGCAGTGTGAAAATTGAGGGTAAGGTAACCAAGTAAACCTAACACACATGCCACAAAATAAATAGCATACCTATACTAAGAAATAAAGCAAATCATCAGAAAATAAAGAAGATCTTTTTATATCTAAGCCAGAAGAACTTTTACTTCTTCAGCTGGTCGAGCATTAGTATTCTTTGTGGCAAACTCGTATTCGCTTACAAACTTCTCAATGGTTAAATTGGCAATATGGTGAGCCACGGTCGGGGACATACAGGAGTCTAATCGGGTGTTAATTTCTTGTCCTGCATGGGTCAAGAATGAGTCCATAGCAATCATAAACTCACGAACACTGATTGCGTCGACCTGGAATTCATCTAGTTTAGATTCTGATTTTAAAAACACCAACTCTTCATTAACCTTTTGATGAACATAATTCAGTTCCAGTTCCTTATATTTTTCAAGTTTAGGTTGAGCCAGCACATATCCAGCCAATCGAGAAATCACAACGTCGAGAATATTCAATGCACCAATGGCATCAACTCCACGCAACTCAGATTCGAGCTGAGAATCCAATACAGCATCAAGTCGTTGGGATACAGATTGGTTGCTAGAGGGAACACCACCATCACTATTGATAAGAACACGACGAGCAATTTCAACCCGTGCATCCCATTGATCTGGCAAAAGACGATCGAACTGTTGACTTAAAGTGGTATCTAAATTGGTCAATACTTGATTCAACGTAGCTTGGTTATATTTAGCTAACATGGTATGCCGATACAAATTTAAAATTCCCTGAATCTCATCGATTATACCTGCATCAACTTGAGCCATCACAAGGTTAATAAGACTTTGTTTGAGATTACTTTCCAGACCTCCAGTGATTTGATCAACTAATTCATTAACGATCTGTTGTGAGTTTCTAGTGTTAAGAAGCTCATGGATCTGGGTCCAGCCATCATTTTCTGGACCATTTTCAGGATCTAAAAGGAGATTAATGTTTTCAAATTCATTGACTATGGCCGCATGCAACCATGCTAATACATCTCCAAAGTACCTTACAGGGTATGTCACAGAGGTGGATTGTTCTGAGGTCATAAAATGGGCAAACTCCTTCAGCAAACGTTGTTTTCGTGATCCACTCTGTGATTCTAGAACAGATTTGAATAGTAACGGGCGATCAGATAGCAGCATCATATAAAGTCGCAAGCTACCAGCACTATTATTGTTACTACTACTGCTACTGATATCATCAGCAAATAATGAAGATGGCTTATGAGTCTTCAGTTCAGTTTCGATTGTTGTCTTTAATTTAGAATATGCCTGATCCAACAGTTTGGTAATTTCTAACATTAGCGCTTCACCTGCTACCGGTGATTCAGCTAGTAAGACTTTCCCTGATTCTGAGTAGATTGCCCTCACACGATAAAAAGCATGAAGGAAATCCGAAGATAATGCACTTGAAGCATCTGTCAGAATCTTCTTTTCGTCACTGGATATATGAAACCGGTCGATGTAAGCATTTAATGTGTTATGGTGAGAATTGGTGGTTTTTAATTCATTCGAGATATATCTAGCTTCTGCAGCGAAAACTGCCGTAGAAGAATGGGTTTTAGTGACTAATTTAGATATTTCATTATGAAGTCGTCTTTGTTTAGCAATCAATGACTGTAATTGGGTCAGATTTACTGCTAATGGCTTCATTTGTGATAATACTTGGGATGATTGTACAAGTAGAGCTTGTTCAGAACTCGTACGAATAGACTTTTCATTAATTAAAGCCGGATTACCGGAGTCAAGAACTTCAATAACATGTTTTAGAGATGAATCCGTGTATAACGAACTCAACACATCGCTGATCGAGTCCATTAGCAACCTAGCCCTTATGATGATGGCACCATTATATATTTATCATGCTCGATTGGAAAATGAATATAAATAAATACAGTTACATACATATTAATTAAAGAGAGAATTGTAAAACAAAACAAAAGAAAAGGGGAAAAAAGAAGAGAGCGAGAAGGGATCAATGTTTTTTTTTGTTCGTTTTGATTTATTCAGATTCTCCTGCCGAACATACTGTAATTTCTCGTCCCCATTCAGATTTCAATACCTGTTTAGCAGTTAAACGTCGACTTGCTACAGGGTCAAGCACTGAATAGATGACATTACGTCGTTTAGGCATCTTTAATCGTTCAATTGGCTCATAGCCATGTTCGTCCTTCCTCCCCGTGAGGTATTTCACATAAAATTCATCAGATTGTTTTGCTTCATGCCAGAGATGTCGTCCAGTACACATAGCCATATAGATTACACCTACTGACCAGACGTCTACAGCGCGAGGATCGAATTCAGTTTTCTTATATTCTTCAGGTGCAATGTATGGTCCTGAACCAGCTAGGGATGTTGACAGGTGTACCTCCTTCTCCCATGCTGTTCGGAAACATTCAGCATTGCCGAAATCAGTAAGTTTACAACATCCACGACTTGTAAGTAAGACATTCTCCGGCTTCAAGTCACGATGGGCAACACCCATATCGTGCATGTATGCAACACCACGCATTATCTGCTTAAAAAAGCAGTCGGCCTCAGTGCTTTCAAGCTTACCCGCCACAACAATTAGTGAATACAGGTCACCACCTGCACAGTATTCCATAACTCCACAATACTTTTTACCACCGTCTTTTAGCAAATCTAATGTTTGAATAACATTTTGGTGGTGTAAAAGACTGGCCAAACAAAACTCCGATGCTAATCGTTTTAAGTATACACTCTCCGATTCAGAAGAATTAGGATTAAATTCTTTCACAGCATATACAAGTTTACGATTTTTATTGGTTGGATCTGGCTTTTGCGCCAATCTTACAACACCAAAACTACCCTTTCCTACCACTGATGATAACTGACCGTACTTTTGAACGAGCGTGGGATCATTGGTCCCGTGTTTTTTATTGAGAAGCTCGTTCAAAACTTGATCAGGATTCGCATTGTGGTCTTTAACCTGTTGAGCTAGTCCATTGAGCAAAGAAGGTGGCTTGTTAGTCTGATTAGCCACCACAACAGCATCAGCGGCATCACGATCCATCTCTTCTGAATTAGTAGGCTTCAATGGTGGAGAAGAGTGAGAAACTGGCGAACCAGCTCGTGAAGTTTCAGAGTCAGAGGTAGCTCTGTTATTATCGCCACCAGAAGTATCTTCCTCGTGTCGTCTAAATAGATCCTTGAGCATTTTTCTGAGTTTTTCTTGGCGTCGGGCCGGCCGTAAATGATGAATGTGGGACCGAATACCCTTGTGTTCATATACCATTAATCGTGGCGGTTTACCTGTACCAGCACTATGAACTAATTCTGCATCTGCGGGGATCTGTTGAGGATGTTGTACTGCCGGGTTAGCAGCATTGGCCGTATTTTGATCGCCAGGAACTACGAGACTAGACAATTCAGCAGAATTCGTAAAATAATTGGCTCTTTTAGTATCATTGGGTTGAGATACCAGTGGGGAGAGCCCTGGAGTGGGAAAATCTAATGAAGTCGGTGCTTTGCTGCCATTGGCATGCTCTAAATCCGAATTGTCCATTGGGGAATGAATTTAAATTATTATTTTAGACTGGAATGATGAGCCTCAAATGTAAATTGGCCTATGTGTGGCCACAAACCTCAAAGGCTGTAGAATGCTTACTGGTTGATTCGAGAATTAATTTGCTGTTCCCTCCCTAAAGCTGATTCCTCTTTGGCTGTGTGCATAGTCCTTTGGGAGATCCATAATATCATGCTCACAACATGAGGGCAGGGGTAAAGCGACAGGTTCCGATGTTTTTAGTCAGAATCTTAATGATGCTAAGCCGAGACTGAGGGTATCATAACTAGTTTTCCAGTTCGAAAAAGAATAAACATTGTATTTGAGAATCATAATATCTTAGGCTATTATATTTCGAGATCATTAGTTATGTATATATCTAGAAGTAAAGGTATACATCATCTCCCAAACAACTGTAGGCATGATGACGTATGGAGAGGCAGAGCGATGCTTAATAAGAACACTAATATATTGTATCTGCATTCTTGAAAATGAAAATGAAAACGTATACCTTGATGTGTTTGTATAGGTATTTCCAACAAAATAACTAGATATTACTTAAATATTAAAAAAATACTTAAATTGCTAAAATAACTGCAAATAACTTCATCCACGAAATAATTGTGTCTGTTTATACAATGGATATATCTATTTTCTGTGTGCCGTTCATGACGAGCATTCCTCCCAACTGACTTCCTCTCTCTGGTCACGGATATTCCACACACAACACCTTTATCCCTTAATCACAATTTTCTTGGTGGTTAAGTGAGAAACTGAGATAAGGGTAAATAAAATTTCAATATTTGTGTTCTCAAGAAATGGATGCCCTCCTGCAGGCACAGTATCGTGGGAAATCACTGACGGATCCAATTCCTAATGTCGAAGATAAATGGAATTTACTTCCTGCATTTTTAAAAGTAAAAGGTTTGGTGAAACAACATTTGGACTCGTTCAATTACCTCATTGAAACTGACATTAAGCAGATCATGGCGGCCAATCAAATAATTCTTAGTGATGTTGATCCTGATTTTTATTTCAAGTATTTAGATATCCGTGTGGGTACTCCTACCAGACAAGATGTGAACGAATTTGAGAATAGTATCACCCCCCATGAGTGTCGTTTAAGAGATTTGACTTATGCTGCTCCCATCTTGGTAGATGTAGAATATACAAAGGGCGCTGAAGTCATTGTTCGCCGTGACGTAGTTATTGGTCGAATGCCAATCATGTTAAGATCATCACGATGCGTCTTAAGCGGCAATGAACGTGACCTCAATATCATGGCCAAGAAAAACGAATGTCCATTAGATCCTGGTGGATATTTTATAGTAAATGGTACGGAAAAGGTTATTCTTGTTCAAGAACAATTGTCTAAGAATCGTATCCTGGTTGAAAGCGAGCGCGATATAGTGCAAGCATCTGTGACATCTTCTACTCATGAACGCAAATCTAAGACCTACGTAGTTGCCAAACGAGGTGACAATCGATGTTATTTAAAGCACAATTCATTGAGTGAGGATATTCCTATTGTCATTGTGCTAAAGGCAGCAGGACTGGTGACTGATTATGAAGTTATGCAGTTGGTTTGTGGTTCCTCTCAACAGTATCAGGAATTGTTCGCTATTAACCTTGAGGAATGTCTTCGACTTGGCATTCATACTCAAAATGAAGCTTTGGAATATTTAGGATCAAAAGTGCGTGGCGGTCGTTATTCCTTTGGAACAACCCGCTTGAGTACATTAGAAGAGGGTCTGGAGGCATTGGCTCAAACTATTGTTGCCCATATCGCGGTAGATAGAGATCAGGTTGATATGAGACAAAAGGCATTATATTTAGCCGTCATGACTCGACGTGCTATTGCTGCTCTAGCTAATCCTGATCAGGTAGATGATAGAGATTATGTTGGTAACAAACGTTTAGAATTAGCTGGACAGTTAATGTCTTTGTTGTTCGAGGATTTGTTCAAAACTTTCAACTCACAATTCCGTCAATCTATCGATAAAAGTTTGAAAAAGCCCAACCGAGCCCAAGCATTTGATGCTCTCTTTAGCATGAACTTTGGTGGATCACATATCACTAATGGATTAAATAGAGCCATCAGTACCGGAAATTGGTCCCTAAAACGTTTCCGAATGGAGCGTGCTGGTGTTACACATTTACTATCGCGACTTTCATACATCAGCGCACTGGGTATGATGACGCGAATTAGCTCTCAATTTGAGAAATCGCGAAAGGTTAGTGGACCGCGTGCTCTCCAACCTTCACAATTTGGTATGCTTTGTCTTTCTGATACACCAGAGGGTGAGGCGTGTGGTTTGGTCAAAAACCTCGCTCTGATGACCCATATCACAACGGATGTGGATCCTGATCCTGTATTCAGAGCTTGTGAGATGTTAGGAATGGAACCTATACAATTGGTGGATGGTGGCACTTTCAATGATCCGGAAATCATGGGAGTTTATATAAACGGAACCCCTGTCGGTATCACCAGATTTCCTACTAAGTTTCTTACTTTATTCCGGAGATTGCGGCGGGCAGGTAAGGTCTCTGAGTTTGTTTCCATTTGGTGTAATGAACATCAAAATGCGATCCAGATTGCCACTGATGGTGGACGCGTATGTCGGCCCCTAATTATTCTGGATGCTGGTGGTCAGCCGAGACTAAAGAATGAACATATTGTGAGATTGAAGGCTGAAGAAATTGGCTTTGATGACATTTTGGCATTAGGTATTGTGGAGTACCTTGATTGTAACGAAGAAAATGATAGTCTCATTGCGCTATATGAGAATGAGATTACTAGTGATCATACACATTTAGAAATTGAACCATTCACCGTTCTAGGTGCAGTTGCCGGTCTCATTCCGTATCCACATCATAACCAATCGCCAAGAAACACATATCAGTGCGCTATGGGTAAACAAGCCATTGGTGCTATAGCATATAATCAGTTTAGTCGCATTGATACTTTGCTGTATCTTCTGGTTTATCCTCAGCAACCCATGGTCAAAACTAAAACAATCGAATTGATTGACTATGATAAGCTGCCTGCCGGACAGAATGCTACGGTTGCTGTAATGAGTTATTCTGGCTATGACATTGAAGATGCGCTAGTACTGAATAAATCATCGATTGACAGAGGGTTCGGTCGTTGTCAGGTATTGCGAAAGGCCACCACTTCATTGAAAAGGTATGCTAACCAACAAAGTGATCGCTTGGAGAGCTTCAGATATGATAGTCAGGGTCAACCAGTACATGCTCATGCTGTCATTGGCAACGACGGTCTAGCTGAAGTTGGCGAAAAGCTGGATAATGGTCAAGTATATGTGAATAAGGTGGTCCCTATCCAATCGGAAAACCCACCCAAAAATGACCTATCTACGGAAACACCAGCTGCCCCCACTACCATAGAATATAGGGAGACGCCAATGACTTATAAAGGTCCTGAACCAAGCTATGTTGATAAAGTGATGCTGTCTACAAATGAAAAAGATGTTCCTTTGATCAAAGTTTTGCTTCGCCAGACCCGAAGACCCGAGCTTGGAGACAAGTTTAGCAGTCGGCATGGGCAAAAGGGAGTCTGTGGTATTATCGTTAATCAAGAAGATCTACCATTTAGTGATGATGGTGTATGTCCTGATATCATTATGAACCCGCATGGATTCCCTTCGCGAATGACTGTTGGTAAGATGATCGAGCTTGTCAGTGGTAAAGCTGGCGTTATGGATGGCTCGCTACAGTATGGTACATGTTTTGGCGGTTCTAAGCTAGCAGATATGTCTGAGATATTGGTTAAGCATGGTTTTAATTATTCTGGTAAGGATATGTTATATAGTGGCATCACTGGTGAGCCACTCGAGGCATACATTTTCTTTGGACCTATTTATTACCAGAAACTGAAGCATATGGTCATGGATAAAATGCATGCCCGCCCGCGTGGCCCCCGTGCTGTGCTAACTCGTCAACCGACTGAAGGACGTAGTCGAGATGGTGGATTACGTCTTGGAGAGATGGAACGTGATTGTGTGGTGGCATATGGCGCATCTCAACTACTTTTAGAACGACTCATGCTTTCTTCAGATGTATTTGATGTCCAGGTCTGTCGCAAGTGTGGTTTGCTGGCAGGTGTCAACAATTGGTGCCCACTATGTGCGAATGGCGAGACTTTAGAGGACATGAAACTTCCATATGCTGCGAAACTTTTATTCCAGGAGCTTATGGCCATGAACATTGCGCCCAGATTGAGGTTATCTTAGTACATTTTTATAATAAATATATATGTTATATTCAGTTCAGTGTTCAGCCTTATAAATATCAATGACCAGCTCTCTCTTATGGTGATGGTTCTCAGCAGATCGAGACAAATCAGGGTTTGGTCAAATTCCCAAGGGAAATTTCAAACTGTCGAGGTTTTCACACTTTCGAGGTTACAACCGATATAAAATATGCCGCTTTTTTCGGAAGCTCTGAGAGACTCAAAGCTTTTTTCGCTTCCACCGAAGACGGTGGCGAAACGAATCAAGTCCAAGCATGTTCCTCACTATCAAATCATCAGTGCTCCCTCAGCATCTGCTCATCGTCACAACTGGGGTCTTAAGTTCCCCGTTTCTGGTGCTAAAACTAAGCATATTCAATTCCAGAAATTTGAAGACGAGTTTTCCACCAATGGAGTAAACACACACCCCACATACCATCGGAAAGTTGCTAATATTGAACATCTTAGTGCTCCTATCAACTTCAATCGAAACCGACGACTCAACTCTATTTTTGATGTCCCTGCTGAATCGACTGAATCCCGTAAATTGAAGGAGGTCAAATATATGAGTGATTCTGAGTTTTCCCGCCTTTTGAAGAAAGCCCGTAACACGAAAATAACTCCATCCTCGACCTTAGATGGTGCTCTCAGCCAGATCGGTGTTTCCAGTGGATTCGATCTTGCTTCAGGACATATTTCAGGCTCTTACGTACCGGTGGAATGGCAAAACTCGGCTATTGGTGCATCATATGCACCGCCATCAGTACTGTTCAACACTCCCAGCGGAATTCGTAACCGTAAAACGGTCGTGGGACGTAATATCCCTATGCCTTATCGCCAGGGAGCTGTGGCATTCGGTGGATTCATTGGTGTTACCCTAAATGGTGGGTTGAGATCCTCAAGTTTCAACAATACAAAACCCATGACTGCCCAGCAGGTGAGAAGTACCGCTAATGGTGATATATTAATCCATCCCAGTGATGAGCTGGAAAGAAGCAAGGAAAGTTTGTCGAATCCTCTAGATAAATTTATAAATGTGAAGTGATGTACATAATAAATACAAATGAATAAAATAATAAAGAAAGAAAAATAGCTACTCCTGGTTTTCAGTAGATGATCGTGTGGGTGAACCTAAATTACTGGCTATTCGCTTAGTGGGTGCTAGTCCGCTGCTGGTGGGTGATTGGTCACTAGGAGACAAATCCGGGATAGGTTTGTCCTGTAATGACGGCGTTCGGCGCTGGGTATGCACATGCAATTCAGAAGTCGACCTTCGCTGGTTATCTCGGGTCTTTAACGGGGTGATTGAGTCTTCTTGGGACATCTGGTTTACCGGTTTCACAATGGCAGGGTAATTTACCTTTATGTGGTGGTTACCCATCACAGCCTTATGTAGTCAGGTGAGATAGAAAAGGAAAAATAAATATAAATTTCATAAGCTGTAAAAAAATACAATAATCCTATTATATCAAAATGGCGTTGGCAAAAAAGGCCAAGAAATTCAGAGCCAAGCATCTGAGTGATAAAATTGAACAGAAAAAGAAGGAAAAGAGACATGCTCAAGTTGTAAAGTCAAGAAAATCTAAGTCCTCTTCGTCATCTGTTAAACCAACTCGACAAGCACCAAATTTGAATGTCGAAGAACAGGAATTATTCGATCAAGATGATAATGGATTCGATAAATATTTGTCCGATTCAGAACAAGATGAAGAAAATGAAGAATTGAATGAAATTGAGGCCGAGGAACAAGAATATCTCACTCCTAAGGTCTCACTCAACACAAAATTCCCTAGCAAGGTTACAGAATCAATTGTTAAGAAATGGCAAGCATCTTTGAAACAAGATCCTAGTTCACTGCCATTGGTGGTCTTAGCTGCATCACCTGAGAAGGTAGAGTGTATTGCTAATGAAACAACTTTAGATCTGATTCGTGATGCATTAGTTGAAGATGTTCCCCGCGCAGTAGCTCAGCATTTCCCTGTAAAGGAATCTGGAGCTCACTTGAAGGGTCAGAGAGAAGTTTTCAAGTCTTTGGCCGAGCTTATGGGACAGTTATTAGTTGATGTTGGTGGTTCCGATCAGAGTAATGCTCTTGTTAGAGTAGTTACAGCCGTAAAACAGCTTTTAGCTTACTTTTCACCCTTTAAAAATGAAATGAAGGTTCTCGTAAAGGGACTGGTGGCCGTTGTTGTTCGTGCTGACCGTGATGATCGTGTTAAACTTCTAGCTTTTGATGCCCTTCGAACTCAATTCAACAATATTAAAAATGGTGAATCAATGGCTTCAATTGCTAAACAGGCATATTCTGCTTTAGTTAAGGTCGCAGCTCACACAAATTCGTTCACTTTAGATCCTATTAATCTCTCGAAAAACCTATTCGCTACCCTCTTTGAATCAGCAGGAGATCATCCTGAATTATACCAGCTGGCTTTCCAACAGATTAGACAACTGGCATTACATCTTAAAACAGCTCTGGATAAAACTAAACATGCCGACTTTGCCATAAAGGTTGTTTATACTTGGCAATTCGTACAATCTTTAGACTTCTGGAGCCGTGCAGTATCTCTGAGTAGTGGTTTGCACGCACTAATTCATCCGTTATGTCAAGTAACATTACGAACTATTAATCTAGTGCCTTCTCAGCAATACATTCCCCTTAGATTCTATCTGGTGAGAAGTCTTATTCGATTAGGCCAACATACCGGTGTATTTATTCCTCTCGCACCGCCATTGTTAGAAGCAGTTCTCCAGACAAGTGTGCTCAGCAAGGCCGGTAAGTCTGCATCATTGCAGCAACCTGACTTTGATGCTCTTCTTCATGTTCCCTCGGGATATGTTGGAACTTTAGTTTATCAGAATAGTGTTCTTGATGAGTTTGTGGATGTTTTTGTGGATGCTATGGTTCTTTACACAAAATCAATTGCTTTCCCTGAGTTGGTGGCTCCTATAACTATGGTCATTCGTAAATTTGCTAAACATCAATCTCCCGCCACTAATACAAAGGTACGTAAAAGTTTGGTAGCTTTATGTGAGAGATTAGATGCGAATTCTCAGTTCATTTTGAAACATCGTGCCCAGGTTAAGTTTGGCCCACAAAACAAGGCAGCTGCCGATAATTTTCTTAAGGATCTCGATTGGAAAATGACTCCATTAGGTAAGGAAGCAGTAGCGAGACGAAAGGTTCGAGAACAACGTCGTGAATTAGTTGCTAAGGCCAAACAAGAGGATGAAACTAATAAAGAACTTGCTGAATTCGCAGGAAGTGATGAGGATGAGGATGAGGTTGAAGAAGAACAGGAAGATGAAGCTGAAATTGAAGCAGCCCTCGATGAGCTCGAAGCAGCTGCTTAAATAAAAGTATAATCTTGTTAGTAAATGTTAATTAAAAAATTGTTTTTAATGAATAATATGTAAGTTTACAATAAATATGCTGAGTCTCTTTTGTGATTCTTTTTTCAATCAACCCATCTTTTACGTCGTCGGTTCTTTTTCCCAGAAGTAGATGCTGGCTGTATTGACAATATCGGTGGGCTACGAGATGGTGCGTGACCACTTGGAGTAGTAGCAATTGTAGCTGCAAAGTTCGGATACTGGATTGCTTTAGAAGAGGGACCAGGAGTTTGAGTTGTTACAGGCATTCGTGGATTGATAAAATACGATTGGTATGGTGTGTAAGAGCTAGTTGGGTACCTTCTAGACGGAGTAGATGTCTGAGTGACTTTAGTTCCAGGAGTGGGCTGGAAATATGCCATTCGAGTAGGTCCCTGTTGCCAAGAATAGGGGATATCGTACTGACTTACAGTTTGCAAACTTAAAGGTAAAGTTCCTGTATCAGTCCACACAGCTACACTAGATGCTGTACCAGGAACTCGGTTGCTATCACCATTGGGTACCTGACAATTATTACCTGCCGTTCCACTACCAGTCATTCCCGATAGCTGGAAGAAACTGTGAGTATACGAAATTGCATATTCACTTAGGTCACTGCTATCAGCAGCTACAAATTGCAAAATATAGTAACCATTAGCACCATCGGATGCAATGTCAGAGACAGCAATGTTAGTAGAAGATTGACCCTTAACATCCAAGCTTGATGCGACCGTTTTTGAACAGTCAAATCCGGAAGATGAGCATGTACATAAAAGAATTTTACCCGTGTCTAGATCATTAAGTTTCAGAACACTGTTGGAAGCAGCAGACCATGATGCCTTAATAGTGTCGCCAGCGCCATAAGCGTCTTTATCTACACTAATAGCGTACTGTGCATAGACTGACTGCAGAAGGCACAGAAGTGCTAAAAAGTTCATGATGGAAGTCTTTCTATTATTAGTGAAACGATGTTATTTTCTTTTTAGGTGGGTGGGTTTTAAGTGAGCAAAACGCGATACTGTTAAACGCGTCAAGGAAAACAAGCAGGGGGGTGATGGACAGAACTAGATAAAATATTAAAAAGATCAGGTATGAGAATAGGAATTATCAGAAATATTGTTAAAAACAATTCAACACTTTAAAACAATTTAAAAAGTAAAATAGTTAAAATAGTTAAAATTAATTAAACCCATCTTGGTTGGTACATTTGTGTCTCCGTAGTTTATTATTTACCAATCTTGCTCCAATTAACTTTATGTAACTTATTTTATTCTCACTTATTGATATATATATATATATATATTCTTTACTTACTTACTTACTTACTTTGCTTTAATCTTCTTACTTATTGCACCTTCTGTTTTATAACACGTGATTATACTCCCTAGATAATTCATAATTCATCAAAAATAATGTCCATTACATGCTGTATCTAAAATCATTAGCAAAAGTCCTGGATAATAGTGGTGCTCAGGTCGTAGAGTGCATTAAAGTACTACGCAAGTCACCCATGAATTGTGCCCGGATAGGTGACAGAATGGTCGTAGTAGTCAAGAAGGCAAAGCCCATCCCTGCAAACCTTATTGGCACCGCTGCTGGTGCTCAAAAACTTCGTAAGGGTGATATTCGACATGCTGTTGTGGTTCGAACTAAGCAGCCGACACAGAGAGCTGATGGATCTCAGATCAAATTCGATGATAATGCTTGTGTGCTTCTCCAGAAGGGAACTGGTGAACTCATAGGAAGTCGTGTAACTGGTGTGGTCGCCAAAGAGTTGAAGGATAAAGGTTATTCAAAGCTTGTGACGCTGGCGCCACGAGCCGTTTAAAATATTAATTAGCATGTACATACTTAGATAGTCATTAAGCTATGATTAGAACACCTTTTCGTTTGTAATTCTTTTATAAATTTTTCACGACCTTGCAGAACCTTTGTAATCATTCGAACCTATTTTCTGTCTTTTATCTTCTCTTTTCTCTTCCCGTAACATCATAAATGGCGGAACATATGTCCACACTTACAACACACATAAAATAAAATCATTGTCGTCTCTGCTCGTCTTTCTTGAGATTGAAAAAATACACATTCATGTTCATGGCAACGTGGACATTCATCATTGGATCGAGGTAAAGTAGGATCCTGTGCAAGGTCTTGAGTCACACCAGCTGTCTCACTAATCTCCGAAATGAGCTGGTTCTTAAAGATCAAAGGATCACTGGCCTGCTCAGTATACATGCAGTTTCTGCACGTATAAAGAAGCTGCTGGTTCACACGATCCTCACGAGGATACAGCATGTTGTTACAGTTCAAACAGAACCGGAAGCTCGCAGCCATTTCTGTTGTGTGAGCTAGCGAGTTCTGACTCTTGAAGGTATCCCAGGGTATATAATAATTAGATGGGTGAGGAGGGAACGGAAGGCATGGAAAATTTCAGCGACATGTTACGTACAGTTCCAACCTAACTTTGGACCCCACTGAAAAATCGATCCTTTTCAATACATCTTAATTTTAGTATGCTACGTCGTGTAATTTCACCCCGTCTCGCCAGTTCATTGAAGGTTAAGCCTACCAGTTTAGGTCTTCGATTCCAGAGCCAGACTACCTCTGAGCCTGCCGCTGCCGCTGCCACCAATGTCGACCCTAAGATCAGTACCATTGTTGATCAGATCTCCCAACTAACTATTTTGGAGACCAGTCAGTTAGTTTCTGAGCTGAAAAGCCGACTCAATATCCCTGACATCTCGCTCCCTGCGGCTGGATCTGCACCTGCAGCTCAGGCAGCTCCAGCAGCTCCAGCTGAAGAGGAGGCACCGGTGGAAGAGAAGATGATTTTCAATATCAAATTGGAGAGTTTCGATCCTAAATCTAAACCTAAGATTATCAAGGAAGTCAAGACTCTTTTGGGTATGTCACTTGTTGAATCAAAAAAGATTGTCGAGTCGGCTCCTAAGGTATTGAAGGAGAATGTTCCTAAGGAGGATGCTGAGAAATTGAAGAAGACAATTGAGGATCTTGGTGGAAAGATCACTTTGGAATAAATCATGTACATAATTATTAAATATTAGAAGTATTTAAATAAATGCATACTATAAACAACAATCAATTGAGCGTCGTGCAGACACGGTACCTTTCCTATTCATTAAGTGTGTTGAATTTAAATACTATAAGCTCTCATTCTGTCATGTATATGCTAATATGAACTATTTGAATTCAATTGCACTAGTTTACCTCCCTGCAGGCATGCATCTATATACATCAATACATACAAGGAATACAGACCGTTTATATGTACACTTAAATGCACTATAATATATTCTAATACCATTTATAGCTTATAACACTAATAAATATACACAATAAATCTCAATGAAAATCCACCAATAATATATTCTACACACTTACATCTAATATATTAACTCCCATATATTATATCCACTTATTATAATTTAATTCCCTAACGTATAATATTCGCTTTCCAAAATTTAATTTTCCTCATGATTTACAATATATATAACACTTACTCTACATATTCCTCCCACCGAGGAGACTGGACCTTACCCTAATACCAATAGCAAATACCATCAACGAGACTTTAATTGCTATAAAAAATTTTAAGTCGATTAGTTTTTTTTAGATAACTCATATGAACTCATTACCAAGAGGGGTTCAACGCCAAGTTACAAAATTAAATTCTATAACAACTGGTTCTGGTGCTATACGCTTCCCTGCTGAAGTGAGGAGACTCGAATTAAGATTCAATAAATATGTGAACCCACAAAATGTCGGTGCCAAACAGTTCTGGAGACAAGATTTACCACCGATCCAGTTCTACAATCCCCAGGTTCCCATCAGTGTGCGCCGATTCGATACGGAAAATGCTAGAAAACCCGAACTCATCGTGGAATTCACAGATGGAACTTCTAAAACAGTCACCGCAGACAATAAACCACAGTCTCAGATTCTTAAAGAGCTCATTACTATAACTGGTGCTCTGGAAATTGAAGAGATTGAACAAATTCGCCTGTAAATATTTATTCACTCCTTTGTACATATAATAATACACACTTAATTGTTATGATTAGCAAGAAATGGATGATTGAGCGCATCCGCTGCACTGGCCCGCGATCTCACATCTAATTCCATTAACCAACTAAGTAGATCTACTGCACTTTTTTCATCAGCAGACGCGGCTTGGCGTGTCTTTTTGTCTCGTTCATTACACCAGTCAATAATCTGCGACCATTTACGCCGATTTTCACTGATGGTTGGAATATTGGTTTCAAAAACTGAACCATGTAAGTTAGCTATGGCCCGCATTTCTCGTCGTCCATAGATGCTAGCGATTTCGACCAGCGCATCGCTGTCGTCCATTGACGTAAAGAAAGGGAATCGTTTACCAAGAAACATTAACAAAACCACACCAGCTGACCATGCATCAACCTTGTGACTCTGACGATTACATTTAAATAAAACTTCTGGAGCACGAAAGCCTCGAGTACCGGCTCGATTGGCTCTTCTCGCAGGTCTGGTATCACCCCTGCGGTACCCTCCTTCAATGTGCCCAGCAGGCAATGCATTGTTCAATTTATCACTAGCAATTCCTCCCCGCTGACAGACACAGTCTCCACTCTCACTATTATCGAACTCAGCCAACCCAAAGTCTACCAACACTCCTTTTTGAGTACTGCGATTGTACAGAAAATTGGTGGGCTTTACATCACGATGAATAACGTGGCTTTCGGCAGTGAATTTCAGTGATTCTAGAAGTTGCTGCATATAACAACGTATCTCACTCATAGAAGCCGTTGAATACATATCGCGGAAATCGGTGAATTCAATGAATGGCATAACCACCAGAACCTGGTCCTTGCATCGCATGGCCGTAACCACCGAACAAATATATTCAGAATTTTGAAGAGTCGCAAGAATCTCCAGTTCATTTTTCATACGTGCTGGTGAGGATGTAGCATGGATTTTCTTCACGGCAACCACATTGTTTGATTGTGGTGAATGTAAATCTATAGCTTTAAATACACTAGAAAATGTGCCTTCACCACATTTGCCGAGAATTTTAAATTGATTTCGAACAACCTCAAAATTCTTGAGAAGGTCATGAACTTCTGGAGTTAAGTCACAGTGGGAAACAACCTCCATTGAGTTGCCTTTAACCACCCTTTCTAAGGTAAATTAATTGTCGAGTTTTGTTTTGTTTTGGAGGTGAGGTTAGGGCTATTCCATTAACGCGTCTGTATATATGAATCAGGTTTAGGATATATGTATTAATTTTCACCTAGGCAGAGAAAAATATATATATAAAATAAAAAGTAAGATCCATTTAGTTATGACAGTAGCATCAATTATCCGTAAACGATATAACTGGAATAGTGAATCTACAAAGTTGTTGGATTTTGGATGTGGTGCTCATGGTGGGGTCGCTAAGTCTTTGTGCTCATTGACTTACCATACCGTGGCCACAGACACTAATCAGTATGCTGTGGATGAATTCAATAATTTATGTCGACAACAGGGGTTGAGTGAATCAGAAGTTGTAGCAATTGGATCAACAGAATTGCGAATATCACAACTTTGGTCTCAATACTTTGATGTTTGTGTAGCTAGTTTGGTATTTCACCATATATACCATAAAGACAGGCTCAATGCATTAAAAGAAATATATCAGTATTTAAAACCTAACGGCGGTAAAGTTATCGTCGTGGATCTCGATGCTGATACCCCTGACAATAATATAAATGGGTTGAGGAGATCAGAACTTATTCAGTGGCTCACAGATGCAAACTTTCAGCATATAATTGCCGAAAAAGGTCCACGAATAACTCTCAAATCAGGGAAGAAAACTAATTTGCTTATTGCTGAGGGAATTACTGGACCTCATCTAACTGAACTTTGAGTTCGGCCGTAGCCATTTGTAGCTCGCTAAATTCCTCCTGAATCCAACTAACACTATTGGCTTTTGGTTTTTCTGCCAATTGCGTGATTATTTTCTCGTTGAGTAATTTCTCAAATTTTACAATTGTGGTTTTACCAACCTCGGTCTCGTAAAGCTGCCCCAACAATCGGAATGAGGACAATCTGATTTTCGGTGCAGGATCCGAACAACAGTGTTCCACTATCAAATTAATTACTTCAGTAAACCTTTCAGATAATTCGGGATCTTCTTCGACAATTTTTAGATCAAGTATGTTAACGCACCCAATAGCTGAGGAACGAAGTGATTCCAAGCCATCAACTCTCATTTTAAAGGGACCAACCTGAACATTTTTGACGTTGCTCGAATCAGGCAAAAGACTCGAGCAAACTGAGTCCAATAAAAGGTTAGTGTTGCTTTTTGTTGCGTATTGTGTGGCAATACATTTGACTATAGCAAGAATTTGACTGCGATCCTGCCCAGAATTTTGATTATCTCGAATGATAGTAGCTAATACCTCTATTGACCCTGATGTAATATAGGTATCAAGATATCGTAGGGTTTGATAAACGAATGGGGGGTCATCTTTAAAGAATTGTGCAAACTTTTTGGCTTCATCTTTACTATTCAAGCAGGGGAGAGCAGCAAACTCTTTCTTTAAAGAGGGTTGAGCTTTCAGAAGGTCAAAGATGGCAACTATAGCAACAATGTCTTTTTTACCTTTTAAATATGCACGGAATGCTAGACCCTTTGCTTCCTGGTTACTAAGATCAGCTATGTAATTCAGGCCATGCTCTACACCGCTGGCTGCTGCTTTGTGTCCAAATGTGGTGGCAGCATGGCTTCCAATTCCGCTAGATTGTACAGAATCGAGATACTCAGTACAATCAGATAGCGAAAACCAATCATAATCCATCCCATGAATACTGAGTTGGGACAATAGATTCAATTCGTCCTGCCCAAGGTCGCCGAATGAGACACCAGTCAATCCGTAATTATTAACACAAAATGACTTCCAGTCTTCTTCATGCCCGGGAAGTTTAGAACACCCTTTAGCGGCAGCGGTGTTTATTTCTGGATCCCGTCGAGTGAAACACCACGCTAGAGCCCTGTAATCCGTCGAGCACATGTGTTCAATCAAGTTCAATAATTTATTTTCAATGGCCCATGTTGCGACTGGAAACTCTGTTGAAACATGAATGTTTTCAATAAATGCCCGTTCTTTAATGACTACAGAGTGACCAACTTTCAAAATCATTTGAATAGCCTCTCGATGAGATTCGGCTAAATTCAAAATAATATCATAACAATAATAGATAATGTTATCACTTAATATATTTTCAGTTTTCAGAATCTTTGCGACAGTGCCGAGCACATTACTAGAAAGTAGTTGGATTTCTTGAGATTGTTTATAATGATCCAGAAACTTGAGAACAATTTCATTAGGATTATCTACCGAAAGAAGAACTACCGCTTGATTAAGAACACTGCCAGTAACTTGCTGTGAAAGCAAATTTATTGTATCTAAAACACAGAGGCATTTCAACGACTCAACTTTAATGAAATTATTGTTGCTTCTAGCTGCAAGCATGGCAACATTTTCAGCCTGACTTTTCACTTGCTTGTCAGAGATCCATTCAAGAATCTTTATTATCATGTCATTAGTACGTGACGATGATGATGATGACAGCGCATGTTTCCAAATCAGCGAGATTATATCGTCAGTTTCAACCTGATTTACTTCTGATTCAATGAGAACCTGGATCATTTTATCAACATTTTCACCCGACGAAGTGTAAAGATCAAGTTTCACTAGTTCAGCGAGAGGTATTTTGATATTTTTCGCTACAATAAGTTCAAGTGCAGTCGATATACAACCAGTGTATCGTCTTGAAATATCATTTACTAGGCCAGACTTGAAATCCTCTTCATACTTGGTTCTCATTTCAATGGGGAACGTCGTCTTAAGAGTTTCCCATATGTTCTGGCGTACGATTTCGTTCTGTTCATAAAAGAGTACATGGACCAAAGCTTGAACTATCTTATCAGTAAGACCCGGACCATCTATAGATTTCACAAGCTTGCATGCTGCAGTTCTTATACGGAAGCTGTCATCGATAAACTCCGGGTCGCTATAGTCCTCATCAAAACCGCCAAAGTCAACATTATCATTATCATTATCCATCTGTAGACCAAATTCAAGCAGTTTTAAAGCCAGTGTGCAATACTCGAATGATAAATTAGGATTTTGACTAATAATTGACGCAAGAGCCTTAATGGCTACTTCACAAATATCAGTCTCCTCTGTTTCTTCACATAACCCTGCTACATCTGGGGCAAGCCTATCAAAATTTGGATCAGATTCACCATACCTTCCTTCGATACGTTTAGCAATAAGCGATGTTAGCGATGGGTTGCTGAGTTTCTCATGAATTACCTTGCAAGCATCATTCCAACATATTGAGCCGACTCTAGGTACACAAAGACCAAGCATATCGAACCCTCGAGAAAAAGATGGGGGTTTGTGCTCAATTAAATAAAATTGGACAATTTTTTCGGCTTCAACTTCGTTTAATGATGGTGTGTTCCGAACATACTCAAATATGGCATTACATCCCTCGGCCTCTAGCCACACAGGATGGTCACCTAAATTATTGGTCACATTAAGTTTTTCAACATCATCCCAATTATTAGTTTTGGATTTAGCTTTAAATATTTGTATTAACACAGAACCTCGCAAATCATTAGAGCAATCTAGAGCCATGATCTTAGTGTACAGTGTAATGATATCAACATGGGCAGTAAAATCAAACATAAAAATTTTAGCGCGACTCTGTACGCTTGGATTAGCATCCTTCAAGAGTCCAACCACAAGATCAATGGTTTTTTCACTAACTTCAGAAGAGTGTTTTTTTATTTCATCATTAAGATCTTCAATACCCATAAATCTTATGTCTGAATCCACTGATTTAAGTTTGTCCTCAACGGATGTATCCATTTGCAATTGAATTGATTATTTATGGATTTCTTGATTTTGTCGATATTAAGCAGTTTGATCTGCCGCTGCTGCTTGTTTTCCCCCGTTAACTACTTGTAGGGCAATTTCGATGATCCATACACAAAAGCTACCCTGGATCCAGGGTGGGGTCAGTGGGTAAACGGTAAAAGGTTTGTGAAAATTCAGGGTTTTGTGAAATATTGTCGATCCCCTCCATAACGCGTTCATTCAACACGTCATAAACAGCTGTGTGTGTAACCAATAAAATAACGAACTGAACAAGGAAAGAAAATAAAATCCACACAGAATCCTCTGACCCGATGTTGCTGAATATTTTTTCGTTATTAAGTAGCTTGGCTCTCACTTTAGCTGCTATTCCTTTAAATGTAGAGATACCCGCCAATGGTAAGAAATGTATGTATGTGCGCGCCCATGCTGCCGACTTAAAGATTACCGCATCTTTCAACGTTATCTCTGGTGGCCAATTTGATATCGATGCTACTCTCACACGTCCTGATTCTACAGTTATAGAACGTGTTCACAAGAGTGAGGGTGAGGATTGGTTATTGAAAGCACCTGAAGCTGGCGAGTATGAACTCTGTTTCTATAATGAAATGAGTACATTTGCTGATAAAGTTGTACAGTTCATGTTTGAAATTGACTCGTCTCCTATAGTGGCGAAATCTCCTGAACCTAGCAATGAAGAGCATACCCTGGAGATGGAAAGATACATTCAAGAAATTGATCTTACTGCGTCCGAAATGTCTCGTACCTTGAATTACTTGAAGATTAGAAATGTTCGTAATGAGGCTACGGTTAAATCTACTGCTTCCCGTATATGGTGGTTCACAGTTTTTGAACTTCTTGCTGTGATTGGTGTAGCTGCAACCAATGTTCTGATTGTTCAATTCTTTTTCAATGGTTCGAGAAAGAATATTGTGTAATTTATATTAATTCATACAATTAAATAATATTTCTATTTTACAAAAATAATCATAATAACATGTTGTTGTTAATCCTTTGAAATGCGGGGTTGCAAGGACCAGATTCTGAATGTATTGTTGTTGCTGATTGATGACGGGATCATGTCATCATTTCTTTCGGGATCATCTTCCTCGGTAGGATTGGGTTTTGCTGAGACAAATACCGGTTTGGAAGGATGTTCGGGTTCACCTCGGTTCTTCAACTGGGTGCTTACTTCCTGAAGGGTGGCGCTATCACCAGATTGGGCAGCATCAGCGGCCCTTTGTACTAATTCCTGCACTTCTTGTACATTTGCTCGATAATGCAATCTTTCCAAGAACAGGAGCTCTTTTTCCTTATCCATTTCGCGACGCTCAATATCTAGCGCTCGTTCCATCATAGAAAATTTTGATAAACGCAGCTTTATTGAGCTCAGCTCAAGCTCCAAAAGGCGTACATAACGCTGATAGATCATCTTTTCAGTACTATTACTAAAAACACGTGAACGAGCCGCTGCTAATGCTATTGTAGCTGCCGCAGCGCGTTCCGTCGAGGAAGGTGAATCACTTGTGCCAATTCCAGTAGAGCTTGAATCGACATCAGTCATGTTATCAGCACTAGAGACATTATCATTGGTGACATCTTTATTATTGTCTTTCTTTTGACTCTCATCAACTTTTATATCATCATTGGTCTCGACCTTGCCATCATTGCTATCATCCTTCCCACTCTTATCCATACTGCCATCCTTATCACTGGTCTCATTCAATCTGCAGTTCTCAACCACACCCTTCTCCATGGTAGCTCTTGTACGACCAAGAGCAGCATCCACTAGTTCTGGATCAGCAGTAGAAGCAAGAAACGTCAGAACGCTCAGCACAGGATTGTCCGCTCGGCTAAACGGTATATGATTCGTGTTGTATTTAAGAGGTCCAATGTTTTCATGCTTTGAAGACTGAGGTTCCGTAGGTTGCCGGACAAATTTACGAACGATGCTAGCTTTACTTTTTTGAAGGACTTTGGATATTGAGTCCCAGTCATTCTTGTATCTTTCTACGGCTTCAAGCAACTCCAAAACCTCCTGCTTCGTCCAGCCGTCTTCATCAACCTCTTTATCATTGCTGCTTGTGGAATTGGCTACAATTGTACTATATGCACTATCTTTCTTGTCTGCATTCCCATCTGACTTCTCTCCACCATTCTCAGACTGCACTGGTGCTGATTCTTTGTTCTGATCACTGGTGCTGTACAATTCTGGAGCCCGTGTACCATATTTATTGCTAAACGGCTTTATAGGCTGAAACGCGGGATCCTTCACACCTTCATATAATTGGAAAGGAAACATTCCTCGTGGGGTGTCATGCTTCACTTGCCAATGTCCGGTGAATGGAGGAGCTACACTGGCAGGACGGGCCTCTGCTTCGACCTGATAATTAATTAGTCCCCATTCATCGAGAAAATGATGAACGCGCATAATTGTTGCAGCATCTCCGACAAGATTTCGTCTACATGCGGTTACAGTGAGGTACTCAGTAGGATTAAGGCGATATGCATTCACCATGAAATTACGGTATTTACCATAAACCTGCGGGGTTTTACTGAGATTCTTCCCTCTGAAGAATTCCGGTAAAGATTCTCGTTCAACGTCAGATATCCTACGCATCGAAAACCATGACGCGTATGAGGGAATAACAACTGTGTGTCGCTGAGGAAATGGATCAGGCTCGGTCTTCACCGTGTCAGCCGTAGTTACCGACGAATTCACAGGGATCTCTGGTTGAGCCGCTGTTTGTTTACCCACTGGTTCGTTTGATGGCGATTTTGATGGTGCATTTGAAGGTGCATTCGATGGTGCATTCGATGGTGCATTCGATGGCGCATTCGATGGCGCATTCGATAGGCTTCCTAAAGATCCCATCTGTGGAGACTTGGTGTCATCTAAGCGATTCACGGGATGTGAATCTTCCCCATTTATAATAGGTTCACCAATAACTCGTTGTGTGGAATTAATTGATGGAGCATCACCAGTTGTCCCATTAAGTACCGGCTGTGAAGGTTCGGCAGTATCATCAACCATAGCATCTCCATAATTACCAGATTCATGGTTAACATTTTGTTCATCAACCCCCACGGATATACCCACTGGTACTCCCATCGATGCTTGAGTAATTGAATCGTGGTTGGGTGGCGCTGTGCTGTCATTGCTAGAATCTGGAGGAGCGCTGCTACCCATCTGGTTGGGTAAATCGGCTATACCGTCGGGATCCATCAGAAAATTTGATAATTCACGGTCACTGGAAGCCTTAAAAACCACGGCCTTATTCTTATGGTTAGAGATTGGCTTTGACTAACCAGATCCGGTAACTGTGCTGAGTAATCAGTGTACCTGCGATGGGGGTTTCTTTGTTCACGCACCACAGGAGAGTTTTCTGACCTTAGGATCTTTAAGTGGTTTTTGGAGTGGTTTTTGAGTTGTCTCTTTCTCCAGCAAATTTTCTAACTAGATTTATCAAGTCTACATATTTTCATGTATTTTCTTTTCTAACTTTGTTTATTGAGCTACCAAGCTACCTATCCATTGCTCTATTAAATATAATACATAACGAGTGTTCAAATTTCAGAAAGCTAATCAAAAACCATTTCTTTACATTTTTGTTATCTTTCACCATACATGTGACCGAAATATCTTTAAATTTCACGACGCGTCTACTCAACCGTGGTTGGCGTGTAGTGAGTGCGGGGGTGAAGCACTTATTCTCTGACTAAGCCGATTAGCCGTGTCTCCTTCAGCGGAAATGTCATACCACTGGATGGGGGGATTTTACCCCACACGTTATAATAGGTAGCAGATAAAAACCCCTCTATATATAGAGTGAATAGAAAATAAAGAAAAAGAAATTTATTTCTATAACACATGAGTTCTTTAGCTATTTCCTATTTGACTGCTCTGATCGAGCACCCCGTTCGTACTAAGGCCATTACTTCCGGTACTTTTAATGCTATCTCGGAAGTCCTCGCTGCTTACTTTTCCGGCGATAAGGACCCTGAGTCAGGGACTTACATTGGACCTCGTGCAGCAAAGATGGCTCTTTACGGCTTTCTAGTTAGCGGACCTCTAGCTCATTATTTGTTTGAATTCATTCAAAAGGCCTTCCGTGGTGCTCCCAAGGGACCTTTGACCAACTTAGCTCAGATCGTTACCATTAACTTGACGGCTACTCCCCTTTTGAGTGCATTGTTCATTTCGTTCATGGCAATTTTGGCGGGTGCGCGGAGTGCCAAAGATATTATAGAACGAGTTCGAGCTTCTTTGCTTAGTGTGGTACGAACCCAATGGATCACATCACCTGTTTTATTGGCAATTCTCCAGAAGTATGTTCCGAAGCTCGCATGGACTCCTATTTTGTCTCTCTTTGCTTTCCTACTTGGTACTTACCATAATACAATTATTCGTAAGCGCATAGCTGAACAGGACAAAAAGAAGAAGCTTGATTAAACATGGTGCTAACGAATTGCTCAATATAATCGCGGGATTTAAATTTCGATCAAAGATCTATCGGCACCTTCTATTCAGATCGATGGATTTAGTTTTATGCAGTCCTGATCTCTTTGAATTCAAAAAACGAGCAATAGATGTATAAATATATATGAATATTTAAATTATATTGTAAGCAACTTCATTCCTTGGAAATTCATTATAGGAGCATTTTTGTTTGGATCTATTATATTATATTGTAAGTGATCGGAACCTTATCATACTCTAAAACATGTGATGTACTTTGGGGCCTTTCTTGGCAAACACCCTCTGAGTGCATGATTTCGATAGTCACTCACTTTCGGAGCTAATTCCATGTGACTCAGTTAGATAATTATGTACCCTAGATACTCATGCCCACTTTTCTCAGCAACGTTCATGCAGTCTCTAAACAGTTTGTATAATTGAAATATTTCCTAGCCCTAGTTGATGCGGCTTTGGGATGGATTGTACCGCAAGGTATGGATCGATGTGGGTAGTGGTGTCCTATAGTATGCGGCTTAGAAGAAATGTGATAAATAAATGTAGGCTTATAAAGTGCGGCACTCCGATGTAAAACAGGTCAGTTTGAATAATTGGGCAATTTCTTAATTCTTTGCATGGAACATGGGCAACATGAATCTATTTCTCTCTCTGTCTAGGGGGAATCGGATATTGTGGGCGCTAATCCATCCTCCATTGTTCCATATGCATGGAGTCTACTGCAGGTTCTTCAGAGAAGGTAGGGTTAGGGTTGTATGTTTCATGCATTGCCTAAGAAAAATCAATACATCAGGGTACGTGAAATATGCGCTACCAAAGAAAGCTAGAATCGAGTAAGACATCTTTACATATGTACCGCCTGGATGGCAAAACACTCATCAACTTGAACCACTCCACTCAATTCTCTTTAGTTTTCTTATAAAGTCAATGTGCCCACCTCTCTCATATTATCTTCGCATTCCATGCATATTCCTCCACCCAAAAATTTAGGTAAATGTTCTGTGGGTACGGGTCGACGTATCTCCTCACGCAAGGCATTGCGTGGGCAAATTTATCATATATATATATGTGGAAGAATATTGGATTAATATTTATTATCGATTCATACTAAAATATAATATCGACTGATCACAGATGGCAACTATTACTCGTACTACAGAGAAGACTGCTGGTCTAATCAAAACTTGTGTTGTTCGACCTTTTATGGCAACTCAGAAGGGACAAGTTTCTGCTGATCCACATGATGAACTTATTCTTTTATCAGATACTCACTGGTATTGGTGGTTTGTGAGAGTCGAATCCACTGGATCTGAGGGATTTGTTCCTGCTGAGCTTCTTGAGCTTCCAAATGAACGTTTAGCACGTATTAATCGTGAGCTTAACGTCCGTCTCCCCGCATCCCCCGTCACCAATAACAATAAGCCCACACACCGATTGAAAAAATCTGTATCCTTCAATGAAACTTGTACCATAGCATTATTCAACGGATCCGAAGAACCTATCTTTGAAAAGGAAGTAGGGATGTTATCTTCGCCATCTGATACAGATAGTGTATCTTCATTGGAAACCCTTTCACCGGAAGAAGATTCTGTTCTTTTATCACATATGTCCACTGGCAAATCTAATTTGGAACATCTCACAATTGAAGGCGACGAAACTGACCTCGCACATAGGTTAATGTTGAAAGCCCTCTAGTTTCGCTGCTAACTTTTGAGAAATATATCGGAGAAAACAGCTGAAAATCTCACCAAGTAAATGAACACAATCATGCTATGACCACACTATTATCACAACCTATACATGGAAAGCACTTGCTTGCTTTTCGACATGACAATTACTGCAAGTCTCTATTTATTAATTATATTTATCATTTTTCAAATTTTTAACAGCATTCCATATTTTGCGTTCCATCATATTTCTCATCGAGATACGCAGCTATCGTTATCTTCCTCTTGCTCAGGATTAATGAAACATTGCTCCTGGGTTATGTGGGGCTCGGATATACAAAAAAAAGGGTTGGGAAGTCGTGCCAATGACTCAACATAGACACTGTGGGAACCTGAGCATTATAATCATGTTGCTAGAATTTTACTATCTTATACACTCAAAGGTAATAAAAAGCTGTAAAAAAGTATTCATATACGGCTCTTAGAATTGTTTTAATATACAGCACTTTAGCCTGATTATCAATTATTGTTAATGTATCTTAGAATAACAGAATTATGTCAATTTATTTTCGGAATGTCATATAATTTGTATTATCCCGCAAATTAATTATTACACACTAGCTATACTATTGAATTTTTATCTAGATCTCATCCATGCCGTTCCTCGCGTGTCAGTAACGTGCAAGTGTGGGCAGGTCGATTCTTACGTCAGAACTTATTCAAAGCCATTCTCCCGCTCTATGGGTGAACGCCAATGAGCTAATTAATATCAATAGAGTTAAATAGTCTTATGAAATATACATAGTTTGAATATAAATAATAAAAAAGACTTCGGACTCACTAGTACATCAGGTGACAAAATACTGGCACTGCTAGATACTGTTGTTCTACGTCTACCCCATATTTTTTATCAAGTATCTAAATAAATTATTTTAAACCCTTGCAAAATATTTAAAGCCTACGTTGTACCCAAAAGCGTGTTGATCCACAAACTTGTAATAATAATATAATAGGGACCGCTCTCGGCATATTTCTTATCGATTTCTCTGTAAAAAATATTTTATTATGTGGGAGCCCGTGAATTCCAATCTGCAGAGCTTAGCAGTTATTTTTCAACAATCTAATGATGGACGTAAAGAGGTACGTCAACAACGAATCGAAGCCAAAAGACTGCTTGATCAAGCACGTCAGCAAGCTGATCTTATCAACTACTTAGTTTATCTGTTAGTCAATCACCCACCCCTCCTTCCAGATATTGCTGATGACGCGATCCGTGCAACCTCTGGGCTATGGTTAAAAAATATTCTTATTTTTGATTGGTTTAAGCTTCAACCAGAGAACATTGATTATGTGAAATCCCAAGTCACAAATGGTTTGGCTGATCCGAATTCTTTAGTGAGAAATACAAGCTCAACTGTCATTACTACTCTGCTAGCCAAGCTTAAGCTTGAAGGATGGCCAACATTACTTCCTGAGCTAGTCCAGGCCATTGACTCCAGTACATCCTCAGATTTTATTCAGGAGGGTGCAGTGAGTGCGCTCAAAAAGATATGTGAGGATAGTGCTGGTTTGGTAGCAGCCAACGAGGACTTAGTTTCCCAGCTGGTTCCCAAACTTATTACTTTCACATCTAGTCCCAGTTCTAAAGTACGAGGAAATGCTATTTCTTGTCTTACTGAATTTGTTCCTTTGGGATGTCAAGCTTTTCTTGTTCATATTGATGACTTCTTGAATGCATGCTTTTCTTTAGCTCAAACTGATACCACCCCAGATACCCTTAGTAGTATCTGTCGTGCATTTAGTGAGCTTCTCAGTGTGCGACCAGATAAATTGATTCCTCATTTAGAGGGTGTGGTTCAGTTTGCTGTGCATTGTCTAAAATCAAATGAGGAACTCGTAGCTTTAGAGGGTGCTGAATTTTTGCTTGCCTTTGCTGAGAGTGAAGCCGAAGAAGAGCTCATTAGACCTCTTCTGCCGCTGATATTACCAGCAATTCTTCAGACTATGGTGTTTAGTGAGGACGATCTCTTTGTTATTGAGAGTATGGCTGAGGATGATAGTGCGGAAGCAGATAGAGATCAGGATATAAAGCCTAACTTGCCGAAGTCTAAAAAGGGACACGGTACTAATAAAAGTACTCGCGCTGAAGATGAAGATGAAAGTGATGATGATGACGATGATTTTGAATCAAGCTTGGAGAACTGGAACTTGCGAAAGTGCAGTGCTGCTACACTTGATCAACTCGCTGCTAAAGATCCACAGGCTACTTTGGATATTGCGCTACCTCACTTGTTACAACGCATTCATGCTGACGCTGATTGGCCCGTTAGAGAATCCGCGGTGCTTGCATTTGGTGCTATTGCTCCAGGTATGCAGGCAGTAGGGGAAACGGCATATGTTTCCGAGCTTAAACCTTTCCTGGTGGATTTGTTGAGTAATCCGCATGCATCGATTCGAGAAATCACATGTTGGACATTGAGCAGGTATTCTGATGAACATGGATTAGATTGGACTGTCCTTAAAGGCGTTTTGTCCTGTACAATGGATGTAAATAAACGTGTTCAAGCGGCAGCTTGTGCAGCCTTGTCGACTTTGGCAGAGTCATCTGAGGGTGAGTTGGACCCGCATGCTACTGACCTGTTCAAGCATCTGCAGCAATGCTTTGCTAAGTTCCAGAAAAACAATCTGATTGCGCTCTACGAATGTATTCAAACAGTGGCCACTGCTACTTCAGCTGCTCTAAAGGTAGATCCTTCTATCATAACACCAGTCATGGAACCTATGATAGGTCGCTGGAATGAGCTTGCGAATGATGATTATGAATTGTTGGCATTGCTGGAATGTCTTAGTTTCTTGGCAGTGGCTATGGGTTCAGCCTTTACTCACTTTGCCCCACCATTGTTTGAGAGAAGCGTTCACCTGATCAGGGAGAGCTTGGTATTGCTAGAACGAGCTCAAATTGATCCTCTAAGCGTTGACGCTCCCGAGCCAATGGTTGTTGTATGCTCGCTTGATATGATTGATGGATTAGTACAGGCTCTTGGTGACGAAGGTACTGCCCCGCTATTTGCTGCTCAAGAACGAACCACACAAACCTCAATTACTGACATTCTTGGTATGTGCCTTGGTCTGGATAGCTTAGAGATCAAGCAGAGTGCACTGGCACTCATTGGAGACCTGAGCATCTTTAGTTTTGATTCTCAGTTACTGAATTCTCTTTCTAAACTTTTACCGGAAATAATTGCGCAGATTAATACCGAACAAATTGAGCTAGATGTGCTTTACGAGCCTGTTGGTGACAATTCCATGTGGGCCTTGGCGGAAATTTCTCTTCATCATGACAAATTTTCGCTTGAGCCATATTTCAATGAAATATTCCAAAAGCTGGGAACTATTCTGTGTTCAAACACTATTCCGAGCCCGACTCTTTTATCAAATGCTGCGACAGCTTTAGGTAGATTAGGTCTGGGATTACCACATTTACTGGCACCACATCTGCAGATGTTTATTTCACCTTGGTTAGATGTAATTATGGATGTTGAGGCCACTCTGGAAAAGGATACGGCACTTCACGGAATGTGTCTGACCATTGGTCGTAATCCTCAAGCATTGAATGCCCAGACTTTGCAACAACTTCTTAAGGTTTTGGCTGCTTATTTCACACCTTCTCCTTCTTTGAAGGCTGTAGTTGCTGAATTGATTGGTGGATATAAAAGTTTATTGCCTAATTTTCCCGAGATCGTTAACTCCTTGCCTACTGCATTCCAACAGCAACTTCAAACCACCTATTCCGTGCAATGAACTGAAAAAAGATATGTATTGTATTTATGAAATTTATCCTTAGGAAATGATCTAGATTAAAAATCAACCTGTCAAGTTGGCGAATTGACAATATGTATCGGCAGTCTTAGTACAAAGGGAGCACTAGACTGAGGAACGGATTGTGGATGGACCACTCGCAGGTCAAATTTCACAATTAAACAATGATTTACACACAACTCTTGAAATTTCATCGATGGGCATATAGATTTTGGGATACGGCATCCACTCAAAAGTGGAGTTAAGTCAATAACCGTATTAGCCTCCGTCCCTGCTGGTATATCAATCAATGGTTTAGAAATATTCAGTAACTCTGTCGTGAAATGAGCCTCAGCTGACGAAGATACACAGGAATACTTCACTCTTGTCCTAATAGATACCTTAAAATCCTTGACAATGGTTCTCAGACTTGCACTCGTGCAAGGTGAAATATTAACTTGAACATCATTCTGTAAATAATACTCACTGTTGTTATATATATATGAAGGTGCTTTAACATGAGCATCAAAACAAATCCAACTATCGGCCATACCAATCATATACTTAAAAATTGTTTCTAAGGAATTAATTCTTTCATTTCTGATTGCTAACTTATTGTTAGTACTGGTTTTAGAAACTTCATTTGAATACTCCTCTTGAACGAGTGGAGGGATATACCACGGAGTAATAGTATTAGAATAGCCATAGTAGTCTATCAGACGAAGTAGAAGCAGAGGCCGGGCGAAAGTTCCCCAGAGGTTGTATTTGATTTTGAAGTATTTATTATTCACCGAAGGCCATAGCTTCGGTAGTCTCAACTGAAAGGGAATTTTGTGAATTCCAGGATTAAACTCTATACCAGAACAAAGTATTTCCGTCATGGTTAGCAATTCTATCTTTCTTTCTTCAGAATATGAATACCCAGAAGTTGTCTCTTTCCAGGTGGCATCATTGAGCTGAAGATGTAATGAAACCAGCAAATGAATCGATATATTGCGCGTTGAATAGATCGATGAGTTGGAAAGGAGCAGATCACCTTCAATTAAGTTACCAGAAATAATTGGATCCGAAGAGTCTTCTTTCAATTGAATTTGAAGCGAAGGCATCCGAAACGACGAAACTATACTTGCGACTATTAATCTCAAGGCCGCTGCTGCATAAGGGTTACACGGGTAAAACAAGGCGGAAAGACATTAGTAGCTGCTCTCAGCACTATCTGGTCAAAATATTAAGCTAACTATGAATATTTTAAGGTCAATCAATAAATGTATTCAAAATTGATTAAGTTATTTACATCTAAATTGATTACTTATGCGTGATAATAGAGTAATCATGGGATAAAATATGGCTCCTGGTCTCATCGAAAAATCACTTTAGCTAGAAAGTTTTGTCTCTGATTTCTACCAATATATCATCGAAAGTTATACGCTACTTATTGTAAATAATTAATTTCATACTGATGTGATATTATTAGTAGAGGAACCTGTACAATTTATACTGGCAGTATTACGTTCCGTGTTACGTAATCACAAATGCACAAATCAGATGTCGTCTAACTTGAATCATACATCGTTATCACTATTTTCCAATCCTTATTTAAATAAATAAAAATGGGTCACGGTGGCTGGTGGACTCCCCCTAAACAGAAATATACTGTACGTTACGGTCTCTCGCCGTATGCTCAGAACCCCTTGAAGGGCACTTTGCATAACTCTGTATTCAATACGTTCCGTCGTGTTAAGGGACAGATTCTTTTCGTGGTTCTTCCCGTTGGTTCTTATCTATACCTTTGGAACTGGGCTAATGAGTACAACTCATGGTTATATTCTAAGGCTGGACACGAAACTCTTTCTAAGTTGTTGTAAATGAAAAGACAATGATGTTCCGACAAAAAACATGTACAGACTATTACGACATAAATTATATAGATTCGTCTAATTTTACTCACAATCTCTCAGGTCACTGGGCATTTGAAATCGATATATTAAGTTTGATTAGCCAAAATTGATGTACTACACTGAAATTTGAGGGGAAGCACCGGCTGAAATGCGGGTCATTTAAAATAAATTTATTGAAGTTATACGGCGTTATTGACCTATAGAATATCCCGTCTAGATAGATGTTCGCATATATATTTTGTCACAGTAGAACTGATCGGTGGCTTAGGAAACCTTAATAAATTGCATACCTGTCTACGGACAGGGCTAGACAGAGAGGCTCATTATAATAGATTATATGAGGAGTATATATATAAATGTAATTCCGATCCTTCAGAAAGTTATACCTAACAATGCAACTTCTATCGACTCTCATAGGCTTGGTTGGCAGTGTTTCTACTGTTTCTGCTATCTTCCACTTCGGAAACCACCCTCAAAACTATTATGGTTATAATAACTATCAGGGATACTATCAACAGTATCCTCAGCAGTACTATTACCCTCAGTACTACTACCCGCAGTCTCCGCAACAGCAGCCTCAACAGCAGCCTCAACAGCAACAGCAACAGGGGTACTACTATCCACAGTATTACTATTATCCTCAACAACCTCAACCTCAGCAGCAACAGCAACCTCAGCAGCAATCATACGGTCAACCCCCCAGTCAATCGTATGTCAACCCTGAGCTAAACGCTGTTCCTACTTCATCTTCCCACTAAATGTACACGTAAAGAATTCAATAATAATATTTAAGCCATAGAACTTGGCAATGATTTATCATATGCAAACTAATCCATAATTACTACGGAAATAGTTTACTCTATGATCATTGGATCTTCTGTATGATAGATTTCAATGCTTCAAATGCTTTTCTTCAAATCAGCTGCCTCTACTTCCTATTTAAAGTAATCAATATTTATCCTTGTTACTAAGGTGTACCTGTCAGGATTCGGGATGCATGCGTTGCCCTGACCCTTGCATGAACCTCCGGAACATCAACATCGAACCCCGGAGTATAAATAAACCCCAACTTCTCATAACCTTTCCCATATCTTGCCACTAAACTTCAAAACAATTTGGAAAAAAGTAATGCAGTCTTTGTTTATTGCCGCTCTCTCTCTGGCCTCCGCTCAGACATCTAGGCAATCCAGTAATATTTCCGACCCAATCAGTAAGCAATTGAGCGCCTTACCTACAAGCGCTATCAATTCCCACGGCGCGCCGGTTTCTACTGGTGTCACCGCATCTTCAACCAGTTCCATTCACTTCATTAGCCAGCCCCCGCGTCATGATGGATTAGTTCCAGGTGAGGTTTTCGGCTTAGTTGTCGATAGCAAGGAGCCCCTTATTCATCAAAAAACTGTCATGATATATCTTGATGGCACGTTGGGTATTGATGATCCTTACGCGCCGGGTTTCTTGTTTGAAGGTCTCATGTTAGATGAGTACGGCTTGATTGTCACACCAGAACCTCTGATGACAGTGAAGCTTAGTGACCAAAATGTGTTTTTCTTGAATGATTCCCTATTTAATCCATCGCCAATGTTCAAGGCTAATGGATGGGATCTGGAAACCATTGGCGGAACACCGCTCATCTGTCCATCATGGAACTCAGTGTTGTCATTTGCTAAGAATGGTACTGAACCTCCGTGCTGGGATGGTATTATGGTTAATCTAAAGATTGTCCCCATTGCTGGATAAACATAAATATGTATGTATATGACCTTTATATAAGGAGTTTTAAAAACAAATAGAATGTGAATATTCTAACTTATTATGGTTGGAGACTTGGTAAATGAAATAGCCACCAAAATAGAACTAATGTATATTATATTGGAATCAAATAGCTATCTTAATAGTACTAATCAACTTACTTATTAGCTATACATATAAAGGTTGTGTTAAGGGTACGGATATGCTAACCACACATATCTATATGCACATCATGAAACTATCACAGATACACTATTTAAATCACCGTAAATATCCTATAATAAACAACCGATCTAATAAAAGTAAATATATTACATTCCATATTACATTTGTCAGATCTAGATGTTTATCTCCTTTAAGTCCCCCGCCCCGTTTCAATGCCAAGTCTGACGTAATATCATATCCACAAACTTATAAGCAATGGAATCGGTTGAAAATTGGAAAACATTGGGCTTTGCACAGCTCCAAAGAACCTTGGATGAACAGAGCACTCAAATATTTGCATCTCAAGAATCTGGAACTGCCAGTAGAAAAGCCCTGGCATCACAAACGAAGGCGTTCAAGAAATTAGGTAACGATGAGAAACTTGTAGAAATACGAGGACTTCTGAAGAATTATCAGACTGAAATTGATAGTTTGACATCTCGTTGTAATTCCGCTGAGCAGAGTTTCATTGGGTTGTACAAACAGCTCGCACTAGTGTCTGATCCTGCCCCTTTGTTATTGGCACAACAATCTGAACTGGAACAACTCAAAAAGACAGCACAACAGTCTCAACCTAGCGATGAAGATTCTCGATTAGCACGAGAACTTGAAAGACAAGTACTTCGTGTTTCGCAACTGGAGAAACGACTTGAAAGTGTACCATCTACTCAGAACGATAATACTGAGTTATTAGATCGTATTAATGCTCTTGAAAACGAGCTTTCTCAAGAAAAACTCAATGTTTCTCAATTAAAGATACAAGAAATTGAACTTAGGAAGGAATTGACCTCGTCAGAGTCGAAAGAACATATCAAAGAACCTACCAAAGAGCCTGTCAAGGAACCTATCAGAGAACCTATCAGAGAACCTGCCAATAAAGTGGATTCAGTTGATCAGCGAAAGAAAATTAAATCGCTAGAAATCCAAGTCCTGCAGCTAACAAAACAACGTGACGCATTACAATCCGATCTAACCCAATCACGATCTCTAAATCATCAATTAGAGAACGATCTGAGCTCAATCAATAGTGACACATTTTCAACAATCAGTGGATGGACTGCCGTACCTCGATCAGAAACCAATGGCACAGGTACAAGTGCCGGTAACGGTGCAGTATCGGGAATTATTATGCAGCAACGCGATCGGTATAAGAAACGCATGCAAGAGTTGGAAGAGAAACTACATGCAGTTGAACTCAATGCTAATCCGAAACCACTGCAACGTCCTTCATTTGTTCATACACTGTATGATACCCCACTCGAACAGAAGCTCAAGGAATTGGACATTGATCGCCGATGCGTTGGAATGTCCACATGGCAAGCAAAACTTGTGGAACTCAGTGGCCGTGCACTCGTGGACGATTCATTTAGACTACGTGTAGCTGCCTACTTCGTTGTGATTCATTTCGTTACCGGATTAACGGTGATATTCTAGATAGATTTCTGTGATTCAAATATTTAATTATATGGATTTTTTTCAAATTTCAAAAGTTTACTGACGAAGACGCTTGTCTCTCAGCAAACGGCCAACCTGACGAGATGAAAGACGGCCGGTGGTCTTGTCCTGGGCCTTAGCGATCTCCTCAGCAGGTTCACTGAGCTGGATCTCGATGTGGCAGGGGTGAGAGTCGAAACGGTTGATACGGCCGAATGCACGGTAAGTTCTGCGACGGCGGGCGGGGGCCTCATTGACCTGAATGTGAGAAATAACAAGAGCCTCAGTGTTCAGACCCTTAGCGTCGGCATTGGCCTTAGCATTCTCGAGCAGATCGGTAATGAAGGCAACGCTCTTCACGGGCCAACGAGCAGCATTGGTGCCGAACTCTTTGCCTTGAGCAGTACGGCCAATAGAGCCCTTGTGCTTACGGAAAGGGATAGCACGCTGCTTCTCAGTGACGGCCTGAAGGTACTTCAAAGCGGTCTCAAGCTTCTGTCCAGCAATGGCCTGAGCAGTAGCCTGGGTATTCTTGAAGCTTACTCGCAAGTGAGATCCACGAGAGGAAGCAACTGTGGCGGGGTTAACGGGCGTTTTGCTGTATCTGGTCATTATTTTGATTATATGAGTTTAGCCCAAGCCTTTAGAAGAGGAGAGGAAAGTGCGTAGAGATTTGACACGGTTCAGGAAGGAGTGGAAAATCTTTGAGTGGTCACATGTTTTTCACCAATGGTCGTAGGTGCTGACCGTACGGCGTAGATACTGCCCCCGACGGTGGTATATCTCAATGGCAGTATGTAGTCTATCGAGGTGAAAACTCCTCGATTAGTAACAGCCCTACGCCCGATACATAGCGTTCTGGCCTTTATCGCCAACCCTTCTTCCACAATCCACAACAATCCTAGGTGTTGATAAACAAACCACACTACTATTATGTAAATTGACCTAAATAAGTTAATATTAACTTAAAAAACTATTAATATTTACTTATTTAAGGTAAGTATTAAGGGGAATGTTCTGTGAGTCGGTCTCATACTTAATTGACTAAAATACATTGATTTTGGTTTCACTGCATCAAGAATTTTTCTAATTTTCATTCAAATTCCAGTTCTAAAGCTTATTTTTATCCTAATTCCTGGCCTGATGCTACTTTAACCTAGAAATTACTACACTGCGCTGGTTGACAGCTGCTCCCTGCCATTTTGGCTTTAGCCTTAACGGGTGCAACTCCCATGCCCTAGAAAATAAAATTTCTTAGATCGAAAAAAAGTAAGAAAGCTGATTAGAATCACATAAATTCTACTCATTGCACATTTAAATCAATCGTAAAAATTCACAATGGCATTTGATAGAGGTGGAAGAGGTGGATCTCGTGGCGGATCTCGTGGCGGATTCGGCGGTGGCCGTGGTGGCCGTGGTGGATTCGGTGGTGGCCGTGGTGGTGGCCGTGGTGGTGCTTCTGCTGGTCGCGGTGGTGGCCGTGGTGGTGCTCGTGGTGGCCGTGGTGGCGGCCGTGGTGGTGGAGTCTCAAAGGGTGGCCGTGGTGGCTCTGCTGGAGGTGCTAAGGTCATCGTTGAACCCCATCGTCATGGTGGTATCTTCATCGGCCGTGGCAAAGAAGATATGCTTTTGACTAAGAATTTAACCCCCGGTGAGAACGTTTATAAAGAAAAGCTCGTCAGTATCGATCAGCCTGACGGAACTAAGACTGAATACCGTGTATGGAACCCCTTCCGATCTAAGCTTGCTGCTGGTGTACTAGGTGGTCTTGATGAGGTATTTATGGGACCTGGTAAGAAGGTATTGTATTTGGGTGCTGCATCAGGAACTTCAGTAAGTCATGTAGCTGATATTGTTGGCCCTGAGGGTGTTGTGTATGCTGTTGAATTCAGTCACCGACCCGGTCGTGACCTCATCTCAATGGCTAAGAAGCGCCCTAACGTTGTTCCCATCATTGAGGATGCTCGTCACCCTCAAAAGTATCGCATGCTTTTAGGAATGGTTGACTGTGTATTTGCTGATGTTGCTCAGCCAGATCAAGCCCGTATCATTGCCCTTAACTCTCACATGTTCCTTAAGGATGGCGGTGGAGTCGTCATCAGTATTAAGGCTAACTGCATTGACTCCACTGTTGATGCCGAAACAGTGTTTGCCCGTGAGGTGCAAAAACTCAGAGAAGAACGTATTAAGCCCATGGAGCAGTTAACTTTGGAGCCCTACGAGCGTGATCACTGTATTGTTGTTGGTAAGTATGTTCGCAGTGCTTAAAATGAAGTAAAAGAGACAACAGAAAAGGCAGGAAATTCAAGAGTTCAGCTTAATATAAAAAATTATATATTTTAATGCCATTTTTATGGCATAATGTTCTATCATAATTAATGGCGGTGTTTGTTTCTGTATCTTTGAATTATTTGTTATTTGTGGGTTATTTAATCTTAACATCTCCATAATACCTGATATGGCGTTACGTGTAGCTGCTCCTCGAAATGGATCTGCATCAGTGATTTTCTTTCACGGTTTAGGTGATACTGGTGCTGGCTGGGACTTTTTCCCGCCTGAAGCATTCAAGCGACAAAGTTTGAGACATTTGAACTTTGTACTTCCAACCGCTCCCACCCAGTTTTTCCCCGCATTTGGGGACTCAACTACGGGTTGGTTCAATATCAAGGCGTTGGGAATTCCCATGGCTAAGGCCATCGATGATGTAGATGGCATTCAGAAGACTCTTGAGTTTGTTAATGGCCTGATTGAATCGGAAATAGCTAATGGTATCCCTCCAGAACGAATTATCATTGGAGGATTTAGTCAAGGTGGTGCGGTCACTCAATGTACAGCGTTGACTTCAAAGTATAAGTTGGCGGGTTTTATCTCATTGAGTGGGATGCTACCTGTAGCTTCTCATTTCAAGAAGGTAGCTGTGTCAACCAACAAGGACTCGCCAGTGTTTTTGGCTCATGGCACAGACGATTCCGTAGTACCGACTTATGAAAGTGAGATCAGTGCTCATGCTTTTGAAGAATTAGGATTCAAGAAAGTCACCCATCGTACTTATGCAAATCTGGGACATTCACTAGCACCCGATGAGTTAGAAGATATCCTTCAATTTCTTGAGAAAACTCTACCTCAAAAGTAACTACCTACCTAAATAAATTTAATTATTATTTATCAGAAATTAGATCTTGTGCGTCTCCCACGAGTGACACATTTCGCTACATGAGCTGCAAATCGGTTGCCTGCAACCTGACGCTCACATATTGAGCATTCATAATATTTAATATCACTTGGTTTTTCTTGTCCATATATATCTACGCCTGATTTCACGGTTGGTACAAATCGTGCCGAAGGGTTTCCCTGATTAAAACTAGGCAATTGAGTAGTTGCCTTACCAAACTGATCTCTGATCTTCTTCTCCTGAATCAGCGCTGTGAAAACACTTTCTTCGGCAAGTTCGTTTAACAGTTTGTCATAGATCGTTTCGGCTATTTCCATGGCCTCTTTGGGTGTCGATCTGTCTTTAGGGCGCGGACAATTGATAGCCGACTGGCTGAACCAGAGAAAGTACATAAAATTATTAGTTTATATAAAGTACGAAAAATGTGAATAAATAAAATAAGTGAATAGTTTCGGCTATAAATAAATTTGATGTCCTGGTAAATGGTGGCCAGTAATCACTGGTGATACCTACAAGTATAAAAACTTCTCACTCCTAAGCAGTATGCATATTTATTTTTTCTCTTAATAGTATTCATATTTTTTATACTTTTTGTTTTCTAATTTAAATTTGATCACTTTTTTTTCCTCTCACGAATTTACTTGTTTCCAGCTCATCTACGTGTGGTTGCGATATCTAATCTAATAACACACCTACCTGACTTCTCGATCATCATCAACGATGGATCAATTCTTTCGAAACAAACGCATATATGTTGTTGCTGGAGCCACGGATGACTCCTCTAAATTCGGATACAAAATATTTAAATGGTATAGATCACACAATATCCCCGCTGTGCCGATAAATCCCCGAGCTCCAGTTATTGTTGATACTCCAGCATTAAAGCACTGGGATGATGTTCAGGTTCCTGAGGACCATGACGTAGCAATTAGTGTTGTAACACCTCCTAATGCTACTAGAAAGCTGATTGAGTATATAAAGGGTTCTGTGCATGCATTATGGTTACAACCAGGTACCCATACACCTGAGATTGTAGAATTGGCAAAACAGAAAGTCCCTGTGGTAATAACCGACTGTATTCTTGTCAATGGCGAGAAATATTTGAAGGAAAGTAAATTATAGGTGTATATTTAAATAGTTAGAATAAAGATTTCAAAGGGAAATGGTGCAATATCCGTAGTGGTTATGGGAGGAATATGATCCTTGAAGATATCTGCGTTGCCAATAACCTCCATTAAAGTTCTTTTCAATTCACGGTTGGCATGTGATCTAGCTGCAGATTCCCGGGATATATCGGCAGGATTCTCACCACTCGTGTTTGTAGTTGCTGGTGATATGATCATAATTTCGACGTCCCAGGATTCCCAGCAGAATTTATGAGTTTTAGCAAACCATGCAGTTTTGCGAACTTTTCTTGAGAAAAACTCGACTTTGAAATGAAGTGATTCAACAGTGGAGTTCCGAGATATTCGCGAAAGTTCCCTGCACTTCTCATTGACTATTGCTTCTGTTTCATTATCTACAACTATCGGATATGTGACTCCTACTGCTTCGTTAGTGGTTGGTTTAAGAGATCCAAAGAGTCTTTGAAACAAAATCGTTGATATGATAGCTTTAGCTGATTCTGCTGAATATTGACGGTCAGTCTTAAGAGTCAGATGGAATCGTTTGCCATCTTCATCACTGAGAGTTTCTTCCATCTAATTGGTGCAATTGATGCAATTGAAGCTGTTTCCAAGCTGTGCGCTTCTCCTTTGTTATTGTTAGTTGAACTTGATAACTGATTAAGGCTAGCAAACAAGGGTGAGGAACCGTAACGTGCAGCCGGTTGAGACGTCATATAAATATATGGATAAAAAGATTATAATAAACAGTAAATATCTAATTCAGTTTCTAGCATCATCTATTATCTTCTTTTTCTTTAATAACTTTTCTTTTTGGTTTACGGTTCATCACCTTTATAATTTCGTTAAAATACTGATCCAAGGCTGAGGGAATGGTCACATTATTCATCTTTTCGAGATCAGCTGGTGGGAATTTCTTCAGCACATATGAAGCAACTTGACCAGGTGAACGACCATCAGGACTTCCAACTCCTAGTCTAATACGACAGAATGGTTCTTTATATAATCGGGCAATATTGTTAAGTCCGCCATGGGCGCCCACCTGAAGGGATTCAGTTTTAAACTTTGCTACTCCGGTATCTGTATCGATATCATCATGAACAACGATTATTTTGAATCCATTGGTGTTAATTTGCTTGCATGCCGATACCATAGCTTTGCCACTAGAGTTCATAAACTCAAGAGACCTTGCAATATAAACTCTGGGGGTTTCTTTTAATGGGGCAAGTTCTACAGATTTGGTGGTGATTTTCTTTGTCTCGTCAAGACCACCAGCAGTAGATGTGAAGTAATCTAATGCCATATGGCCAGCGTTGTGTCTCGTACCCTCAAATTGACCTTTGGGGTTTCCGATCGATAGAAATAGAATCCCAAGCGGCCTTTTCTGACTGATTTGCGTGACAAATCTGTTGATAGGAAGTGATGTGCCCATTAAACTTGTTCGATTCAGAAACAAAGCAGAAAAAAGGTGAAAGTGAAAGTGAAATTTCCACAAACCCACAGGGCAAGGTCATTGAATCGACTAGGAACTGGTGGTACTCAATTATTATCGCTTTTGAGGCTGATCAAGCAGTCCGGAACTAAATCTTGAGCTCAATTTTCGGTCTACTAATCTAATTATTGCCCGAGATGCAAATACCAAACCCCCGAAGATGTTTAAAGCTCGGCATAACCATGCAAAGAATGATATTCTATTATCATAAACAATCACCCGAATAGGATCAAAATCGTATTCGAAAAAGATTCCCGGCACAGTTTTGTGATCCGTCAGAGTTTTTTCTGCGCTAGAGAGCGTATACTGATTAGTTTCTAATTCCATGCCGAGTGCCTTGAAAGTTGTAGGAACTATAGTCAAAGAGTACGCCATTGCCATGGGTTGATCAGATATTCGTGTTACATGATCCAAAGGATTCAGAATAGCTGGGTAGAGCTCGCCGAAACTTAGTTCCTGAATGTAATGTGATGAATTGAAGGACTGCATTCGCCGATAACTTCCGTATCCTGAGAAAGTCGGCATGATCGATAAGCGTCCACGAACACGATTAGTGTCAAATGAGCCAACAATCTCACAGTATTCCTTGTCAGTTTCGAAATCTGAGCGTGGGATGGCTTGAACTAGTTCGTTGACAAAAAGGCGGTCATCACTGACATCCTGAATAAAAATTCCAATCTCAGAGCATGGACTGTACACAAGAATTTGAAGATTTATTTGGAAAGAGGTCTGAATTTGGTTATCGACATCAAATACATGCTTGGTAGGATCTCCCATCATAGAGGTTGTCTGTAGATATAAGAAAAAAATAGCGAAACCAATGAACAAGTAACGCGAAAAATTATGTTGCGAATCATTTGAGATGTATGATTCCTCTAATTTAGGGAATGCGTCGAAGGATCTTAGCCGAACCATCGTGTTTGGCTGTGTTAAATGGGGATAGACTGTTACCCGTGATAAGCTTTACTTAATAGAGTGGAGGTTAAGCTTTTACATCTGGCGGTACGGGTTCACATGACTGACTGTCAAACCGCCTCATGTGTGTGTTGTTCACACTATTTCTAAGACTCACATGCTAACATCAATATGCAGTTACAGTAAATAAATAAATTTGTTATATAGTCTAACGAGGATCATAATAACAATAACGGACGCGTCTCAGTCTACGCCATACTACTCCTTCGTTGGGAATATCATACACCCAATGATTGCTAATTTCAATTTGACTTAAGTGATTTATTGATGTCCAAAGGTATGGTTCATCATCAATTTCCCAATTATCTCCTAAGTCGAAGTACCATCCATTCGGTGGAATTACATCGGACAACTGAGAAACACCATCTGGAGAATTATTAATATTCCGTTTAAATGACCCCAAGATATAAGGATCAGTAGAATAAACCTTTTCCATAGCGTTCCACTGGCGAGCAGTGAGACCCTGAGGTTGAAGCTCATAGATCTCCACCTCCTTTCTTAGCGGTTTCTCGTCAATAACAACCCGCTTATGACAGAAGTCTTTGAAGTTCTGCAAAACAACATGAAGATCCAGGGAAGACTGAAACTGTATATCCTCAAGCTTTTTAGTTGTGAGCTTCGCTAATGGATGTTTAGACCCAATAGCAACCCAACCCAATGTCGAGAACACAGCGGGTACCGACACAAATGTCAGTAAATATGCACTTATGGAGAGAATACCGAAAAAACATATCAGCATCATCGATGAGACCTGAGCATCTGAAAACTTTGCCGGTCCATTACGAAACTCATCTACCTTATCTAGTGCTACAACTACACCAGCCAATGACTTTTGACCCTGCCTTATTGCCGTAATTATGCTCTTTTTTTGCTGGAGTTTCTCAGTATCGTCGTTGGTATCAGGAAGAAGACCACTCGTATTCGAAACGGAGACAAGGTCGTCGGTAAGACGAAATTTTTCGGCATAATTGGGAACTAGCACGAATAATGTGAAGTAAAATAATGGCAGCAGTAATAGCCACTGCGGACGATAGCATAATGTAGAGTATCCCAGTAACATCGTGAATGTCATAGCCGGTCTTTCCCAGCTGACTATTTCAGCAAATCCAAGCTCTATTTTACCCATTGCAGTTATTCGACTACCGATAGTCATCAATGAGGTTACAAATGTGTACAGGCTCAATGCTGGGAGTTCATCAAGTGTAGATTCAACTGCTCTAGAACTAGCAGCTCGGGATGCAGCATCATAGAGTACATCAGCAACATGTCTCCTAGGACTTTTTGACGAGATTTGTTTTGATGACATCAAAACTAAATAAATACTCACAATTTATTTCCGAGGTCTAATGCTGATCTAAAATGGATGTGGGCAGGGAACGGCTGAAGCGCGGCTAAATTATGAAGCGGGGGTGCATGGACGAGGTTATGGGTTATAATAAATTCAGGTGAAGGCAGTGTAGTAGTAGTAGTAGTAGTAGTAGTATAAATTAGTCTTTTATGTTTTAGAAATCAATCTGTGTAATAAGTTATTTTCTTAAACGTAGTGCATAACAATATATGACATTAATACTGTCATACTGATTGGAAGCAGTGCATACTGAGCGAGAAGGGACACAGCCAAACAGTTCAATTCCAAACTTTCTTGAGTAGGATCTATCCAGGCTAAAGTGAGGTATATCTGTACCGTAGCTGACGGAGTTCCTGCGGCTACTGCAAGTACAATCGGGGTCATTGCATCTGACTTGTCAAGCCATCCAATCTTACGGATTCTATGAATCCAGGCACACGCAATGATCGGTAGAATGGCCAATTTGAAAACTACAATAAGCACTAAAGTTTTCCAGAATCCTGCTACCATTTTGCCGATCTTTAGGGAGGCGATAGTGCCGCCTAATAACATTAGACCTAAGGGAACCTGCGCACCCGCAAAAAAAGATAAGAAATCCATTAAGAAATCCAAGGGCGGATTTTGGTCCGGTGCATCGTGAAAGTGGGCGATATTTTGACCCTTCACGAAGACTCGTCTAACCCATGGAATCATAGCTACTGTTATTCCAGCCAACAAAGCTAGCATTTGCGGTAGAAAAATATCCTCAATTGCATTACAAATGTACGTTGTAGCTCGATTCTTACCCTTGAAAACTGCCCACTTTGCCTGGAACTTCTTCGTCATGATCTTTATCTTACTAGGTTTAGAATTTATCGATGTACGGGTGGTATCTTGAGTCGTGATTTGATCATCAGCTTCTGTTTTTGGACGTGCCATACTCAATGCAAGATTTTGAAATGCTAGAGGCGCAGACTCATCTACTTGTGGAGCTGTTCGTGCTGTCGCAAAAGTATCAAAGGAACCTACTGATCCTCGACGACGGGTGGAATAATATACATCAGTACTTCCAAAGTGTCTTTCTTGTCTGACTCGAGCCTGAGATTGAGAAGTCCCAGTACGGCCTAAATATGACATATGATCCTGCTCACTATAAGGAATATGTGCTTCGTGATCGGTAAATATAGAGTGCTGTGGTTCGAGATCATGCGATTGTTCAGCAAAATCCTTACTGGATGCAGAATATTCTTCTCCATTGGAATTTATATCAGAGCGACTTTGCTTATGACGACAAAATAGTCTCTTGATTCCGCTCCAGGAAACTGGTGGAACTGTGGGCTCATTTCTTCTTGGATCTACCCTGGTTGCATCCCATTCGATCAATCGAGTCCCACCTAAATTGAAATTAAAAATAATAAATATGATAACGATAAGGACACAGTAAGATTGCCCCTTGGCCGCTACATCAGCAGGTATGTACGGTGATTTACCTATGGTTTGTACGTATGCTAAAGGAAGGTCACTGCAATTATTTAACATACAACATAAGAGTAGCCCTCCAAACCAGGCTCGGGGAATTGGGGAAATGAGTCTAATCAGAAGACCCCAACCTAGTCCTACGACATAATATATAAATCCTGAAAAGACAATGACACCCAGTAGCTTGATATCGGTGTCTTTTATGTGACTAACAATATTATTGAACAAAAGACAGGGCATGAAAACAAGCAAGATCAAACGACTTATTCCTTTACTCAATTGTGGTGTTAAAACATTAGTCTTAGCTAGCAAGAATCCGGTACCTATACTTAAATATATTTTGATGATTGGCTTAAATGACATCCATATAGCGACATTCAATGGAATATCATAGGGACGTTCAACTGATCTTTCTATCAGTTGATTCATCTCAAACAATAATCTCGTTCGGGATACCCCAGATTTAAACTTATGGCGGCAGCGCTCTTATAACCAGTAGATTTTTCCAGTCAAGCAAGGTAAGGTAAGGGCTAGGGCAACACAGAGTAAAGTTATCAGAGATATGAGATCCAATGATAACGGTAAAAGTAGTAATTGTACATACGACCATAAATTTGTGCAGGTGAAAACGCATGTTCAACCCTGAAATTCGTTGAACAACTTTGTTAGAGACCCTAAAACTAGCCCATAAATCTGCACGAAATATACGAGGGCGGGTACCACCAAGTTGCAAATATTAACACAAAAGAGAAAGGGAACTTCGCTGAGGATGACTGAAAACAAGAGAATCAAAATACATTTAGTAGGTACTTCAGATCGGATAAAAGGTGTTCAAAATTACATGAAATCTAACGGATTAAAAGGAAGTTCTGTATGTAAAGATAACCAAACACATCTATTTCTTCATGAGGAGACAGACATTGAGGATAACTGGAAAAAGTGTCAGGGATGTACAATGTGTGATAAGAAGTTTCATTCGATTGAAAAGAAGAGGGTAGTTTCTAAGTATGTTCTTTACCCGCCTTTAATTTTACTTCCCACGAACTCGCATGAGACTGGTTTTCAAGAACTATTAGAAAAACATCCTGAATGTACGCACGTAGCTAGGAATGCAATAATAAAAGTGGGGGATCGTGTAAGACATCCTCAAATAGAACCATTATGGGGTGACTTTGGTAAATTTGAACTTACTGAACAACCATCCATTGCTGAATTCGACAACGCCTTCTGGGCAACATGTATTCAGAACGGTATTTATCAGACTTGGGCTCCAATGTATACAATGTTTAGCCGGGGAAATATCACCGAAAAGAAACGGGTGTTAGAGGACTTCGCCAACGAACATCCTATCGAAGGTTCATCAGTAGTGGATCTTTACTGTGGGATTGGCTATTTCACACTATCTTATGCTAAACAAAATCCAAGAGTTGTATACTGCTGGGAGCTTAATTGGTGGAGTGTTGAAGGTCTGCTTAGAGCCGCTAAGAAAAATAATGTTAACGCCCGTGCCATATATCATGGCAGTAAGTTTGAGCTCTTAAGCACTGACTGTATTGTTATTTTTGTAGAAGACAATCAGAATGCTTTGAATCGCTTGCATGAATTAGACCTTCATAATGTCAGTCACATCAATATGGGATTACTCCCGGATGCTCGAGAAGCACTACCCGTAGCACTCCAAATAAGAAAACAATCCACCACAAAGACAGTCATTCACCTACACGAGAATGTTCATCAAGAAGAATTCGAGAAATGGTCTCGTGAGATTTCGAACCTAACTACCTCGAAAATACTTCATATGGAAAAAATCAAGCAATTCGCACCCAAAGTATGGCATGTTTGTGGTGATTTCCAACAATAAGATTTGAGATATCTTGCTCACTAACGATATTTATTACATATTAATGACCATCAATAAAAGCTGGACGGTAGATAGGAAAAGATTTACTAAAAAAAAGAAAAAGAAAAAAGGATAATACAATAATGAAAGGTCATAAAAAAATTCAGCGTAGAAGTACATGTTCTTATTCATTCTCGCTTTGAAGTTGTTCAACAATGGCCGTGAAGATGACTGTTCGTCTCGTCTGTATTTCACGCTCTTCTATGGTCATCGTACTAGCCTCACGATCGGGGACGCTGAAAGAAAGCTGTGGTTTTTTATTTACTGTTCCACTGAACAGAATCTGTTCTGGAGCAGTATCGACATTTGTCCCATTATCACATATACGTGTAATTAGCGGGCGTAAACAATTCTTACCTGCCTCAGTTCTGAAATGACGACCTAATGCATCAGCACGAGCGAACCTTTTACGGCACCCCCACTGGAATCCGTGAGTAAGTCCATCACATACAAACTTCTTTTCTCCACTATGGAGGGCCTCATGTCGTTTCCGGTCATGTTGACGAGCAAAAGCTTTACCACAGTGCTGACAAGCAAAGGGACGCTCATCAGTGTGAGTTCTCATATGACTTCGCAAGTTATATGCTCTTGTAAATCTCTTACCACATAGGTCACAACTAAAAGATTGGGAGGCCTTGAAATCATTTGATGTGGGTTCAAATGGGCTTGATAGGGATCGGTTGCGAGTTTTATTGATATGAGGGGGGGCAAGTGTACCCGACTGCACATACTGTCTGCTATTGGAACTGCTTAAACTTGTACTGGAATTGTTGTTACTACTCGATGATTGATTATACGCACTTCCAGCATTTATTGAAAAAGACGATGGGCTATGAGGTACGACGTTTATCGGGTTGTATGACGGAAATTGCATCTGTGTACCATTATTATTTTGATTTTGCATATTCATCTGAGCATCCATAGTTTCTAAGAATGCATCTCTCTCTTGCGCAGTCCACAAATCACTGTGGGCTCGAGACTTTCGACGCGGTACAGTCAAAGATGGTGAATGCTGTATGGATTGAGGCTGAGAATGTCCATAACTGCTTTTGTAGAGCTGGTTATTGTCCGTAGCGTAAGAATATGTGTTTTGCTGGTGGGCGTCATACATCAAAGGGAAATCTGCGGGTGCTGCAGTTGATAATGAGAAAATATCGTCCTCCACAAAGGGACTCATAGCTTCTTCAAAGCCGTTATCGGGTATAGGACTGGCAAACTCTTCATACATTAGTGGAGAGCTCTCAGAAAAAGAGGCGGCCAAGCCACTTTGAGGAGTTCCTGGAACGGAATATGGACTACCACGTGGGGTATCATATGGCGTCTGTGGCCCTCCTGGACTAGCGGGACTTTGTTTATTACCTAGAGAAAGTCTACGGCCGTGGTTACTAAGATTATTTTCAGATTGGTAGAATCCATTAAGCCCGTTTGCATCAATAGGTTTACCATCCACAGAATACATTGGGAATGATTCATTAGGGAAATGCTTAGGAACCGAAAGATCAGAAGGTGCCACAATATTTATTATGGGGTCAAAGTTTGTCGAGGATTCTGGTTTAATTTGTGACGACAAATTTGGGCTACCTATATGGTATTTGCTAAAAGAGTGTACTTTCCCAGCTAGTTTCTCTGCATTACTATTTTGCACATCAAAATTGATATCCAACCCACGGCTAGATGCATGCTGATAGTCGGGACTTTCTGAAAATTCATGATTATCTGTCCTTGTGTCCAAACCATCTATTTCGTGGTATCCTAAAATTTCTCTTTCAAACTGTTCCGTATCTAATTTATCAACAGCGGGATATTGTGAATTGGATTGATATTGGCCATTAGGTATTCTAGGCTCATTCTTAGGAACATTTGGATGATAATTGGGCCCAAGAGCTTCAATGAAATCGTCAATTTCCAGACGATTTCCCATGTCAACAAGTGCCCTATATTTTTGGGATCACGGTCTTTATGGAAGTAGGAGCTGACAAATCTATTTTTGTCAAACCTTCTAAAATTAACAATAGCATGTAGTTCAACCGTAGCGATCGTGGGCAGTGTACATTAGGGTTCAATCCGTTTTTGGTGAGACCGTTGAGCTTTATTTTTTAATAACAGCTTAAACCGTATATCATCACACGCACATGAGTTAACAAGTTATACGCCAAGTTGGCTCGTAACATCAAGTGAATTAGAACAAAAGATAGAATTATAGAATTATAAACTAATTACGCAGATAATCTAAACCTCTAGTGCTAGTATTTTTATAACTCTGTTCAAATCAAGATCCCCAATTCGATCCATCGCTACACTGTCGCTTCTCTTTACTGATACTCCTTTATTTATACTCTCCAAGAATATCTCAAGAAGCCGTTCGCTGTTTAGTGTGAACGATTCCTGAACTGTTTTGAGTGATCTATCGAAGTACATCAGGTCAAATGTTTGCATCGCACCGGATCCATAAACTGACTCGTTGTTAGTCTCAACCATACCAACCTTCACAGTAGCAATACTTAGCGGTTCAAATAGTAGGAAGAACAATTGACGTACCAGAATGCTTGTACGAAGGAGCTCCTCCCACTTCATGCTAACAACCTTGAGTAGACAATCTGATCTTACATCAACATCTACTGAACCCGCAAATGAGATAATTCTCATCATCTGCAGACACATCAAAGAATCAGATATATGATAGAAGCTTGATGTTGGTAACAGAGGGCGACTAGGATCTGTATTAGCAAAAGATCGGAAAAGGTGACCGGCAAGCTCGGCAGATTGAGTTATGAAATGTTGTAATACTGAAGCAAATGGCGTTGTATGAGCACATATCTTAATATCAAGTACTCTTATAGAGGCAGTCTTCAATAGCTTGAGCTTTATAACAATAAAAGTACTAGTTTTAGATTTGACGTGCTCGTCACTAGAAAGAGCGTCAAAATCTATTCCACCAACTCCAGAAAATTCAGACATAATTCTAGTTACTTCTGCTTCTAGTAATTGGATGGTCTGACATGCAATGTTCACTATTCGTGTTATTTCCTCTAGACTTGAAGCAGAACTTAAATTATTGACTGCTTGTTCATGAATAAATGCGGCTTCTACCAAGTGACCACCAATGAAACCTGGAACCGCCTTGACGAAATTTGATTCAGGGGAGTAATTACAGTTTACCACAATGGAGGAGGAGATGAAATTAGGATCCACACCATTGTTGATTACTTGGCGGTAATAGCAAGCTAGCTGGCTAATTGAAGCAAATCCCTTGAATAATGTATAGGGTATTATAGCGACTGCTGCCGCATTTAGTGCTAGCTGGGCCTGATCTTCTTGACCCATACTTGAGAGTTTAGTAGCTGTTGAAATTGTGAGGCCATGCAAATAAAGCAAAGCATTAACATTTCGATCTCTAAATCCTAAAGCGTACTGACAAACTAATGAAAATGCTAGTTGACGATCAAGACTATAGTCTAATGAATCTGTGAAGTCATTTCGATAGAGGTCTTGTAAGTAAAACTGAACCTCTGAAACTTTCTTAGTACTTACATTCATTGCCTTAACAGTAACGATGGCAATGACAATCCAAGGCCAAACTTTATCTGCTTCAATAATCAGATTAGAAAGGCCCAATTGCAAGAGTGCTGGAAACGAACATGGATTACTTCGGAATTCGTTATAGTAAGTCTGCACTTCCTCCTCAGTATATAGATTTGCTGCTAGAGCTTGTCTCAAGGGACTTATCTCCATGCTACGAAGTTTTTCCTGAGCATCCTTCACAATTTGACGAAGATACACTGCAGTTTCTTCTTGAGAACTTTTATGCTTATCCTGGAGTGAGGCCCCATTTTGAGCGTTATGCATTTGCACCCTGTCTTCAATCATATCATTAGAATCACCATCTTTACGCCTAGAATTCGGAATCACACACTGTGCCTTGCTGCGATCACATTTTATGCAGGTATCGCTGGTTGGACTTTTGAACTCACATCTTACTTTTAGATGACGACATCTCTCACATGCTAGCCTTTTACGCCATGTATTGTTGAATGACATATTCAGATAAAGAGGAAAATCTTACTTTTGGTAGGCTCTCGAATCCAAAATTATGTTTATATATATATGTACTTGATCGGTACGCCGCTCTTAATCCAACGCCTTTTTCCCCTTTCCCATCTTTCTTATGTATATGCGGGCAATAAATACCACCTTTATAGGATTAGCCATATGACGGAGATCTAAGTCGGGGAAAGAACCTCCATACTAATAATAATTGGCGCGAATTTAGAGCTGACTTGAGAGCATACATTAAATAATATAGACAAATTAAAAAAAACACACACACAAACTTATGATAGCCTTTAGACCCTCATATTCCAGTCTCTGTAAATTCAGCCGAGGGTTCAAATCCTCTAGTTTCCTTCTTAAGAAAAAAGCTAATAATGTTTCACCATCGTCATCTTCATCTTCTATTTCTAATGACACAGCACCCAAATTTGATTCCGATGGAATGAAGAAGGCATTTGTAGAGACTCTAAAAGTATTTGAACATCAAATTAAAGAGGCTCGATCCAACAGTATTAGTACGGAAAAGTTTCAACATCTTATGGTTGATTTGGGTAGTGGAACTTCAAGCCCACTTAAAAGCTTGGCGACCATTGCTGCTCGTGGAAATCGTATTAATATCGTTGCCTTTGATCCTAAACATCTTAAAAGAATTCAAACTTCAGTTTTGACTAACTTAGGCATGCCAGCTGAGCCCTCACCTCAGGATAAGCAAACAGTAAGTGTAAATGTCCCGCAACAATCGGAAGCTAAGCGACAAATCACTTTAAAACTTATTAAAGATGCCTATGAAAGTTTGCGAAACAATGCTTCAAACAAACATTCTATAGCCAGTATAAGAGCTAAGTACATTGCACCTCTAAAGAAGGCCGCTGCCAAAAATTCAGGAGTATCTAAGGATGATGTGAAACGGCAGACTCAAGAAATTGAGCAAATTGTTAAGGATTATTCTGGAAAACTACTGGAGGTTTTAAAAAAATCCAGTTAAGTAAGTAAGTAATATCGATTAGTTAGTAGTAATTCACTTGCGTTGACTAGGATTGGAAGACCAAAGAGCTTGATAAATAGCTTTGCGCATGGCTTTAATCTTCCCCCACCAAGACGTAGCATATCCCATGTCATTGATGTTTTTGATAAGCCCCCATGCTCTTGATGATGACAGAATCGGGTAGTCAAGTGCACGAGGAATAAATGTAGATACGAATGGCACCCAATCATAACAAACTGACTTCTCAATACAGAGCCCCCTTAGTCCTTCATAACCACCGAATTTTCCGTAACCACTACTGTCAACTCCACCAAACGGTAACTGACACATATGATAGGTTGCGAAATCATTGAGAGCAACATTACCACATCGCAGTTTGTTAGCTACTTCATTCAGGGTAGTAAAAGATCGACCGAATACTGAGGCACCTAAGCCAAACTCACAAGCATTGGCAAATGTGACACATTCGTCAACTGATCTCGCTGGAACTAGAATCAAGAGAATAGGCCCGAATACTTCTTCTTGGGCTATTTTCATGTGTGGCGTAACACCGATCAACATGGTGGGTTCAAAATATATTCCGAGCGGAAATTTAGGATGGGTATAACGTTTACCACCAGATACGAGCGTGGCACCCTGATTGACTGCATCAGCAACCAATTCTTCCAATCTATCGAGATGAGCAGCATTGCTTAGAGCACCCATATCGATAGAAGTCACTTCATCTAAAGAACTACCCACTCTCAATGCCTTGACTCGCTCAGAGAGGATACGAACCAACTGATTATGCACTCTCGCATGCAGAATAACCCTCTCAACCCCAATACAGTTCTGTCCGGCTGATTGAAAGACACCCCTCATGATGATTGAGGCCACTCCACTTAAATTCGTGTAGTCATCCAAAACAATCAAGGGATCTTTGCCACCCAATTCCACTACTACCGGTGTTAATGGTTTAGCGGCTGCCTTAACAACGAGATGAGCTACTGGTCGACTCCCAATGAAGGTAATGTGTTTGATGAGGGGATGGGTTGTAAGTGCATCAGCATGTTCGGGCCAACAAGCAACCAATTGAACAAGATCAGGACCATAATTATGCAATTCTAAAGCTCTTCTGGCTATATCCACGAAATACTCTGATGACCACACAACTTGTTCACTACATTTCACCACTACAGCGTCGCCAGCAAAGAGACCCGCAGCGATGGGACCCAAAAGGTTATGCAAAGGATAATTCCAGGAAACCATAGCACATACAACACCCAAAGGCTCATAACGAACTTCAGCGGCCTTATATCCCATCAACCAGGATGCACTTGAAGGTCGTGGGGAAGGTTTAAGTGCTTCAGCTCCGTTTTTAACAATCCACGCCAATTTCTCCAACGTAACCATCACTTCACCCAGTGAAGCATCAATCATGGTTTTCCCTGTATCTCTACAGGCTATTCGACAGACTTCCTCCTGATGCTCGCTGATATATCGTAGCATGGTCTGTAGAACTTTTGCACGGTCCTCAGTGGTTGTCTCTCGCCAGCTGCGTTTTGACCATGCTTCATGAGCAGCCTTTACCTTGCTATCAATTTCAAAAGCATTAGAGGCCTTAACATTTCCTAAAAGCTGACCAGTAGCAGGACACAAACACTTGATAACGTCAGGTTGCTCAGGATCATGAACACTCATAACATCTACACGTTTACCCTTCCAATGAGGACGAGCAGCTTCAGGAACCGGCAAACTGAACGGAAGACCATGTCCAGGAGTAGTTCTGTTTGCTGTGAGGATGGTAAAGGTGTAAGTTATGGAGAACCCAACTACACCAGCTATTATACTGAGTAGGAACATTTCAGCAGTCTCAGGGTTTACTTTGATTGCCCAATCATCGGGCAATTGATTGATTAATGCCTTGATGATAGTTTCAAAATTTATTTCCGTTAACATGAGAATAATATGAGACAATTATTTTATTCAGTGTTTGATCTCGAGGCTAAGGGAGAGCTTGAACAGGGTAGGCGTGGGTTGGGTGGGTTGTGGGACCAAATGAGAGTAAGAGATATGAAGTGATAAAACTAGAGGAAAAATGGAACGAGATGGAGATAAATTGAATGCAAGGAATGAAGTGAAGTATTGCAGAAATTAAATCGAAAATCGAAAATTTATCTGTTTAACTAGAAGTTGTAATTTAAGTTGGTTTAACAACCTCCGAATAGATTCCCATTAGATAGAATACAACACCTACTTATTAGGTATTACACAGATAGGCAGGCATAAAGAATAAAGTTAACAGTCAGATAAAAGGACAAAGACATTAACATAAAAGAATAAAAATAAGATACAAATTACAAAAAGAAAGCAAACAAGACTATAAATCAAATTAAATGCCGTTTCCATTAGCTCCACGGAGAAATATCCTTAGTCCATTATTCACACTCGTAACTGGATCAGGTAAAACTCCATCCACTGTTTCCACAAATGATGAAAAATTAGGGTGGAGCACATCCTCGAATATAACTGGAGACTCCCGAATTGAGTCGGATCTCGATGTACCATCCAGTCAGCCATTTAGCCAGAATTCATTAATAATGTCCTCGCCTACACCAGCACCAAAACGGCATAAAGTAAACTCTGAGTCTTTAGTGTCCACTGTCGTATTTGAATTTGCATTTGATGCCTGCATCATTGGAGATCACGATATCTCGTCATTGGTTATTGCGAGAGATATAAATGAGGATGCCGTAAGTTTATTCATTGCTGATGATACCAGCAGTGACCTTGATCAGATTGAAATTCATATTTTTAGTGCTGATTCGTCCTTCATTACACTGACAGATTTGGAGAGGGTCGTGGCCTTCGTACTTAGGAAACCAACATCTCGTCCCCAGAAAGTTCCACCGTATTTGTTGACATTACTTTCCCAGTTCATTGAACCCATAAGTAAATCTGATTCTATTTATAAGAGTATACCTACGAAACCACGGAATGGTGTACACGGTATTAATTTACAGCATATCCAACATGTTTTGGATGCCGTTCTTTCTAGCGAGAGCATTATGGGTGTATTTCTATAAATATTTGTATTTTTTAATTACTTGATAATTTAATTCATGCGGTGGTAGCTTGTTCTACGAGGAACTTGACTACATCGGCTCTTCCCTTATTAGCGCTAGCCTTTAGAGCATCGATTTCATTCTTAGCAGCATCACTAGCATCCTTTTCAGCCTTGCTCTCATTGGTTTCGAATTGAGCTGTAGAACTCTTGAATTCTTCTTCCTTCTTCTGCTCATATTCTTTAATCTCTTTAGCGGCTTCGCTCTTAGACGCCTTCATTCTTTGCGATCGATAAGCTCGCGCTTCCTGCACAGATTCCTGGGCTTTATTCTCAGCCTCAAGAAGAGTTTGAATTCCACTAGAGCTCGAGGGTGCCGACATTTCCAACTATCAAGTATCAGCAGCTGCTGTCAAGTTAATGATATGTCGAGTGGAGTAAATCAGAAGAATCACCTGATAAGACTAAGGTACGACAATAGAAGACCTTATTGTAATAATTTATACTTATAACTAGATTTTGTAAACTTATATTCACTCTATTATACCTGGTTTATAATTTTAACAATATATAACATAACTTTGATTTGTACTTGATTATTGATACTAAGTTGGCACCTTGTCAACTCAATAAACATGCTGGTAATGATAGTGACTGTGGTGTAAATTAGGGGACGAGATAAGCATATTAGCTACGTCCACAAAATCATCCTCAAAGAAAAAATAAATAAACAAATTAATGGCTCAATGCAGTCTTTGTTCCAATGAAAGTAAATATCGCTGTCCAGCGTGCAACAGCTTGTCGTGTTCGTTATCATGCGTTAATGCTCATAAAGTTCAAACTGGTTGTTCTGGAAAAGTCGATCCTACTGCATACCTTCCAAAGGATGAGCTTCTGACCTCGAAATCTTTAGATCGAGATTATAATTTTTTACAGAATATAGGACGAGATATTCATAATTATAAAAATGATGCTCGACAGTTTCGGGTCTATAAACCTCGAGATCAATGGAGAGCCGGTGCGAGAGTACACAATGTTGCTAAAGGAATGTCTCGAAATAAATTAAATAAATCTCATTGGGATAATGATAAATCTCAATTTGAATGGACTGTACATATACTAGATGGACCTGATACTCGTTATGTCCAACTTGGCGATAAGACTCTAGTATCGGAACTACCGTTTTTGTTTAAAAAACCTACTGAGTATCGTGTAGTATTACGAGACGTATTTGGTAATCGACAGGTATTAGATAAAACTAAATCATTTCAGGATGCTATAAGAGGGAAGGATATTTTGGAGTTTCCTACTTTGGAATTTCTTGTTCCAGATAGCGATAATGACAGTAGTGATAATGATAGTAGTGAGAGTGATAGTGGTGAGAGTGATAATGATAGCAGTCAGGCAGAGAGTGAGACAAATAATAATATAGATCCTGAGCTAGAGCCAGAGCCTAAGCCAGAGCCTAAGCCAGAGCCTGAAGAACTTACCTCAGATTCACCACCCGAAGAAGAATCAACAAATATTTAAATATATATATTTATGACTTCATCTGCTGATTTGAATTTAATTCCTGTTGTACTCGCAGCAATTCTTCTTTTAAAATTTCTCGCTTGCGGTTTACAACATCCTGCTCACTAGGAAACTTTCTAGTCTTAACCTCTTCTGCAAATCTAAGTTCAGATCTCTGCATAGCAATTTGCATGACTTTTTGCATTAAAGGATTCAACATGAACTGGCCAGGTTGCCCTGGTACTGGGACAGCACCCGGAGGAATCTGCACAGGAATTGGTCCATTGGGACCTTGACGCATCAGCACCGGTTGACCTGGTTGTTGTCCAGGCTGAACAGGCATACCTCCTTGAGGTACAATGCCAGGAATGCCAGGTACTGATGAGTTGGCAGGTTGAGCTTTGGGAATGCGTTTCTTATGCTTTTTCTTAGCCGGCAAAGTATTTTCTCCACTCCAAGACCATAGAGGAACAAAACTCTCAAAAAATCCAACATCCGCATATAAATTAGGGAACAACCAGAACCCTTTGGGGAGAACTACCAATGATATACAGAATAACACCATTCTTACTACTGTTAATGCTAATAGCACACCAATCAACCCCATAGCACCTAAACTCACATAGTAAGACGCTTGACGAGCCCAAAGTGGCCACAACTGGTATAACGCCATGGCTATCATTCCACCCAGAATACCCACTCCATAGACATAGGTCATCAAAGGTGTAGGGTTATAGTACCAAAAAAGGTATTCTTCGGGAGCAATAACTTGCTTAGGAGCAACAAGAAGTACTGGGATTCCTGAAAGCGGCTTCAAGCCTCGAGCTAGCGCATCTTCGGTCTCTAATTTAGTAGCATTAAACAAGAATCGTTGTCCATGTAATCGAGCTAATGCTTGGTACCCATCATTTTCATTACTAATTTCGGGAAGAAATGAATTCGATTTTCGCGCCTTCGTATAACTAGGATCAAGCAGCGCCCGCACTGCTCGTTTACACTTGAACATATCCCATCGTTCACCATCTAATAAGGCAGTACGTTGTTTAAGAATATCACTGAACCGGAGAAATTTTGCCAAAGCTAGAACTTCCTTATCACAGTTTTTGATATCAGGTGGTAACGGACGTGGCTGTTTGGGTGCTTGCATTTTTACTTCGGTTATATATTAATAGTGAACACCTTTTATATCGAGGTTATGGGTTGCAAGGTTATCACATAACAACGATTAAGTAAAGCACTGCGTTATCATGTGCTGCGTTCAGAAGTAAAATAAACCAAATGCAATAATGTGAAATAGTTATAAAATCTTCAATTATTAGTTTTAGAATAAATAACTACCTGATAGTCATATTTTAGTATAGTCAGGTAGTATTCCTCTCGAAGCCGAGGATATGGGCTGATGTTTAGTAAAGTTCAGTCATGCTACTTTAATAAAAACTAGATACAATAATGTGAATTTACATTTAAATCTTTTGGTTATTAGATCAAATGATAATCATCAACCTTCAATGTCGGAGCAAAGCACTGATAAATTTAAGGTGAAACAATAGTAATTAGCGTGAGCATTTTAAATAGCATTAAATAGCATTATATATGGATATATATGGATATATATATATATAGTTTAAATAAATCATGCGGATGGAGTTCCATCAACTGATCTTACAGCCGACGGCTGTTGACCAGCCCGAAGAATACGAGATCCATCACTCGTCACAAGGTCAACGTCCTTACGTTCGGCATGCGCCTTCTTCCAGACCTCTACCTCGCATCCACCACGAACAACAGCAACACGCATAGTTGCTAAGAGATTGTGAGCAGCATTATGGTGCTTATAAACACCTCCATTGAATACTGCAGTACCGTCTTTACCAACTGCAGATCGGATCAGGATACGTCCACCAGGATGACGATCAACGAAGTCAGTGACATCGTGGACAATTCCCGAAATTACAATCAGATCGCGGCTCTTAGCAGCGTCCTTAAAGTCATCAAATTCAATGACTGGTAACTGGTCAATTGGTACACCCCAGTTGAGACGATTTCTCCAACGATCAAGTTTCTTCTGACGCTGCTGTACAAGACCCTGCTCAATGGCATTCTGAGAGAATCGCTGAAGGTTGTATGCAAGTCCCAGCTGGTGACATACCCAGATGAAGACCTTGGTAGGATCATACTGATACCATTTAAGGGCATTTCGGTAATCGCTCGGGAACTCATGGTGAAAGTTATGGTAGCCTTCACCCATAGTAACGAGTGCAGTGAGCAAATGGTCTCGGGGAGTATGACGGTCATCAAAGGGTTGCTCACCGATCCAATGAGCCAATGAGTTAACACAGAAAGTAGCTTGATGAACCAAGAAGAGTCGCACGATGCCAGCATACAGAAGACCACCCTTGTAATCGCCCCAGAAAAGACCACAAACCAACATAGGGAATAAGTAAGCTGAACCTACCAAGAAATAAAGGTAGTGCTTATGCTGAAGAACGATCAAACGATCAGTCAACAGATCACTAATGTCGGTACGACCCTTCAATCGAGGATTCTGCTTGAACATCATCCAGCCAAAATGACTGAACCAGAACCCTCGCTTCGCATTGTACGGATCCTTTTCGGTATCAGTGAAACGATGGTGAGTACGGTGTCCGTTAGACCACCATTTGACACTACCTTGAACAGCTCCTGACCCAGCAACAAGCAAAAACAACTTGAGGGCAGGAGTAGCATCATACGATCGGTGAGCAAATAAACGATGGTAACCAGCGGTGATACCCAAGGCGGTGACACCGTAATAGAAAACAGCGAAAGCCAATGTCTTCAATTGAAGAGGAACAAAGGGCACTGCAGTAAAAGAAAGCAATGGAATAATCAAAATGAGAGTGCTATTAATCCAATTGATTTTCTGGAAGAAGTTGTAGATCGTCAGTGGCTGTTCCGAGATGTGTTTAGTTACACGCTTCACTTTACCAGCTTGAGCAGCCTTTTCAAGGTGCTGCTGTTGCTGCACATTACGATTGATGTGAGTCCTATTACGGACTTCAGAGCCAGTGGCAACAGCCTCTAGCTCATCAGCAGTTAGCTTTTCCAAGGAAACTGATGACATGAAAAACAGATGTCTTAATTCCTAGGATTTTAACTGGGCTTATATTATTAATGAAACTTTAGACACTATCAGGTTAGGGGTGTAGACGGGAAGTACTCCCCTGCCCCAATCCTAATGAATATTGGGGTAAGAAACCCAAGTTCTATTAGTCTTACCGTATGACGATGCATGGTCGATTCATGCGCGTTTTTGCTGCGTACCCTACCAACCAGCTTATTAGGATGCTAGAACCGTAACGTGTCATATATCCGAAAATCGTCCCGGATGGTGACAGTTATTATTTTATATAAGATAGAAATGTATTCATGTAGTAACTTGAGTTTTAAATATCTATAATTTATATTTGACAATTTTGTAAACTTCGATATTTTTAATTTTTCTATCTTCGTTGATTGGCGAGTTATTTTTTCATATTCAATTGGATATTGGATATGACAGCCAAATTCGAGCAATATTTATCTCAAAACCCTTCGCCCATCACAGCCGGCCGAGGCCCAAGCCGTATAATTCTCGCCACACGCGTTGCATGTGACAATATCTCGTTACCAGGATCGTCATGTCATTTGCACACAAAGGGGGGGGGAGGCACACATACATCATCTACCACCAAGATCCACACACAAAGGGGGACCGAAAGTCTGGAATTGTCCGTAAAAATGGGGAAGACTCGCACACCGATAAAATATTGGGGAATCGTGTCGTAAAAATATAAATTTTGCATATGATTAGTGACGAAATATATAATTTTAGAAGTAACATAAACATACATAGCATATATAAACCTGATTTTAAGAAATCATCACATAGTTAAGTGAAATATTTTCTGAAATCAATTATTTTAGTTTAATTTGAAACCAATTAATAACCTTCATTACTTACTCTTGTTATACTATACTGGTATTCGTATGGGTAGGGTACCTAATGTGCTAATTCACGGGAAGAAGTTTGAGGTGCCACTAATATCAATAATGAGTAGTTCATCGTCAATAGTTCTCAAAGATCCCAGTGAAAAAACATTTAACCTATCACTAGAGGATGAACAATCCAGTAATATTTGGGGGTTATCTGACGAGGATGTATATATAGAGCAGGAAATGAAAGAGAAGGAAGTGGAAGAGAGAGATAATGATAATGAAGAGCAGGAAGAAGAGAAAGAACTGGAGAAAGAGCTAGGGAATTTAGATGATGATGATGATGATTTTGGTGACTTTAATGAACTAGATAATTCTCCTTTAGAGGTTCCTGAACCTACCACACCTGATGTAACACCTTTAGTTAGTAGCAAAATAGCTACGTTAAATGATGATGAAATAACTAAAGTATTAAGGCCTCTTTCATGTTATTTCGACTCCTCTGATACTAACGATGTAGGGGATGGTACTACACCTACTAGTCAACAACTATGGCAACATTTAGCTCAACCATCTTGGATGCCAGTACCCAAATGGAAAGGTTCGTTCATCAATAAACAATTAGCTTTACATCTCGGTATTCCGCTTAATCTCGACGATTCAATGCCAAGAGGAGATGAGCCTCGTAAACTGTCACTTCCTGTAGCCGGTGGTGATGAATTCCTTGCTAAATTACCTGAATGGTCGTTATTAGCTCAAGTTAGTATACAAACAGTTCATTCAATGACAGATACCGAGCTTAATTCCCATATTGACACATTATCATCAACCCTTGTATCTGCCCGAGAACTACAAGATAGTTTAGAGTCTAAAGAAATGGATCTCCTAGGTGAGAAGAATATCCTGGAGGGAATGATTGAAAGTCTTCTAGCCTTTAGTCAACGTAATCAACGTGAAATGTTGAAACGAAAGTCCAGTAAACGAAGATAAAAATTTTCAAAAAAAAACAAAAAATACTTGTATCTATTTATTTATTGCTTTAGAGAGAAAAAAAAAAACACAAGCCCTGCTAAATTTATTTATAATTTATTCTTCATAAGAAGGAGCAGCTGCAGCTGCGGCTGCGGCCGTCTCTTGTTCCTCCTTGGGAGCTTCGGCCTTAGTCTGGTTCTGAGCAGCAGCATCCTGCATATCCCCAGTCCAGAGAGTGAGGTTATCCTTAAGAAGGTTCATGATAAGAATTGAATCCTTGAAAGACTCATCAGACAATACCTCAACCTTGAGAATGGCCTGATCAAATGCATCCTTGGCAATCTTGCAAGCCTTCTCTGGGTGCTGCAAAATCTCATAATAGAACACGCTAAAGTTGAGAGCAAGACCGATTCTCAAAGAATGAGTCGGCGTCAACTCGTTGTGGGCAATTTCGCTGGCAACTTCATAGGCTTTCAAACTCTTTTGGGCTGCCTCCTCGCGCTCAGCACTGAGAGTGATTTCAGCAAGGTAGCGGAAATAATCTCCCTGAAGCTTGTAATAAAACACCTTATATTCACCAGTCTTGGCACTGGGAATGAGATATTTCTCGAGAACACTTAGAATGTCGTTGCAAATATCCTTCAGCTCGGTCTCAATCTTCTGGCGATACTCGCGAATAAGGGTGACCTGTTGAGTATTGCCCTTAGATTCCTCACGCTGCTCAATAGAGGCAACAATACGCCAAGAAGCACGACGGGCTCCAACAACGTTCTTGTACGCCACGCTGAGGAGGTTGCGCTCTTCAACGGTGAGCTCCTTGCTCTGCTCAACACAGGACTTCATGAAGCCAACCATTTCGTCATATCGTTCAGCATGTTCACTGAGCTTAGCAAGATACGTATAGTCCTCACGAGACGTCATTTTTAGTGTACTAAATATTGGCCAGTAAGTTGGTTTTGGTGGTATCGTGGCTGATGTTGTTGTGTATTGTTCAAAGTGGGACAAGGGTAAATTTACGATTCTAGGGGTGGGCGGGTATGGAGCGTTCAGCGGGATGAGGAAAAGGGTACATGAAAGTAAGCGTATCGAGTAACTGATGACTTTTACTTTTAATCTAACAGTATGTGTATGTATGTAGCTGAAAGTGGCCGTTGGTAAAAATAGATATAAACTGGGAGAAGGGGCGATGATATGTCAACGCCAATTGATGATATACTTAATCCAAATTAAGTATATGTTCAAGTGTTAGTTTGAACAATTTTGATGTAGTGCTGCCCTAAGTAATCTCCCATAATAAATCATTTGGAAGTTTTGAGTAGTATCGGCGACCGGTGACTGGTCGTTGATGTTTTAGCCGTTCTTAATCTGGTTATGGCAGAGGTGTCTGAACTTGATCCAGTCATATTTTCTGACCGTACCCTAAACTTGTGGTTTAGCCGTATCCAGTTCTACATGAGGCCATGGATATCATCGTCTCAACCAGAACATAGAGACCCCCCCCCCAACGCACGCGCCAAAGAGACGCGTTCATGCAAAGAATCGTGTTCATACCCAATGGCTGATTCTTCAAAACCTACGAAAACCAAAGCTACTAACGATGCTAAACCCATCAAGGAAATTAAACGTCGTAAAACTAAACAAGATTCAAAGACTAAGTCTAAGCCAGCCACCAAACCGCCGGTCAAATTAGATCTCGACAAACATTGTGGTGTGTCACTTACTAACGCAAGTGGAGAATTAACTGGTAACTTCTGTGTTCGTTCTTTATCCTGTAAAAGTCATGCCATGGGAGCAAAGCGGGCAGTGATGGGAAGAAGTAAGCCATTTGATGTGTTACTTACAATGTATCAGCAGAGGAATAGTTTGAAATCATCTAACCTGTCATCTATTAATGCTCAGCGCAAGATAGATGAAGTTGAAGATTCAGAGGGTGATGATGGTCCCCCACTTAATGATGCTGATGAAATCACCGCAGTTTTGAAAGGCGCTGTTCATTCAATGGCGCAACCATTAGAAAGAGGAGCTATACATTCAATCAGAAGAAGAACTACGGAATTCACACTCAAGGAATTACTTTATAAAGCATCACCAACCCCACCAGCACCATCCGTAACTGCAGGATCGCCACCATTAGCCTACGTTATGGCATCAACTGATGCCCTTCTGGGGAGATGTATTCTATATAATCCATCCAACAATCATCAAAGTAATCGGCCCTCACAGATATTTGCTAATGCCAGACTCCAGCAAGTTATTCTTGACCGAATGAAGAAGTCCAATTAATGATATACCACGTGTGGGATTACTTTAGCCATTTTTAGGTGTATTTATTTATTTACTTATTTACTTATTTACTTATTTACTTATTTACTTATTTACTTATTTATTTCATTTTATGAGTCGTCTATAATGCGAGAGAGGCACATGAAATCTGTAACTTACACTCTATGCATAACCCTAAGCTCCGTAGTGGGGTTGGAGAGGAAGCAATCGCCGTTTGCTCTAAAATACACAACGTCAGTCCTGATCTCTTCCATCCTTTTTTTTAAATATTTATTTTTTATTTTCCTCTTTCCTACTTCAACAACCTAAACTTTTCTTAAAAAAACAATGCTTTCTCTACGTCGTATTACCGGATCTCAAGCTACCCGTAACTTTGCTCGTATGTACTCCAACGCCAACACTGGCCCTGATGCTACTGGAAATCAAGATGCTTTCAATAAGCGTGAGAAAGGAAATGAAGACTGGTATGTTAAGCAACACGAGAAGGAACAGCTTAAGTCTCTTAAAGAGGAGATTGCTCGTCGTGAACAAGAACTTGGCAGTCTTAAGGATAAGGCATCGAAGCTTTCTTAAAAATAAAAGTGAAATGAAATGAAAGAAACGAAAGAAACATAAAATATCCTATCATGTTATTAAAAAAAGTCATATTTTTACATATTCCATATTAAACTTCGACATCCATCACTTGATCCTCATCAACTTCGGGTTCGATAATTCCATTTTGTTCAGCTTGCACAAGATCAATATCAAGATGATGCTGAGTTGGTTTAATTTCCACGTACTTCACACCAGGGTGAGCCAATAACCTGGCATTAAGAATATCAGCTACCATCCCGGAAGGTATCGCATGATCACTATAAACCCATGATGATGGAAAGTATTTACCGCCACTCAATCGAAGTAGTTCTGGATATCCTGAGCCAGAATTTTTACCAGCAATTAAACTAATGGTAGCGACTTCACGGGCCACGTTAGAGTCAGTTGCTTCTTTGGGTCTATATTCTGGTGAGAAGACTGCCTTTAACCGTGAATCACCGACCAATAAATGACGCTGAATACATTCATTAACTCCCAACTTAATCTGATTAATACCTAGAGGCTTTTCCTGGAAGGTAAGGTAGCTTAACTTGAATGGATATACACTCAATTTATCTACAGCTCCTAATAATTGTCGTGCTGCCAATGTGCGGAGTTGATATGTGACAGTTTGATCTCTCGTGAAGATTGCTGGTCCCTCAATGGCACTTCCATTGCTAGGAACAACTACCAACTTAATATGACCATCCTCAGGTTTCGGGCTCATCTGTAAATCAATGACATACGTGTGCCCCACTGTCGCGGTAAAATTCTCATCAAGCTCATTTATCAGAGCAGATTCATCTTCACCAGTGAATTGACGCCACTCAATCGTAGCAAGAGAGTCTCTGACTGTAGGTTGTCCAGCAACAAAGCGTTTTATTCTTCGCACCTTGGAACCAGGCACAACCAAGCACTTATAAGTATTCGCGATTTCCTCAACCACTGAACGAATCAATGCACCAGAAACTTCCGAATGTTGAGTTCGAAGTGGATGTTGGTCACTCAGAGCACTAGAAAGTAGGCTAACCACCGCCTCGGTTGCAAGATATGATGCAATAACTGCATCAGCATTGGGACCTGTAAGTGGTGCTGAGGGCGGGGTCTGGCCTTCACGAATAACTACTGTATGACCAGCCATCACCGTAAAACCATCAATGTGAACACCTAAACTGACTTTCACTATATCACCTTCAGAAACAATTCCTGCTTGGAATTTATCATGAGAATCAGGAGCGATGCCACTAACAAATTCATTCTTACAAATTTCAACCGGACGAGCAATACCTTTTTCTTCCACATTTTTAAAACATTTAGCGATTTGTTCGACTATAAATTGGTCACCAAGTCGACAAACAGCCCCAACGGTTTGTTCACCGATATTACGGTGAAGCTGAGCAATGACAATACTGAGTGCATTTTGAGCAATAATTGCAGCAGTTCGATATTTTTCAATTGTTTGTGGTGACATTATCTACAATTGAAGTCGATGACTATATATCGCAATTGAGTATATTTATCACCTCGATCTGTATAAGGATTTTTTTAAGGGTATGGTATATATATTTTTTCCCACTCGGAAATTGTCAGATATTACTTCAGGAATCTCTGTTGTATATGTCTGGTAATTGCTCTTAGCCCTATCTGATCACACTATAAAGGATACTGTGAATATTGGAATGTCAATTAATTTACAAAATGTTTTAATTACTACATCCCTATAATATATATAGATATGAGCCATTAGACTCTCATGTACATCATGTGACAGTACCCGTGCCATAGGTACACCTACTAACTTAGGAGCAGCCTAGACAATAGACCGCCAAGTGTTGAGAATAAGTACTTAGTTGGTAAATTGTATATAATTATTATGATTTAAAATTTTATTTAATTCCATGATATGTCATGCCTCATTATCATCATCCAGTAGCCAGAATGCAACATCATTGCCGAGCTGGTTCACCGTTGGTGTTGAGCCTTCAGTCTTCTTAGCAAGTTCATGAGCAGCCTTAGAGCCTTCCATAACCACAGCCTGGACCTGTTCCTTTTGTTTAGCTCTATTTCGCATACGCTCTTCAATTGTTCCTCTAACTAACAGACGATATACTGTGACTTGTCGGGTTTGACCCAAACGATGAGCACGATCCATGGCTTGACTATCAATTGTAGGATTCCAGTCGGAGTCAAAAAAAACCACCGTATCTGCGGCCGTTAAATTTATACCTAAGCCACCAGCACGTGTCGACAAGAGGAATACAAATAGATCTGGTCGGGTTTGCCAATCATTGACTAAGTCTCGACGGTCACCCAGTTTCGAGGACCCATCAAGTCGAAGGTATTTGTATTGTCGATAGGTAAGATACTCTTCCATGAGATCCATCATTTTAGTCATCTGGAAATAAATAAGAACACGGTGATCGTCCTTTTTCAACTGAACGAGGAGCTCATCTAACTTTTTGAGCTTACCGCTATCGGCAATGAATTTAGCCATCGATGGAACAGAAATCGTTGTAAAGCCAGATTTCCCATTCTCTGGGAGATACCCAGGAGTCATGGGTAGCCCAAGCTTGTGGCGATGCCATTCTTCATTAAGTGTTAACGGAAATATCTTTTTAGGTACCTCTAACATAGCCTGATGCTTCAAAAAGAAAGATCGCTCCGGTGCAAAGAATGAGACCGGAGGCGCGGTGGCTTTCTCATGGAAAGCTGGATCCTGCTCTCTAATGTAATGATCAAGAAGATACTCATTCATAACTGAACCTTTCATCAATGTACCCATGACGTTATTGTTGTCAGTAACTTCAACTTGTAAATATTCAGGTGCTGAATCCAAGGCACGCTCCATCAGATTTTTCTGAACAGCATTGACAATATCGGCGACGGCGGTACCACTAGCTTGAGATACAGCTTGAGTATACTCATGTTTGGGATCAGTAGCAATAATAAATCGTTTCATAACACTCTGCTTTAGTGCATGGTTGGAGCTAGAACCAGGTAAGCTTATGATACCACTCTCAGATACGAATAATTTCGGCAGAGCGAGTTCAATTGGATTACGAACAGTGGAAGCCATTGATAATTGATTAGTTTCACGAAGAAAGTCGTTTGTATCACCGAAAGAAGCAAATGAGAACGCACTCATGACATCCTGACGCTCAAAGAGATCAGGGTGATTACAAACCTTTCGGAACTGCATAACTAGATTCATGAGAGATGCGGCATCATCTCCACTCGTTCCCTTTTCAATCAAATCACGAATGCTGACTTGAGATTTTACCAAACGATAGAGCATTTTCTGGCGAGGTGTCAAGTTGCAAATGATATCGATCTCAATCTTATCACCAAGCTCTTGCTGAACGTGCTTCTTCACACGACGCAACATGAACGGCTTTAAAATCATGTGCAATCTCTTGAGTTGAGCCTCGTTAAGCTCTTTATTTTTTGTAGCGTGAGACTCAATGTCCTTTGAGAACCAATCACTGAATTCCTCATGAGAATCGAACAATGTCGGCATAATGAAATGTAAAAGTGCCCAAAGTTCCTGCATACTATTTTGAATGGGGGTACCCGTCAAAAGCAATCGATTTCGGCACTGCATACTCAACAAACTCTTCCAGCGAGTACTGCTGCTTGATTTGATGGCTTGGGCTTCGTCTAAAATCATATACTGCCATTTGACGCGGTTGAAGTACTGAGAGTCACCAACAATGAGCTGGTATGACGTCACAAGAACATGGAAAGGTGATTCTTTTGTGTATCTGAGTTGCTTCCGATCCCAGAATTTTCGTAAGACTTTTCGATCCTTATTGGATCCCCAATATGGCAATACCTTAAATTCTGGTACAAACTTGGATATTTCCTGTTGCCAGTTATGAAGAGTTGATGCAGGAGACACGACCAAAAAGGGCCCCCAGATGTTATGCTTTTCAGCCAGGTATGCCATTACAGAAATTGACTGAACAGTTTTTCCTAATCCCATCTCATCGGCCAAAATACCATTAATACCTTGTTCATAAAGATTAGCAAGCCAAGTTAGACCCTTAATCTGATATTCTTTTAATTGGCAGCTGAGCATCTTGGGTTGCTCTAATACTTGATCACCTAGTGATTCAGGGTTCTGAAAATCGTCATCGCCAGCTGTCTCTGAAGTTTGCTTAGAAGGATCGTCAAACTGGCTAGCTCTATCTCGCGCCTTAGCTACTGCCGACTGAGCATTAGCAGCAGCTGCTGCGCGAATAGCATCATCGTCAGCATTATCGAAATCTAGTGATGATGTCGGATTTTTAGTCGTAACAGCCGTACTACCACTATCGGAATCACCCTGTCCTGTCTTTGAACCAACGAAATGAGAGTATAACTCAGTCTGGGTGATCAAGAAATTCAACTTTCGCGACTGTCTTAAGGCTTCTCTTTCTTCTTCCTGCTTTCGAGCACTATCGAGAGCAACTCTCTCAGCTTTCTTCTTGATGTCACGCTCTTCTTTCTCGTTCCGCTTCCAGTAATTCATCATTTCTCGCATAGCGCGTCTGGCTTTGGTTTGCATATCCTTGACATGTCGATTGGTTCTAACTTGCCACTTACGAGCTTCCTTAGCAGCTAAGGTAGCAGTCTTACGACAATTAGATAACTTCACTGAGCTTCCAATCATGTAAAGTTTATGAGCCTTAGGAATTTCCTTACGAGCCAAATCTCTCCAAACTCCTTCAAATGTTGATATATACTGTCGGTTTCGGGTCTGTTCCTTCTTCAAATTCGTATCTTCTTCAGGCTCTACTGAGTTCGCAGTTGAACCCGATAAAGCACCTGTTGCAGTTCGTTTGGACCGTTTAGTATCAGTGGGACCCGGGGATTCACCAAGTTCATCGGACTCCTTTCGCTTACGTTTAGGCTTATCGGGATCATTAGCGTTTTCTAGGTTCGCATTACGCTTTGCAGCTGCACGTCTAGATGCCTTTGATCGAGCGCTAAGCTCATCAGTCTTATTGCCATTATTAGTGGACCCGAGACCATCATCGTCAACACCATTGGCAGGAAGAATCGGCACATACGGAACGAACACTTCACGTCCATTCGATTTCTTTGATTTACCCATTGCTTCTAGTTCTAATTCCATGTCTTTGATTTGGATATTCTTAGTGGCAGAAGCCCGATGATCCTTGGTAAGATGTGACCCATCAAGCTTATGATTATTTTTTGAATCTTTTTTAGTAGCTCGAGGTTTCAAACTACCAGCGCGACTGCTAGAGGCTGAACCATTTGATTTTACTCGTTGTTCAGCAAAATTGGATAGTCCTTGTTGAGCATACGCCACAAATATACCGGCTGTATTGGAATTATTGTTAGCCATAGTGTCCAAACGATTTGTTATCTCTTTTGTAGATTTTTTTAGAGAATAGTCACTTAATTTAACAAATCTATCTTCTAAATCACTACAGAGACGTTGTGCTGTAGGATCGCTAGGACCAGTCACACCGTCGAGAGCCGGGATACTATGATGACGTTGAGGAGCTGGTTTTGTCGATGAATGGCCATTTTCATTAGAAATTGGTGTATTATCTGAGAGAAGAGAAGAGATAGACATAGCATCTCTTTTACCAACATCCGTCATTGTTCAAGAAGAAGACACGCTGGACAAGAAAAGAATTATTGACTTGACCGAGATGGTGTTGATGATAGCTATTAAACGAAGAAAATTTAGATAAGAATCAACAACAAGAAATTCTTTTGATGACGAGAGGTTTTGTATATTGAAGGTAGATGTTTTTCTCAACTATGAGTTTTTATGTGATTTGATGTTAGGCGATTGCCATTCCCTTTCTCACTCCTGTTGCCTGGCCCTCGCACTCACACACCCCACCTGCCCCTCCTTCCTCTTCCTCTGTATGCAGCAGGGGTGTCCCGAGCATTGTGGGTGTGCGAAGGTTGGGACCAAAGAAAATGTACCGATAAAAATTAAATCAACTTCTGGTGGATGTGTAGGCTCTGGTACGAAGGAACAATTGTGACGTGGTTACAGTTTAAGGAGATTGTTGAAGGGTGGACTACATAGAATTATTCCTAAAAAACTAGGTTACAATAAAAAATAGAATACGATTTACTGAGCTTTATGGTAAGAACCATTTGGACATTTTATGTAGATATCAATGTATATACTTAGTTATAAAATAGGCACACAGAATAGAAATTAAGAACGATGGTTAAAATAAAACAGAGAAATAAACAGAAACAAGAAGCATAAAGATAACTAATTTTTACAACTATAAATATATACACACACATACTCAGAAACTCAAGTATATTCTGCTAACTATCCCCATTAACTCCATATGCTGGGGAAGCCTCAACACGTGATAAAATCGTGAACAATAATTCTTGGCTTAATAGGCCGATATCGAAGGAGAGGCTCGATTGGGAGAAAAGTATCCATATTTTCCCCTGAATAACACCATAATATCAACCATTCCGCTCATTTATATATATTTTGGGTTTAAATCTTACCTTTCCTTCTAATTGGAAATGTCAATTTCATGGCCCCTAGAGCGTAGGAAAGATGTCAGAGCTAGTATTTCGATGACGAGAATAGAGCGTCTCAAATTATTGATTGCTGAATGGACTCTTCTTGTATTAGTAAGTGTGATTTTGGCCCTTGCAGCAAGTCTAGTGAGCATTATTTCTGCTTGGTTATCAACAATAAAAGAAGGACGCTGTATCGATTCATGGTATAAAACCCGATTGGTCTGTGAAAATTGGCATGATTGGCCACATGCAGTAGGAGTTTTCATCTATATTATATTGTCGGTACTATTTGCCGGATTGGCGGCCATCTTGGCACGCTTAGCTAGTAATTCGAAAATGAGTGGTATAACGGCACTGAAATCATATTTCCAGGGATTTACAGTTCCAGGACTTATGTCCAAATCAACAATTTTGGTAAAAATTATTGGGATTGGCTTGGTATCGGCTTCAGGACTATGGCTTGGACAGGAAGCCCCACTAGTTCATATAGCTGCTGCCAGTATGACCGTGATAAGTAAAGGTTTACCAATTAGTGAAGCCAAGGTTCGTGATTTAGCTATGGCGGCTTCTGCTGCTGGTCTAAGTGTAGCTTTTAGTGCTCCATTAGGTGGTGTTATCTTTGCTATTGAGACATTTATACCCTCCCAACAGGTGTTGTGGAAAATGTTTGTATGTTCAATGGTATCTACACTGATACTAAGAAGCATTATATCCCAATCAAGTGAAATTGGTGGTCTAGTGTTACCAGAAACAGGTTTATTTCATGTTAAATACGATAGAGTATGGCATGGTGTGGAGCTTATTCCGTTTGCATTTATTGGTGCCATTGGAGGGCTCTATGGGTCGCTAGCTAAGCGACTGCCTCCACTTATGATCCCATATTATACCAAGTGGCCAGTTTTATCTACAATTACGGTCGCAGGAGTTACTTCCCTGCTAAGTTTCTTTACAGTCGTCAGTAGAATCCCATCTACTGAGTTATTGGCAGAGCTGTTTGCAGAGTGTCAATATGATAACTCGGACCAGATGCTATGTAAACAGAGTCATGCAATGGGTCTAGTTTATACTCTAGTTCTAGGCAGTATTTTACTACCTTTGTCATCACTGCTGCCCGTACCTTCCGGAATCATTTTCCCCAGTATGGTGACTGGTGCTGTTATGGGTAGGTTAGTTGGACTCAGTGTATCGAGAATTCTAGGTTATTTACCAGGAGTTTTGAGTACTACATTTTGCCCTGATAAGTCCCAAAACTGTATTACACCCGGTGTATACGCCTTGGTTGGTTCCGCAGCAGTATTGACAGGTGTATCCCAGCTAACTGTTTCCACCGTGGTTTTGATGTTTGAAATAACGGGAGCACTTTCATTCTTTGTACCAATTATGACGGGAGTCATTATCTCTAAATGGTTCGCAGACACAGTTAATGCTCTTAATCAATCCCGGCTGATATATAGACCGTTTAGTGACCTCCCGCATTTACCAGATTCATCAACTCCAATTCCTGATTTGTATGCTCATGAAATCATGACTAAAAGAGAGCACCTTGAAACTGTAACTCCATTAGAGCGAGATGAAGGTAGGCTGCCGCAATCTAACCATGTTAGTGTACCCGTAGTGGGACCAAATTACGAGTTCATAGAATTACACACAATCAGGTCACGACAAAATGAACCAACACTTGTGCTAACTCAACATGCATCACTTAAACTTATAGTCACTTCAATGAAACAATTGGGATTTAGATCCATTGTGATCTGTTCCTCAAGCGAACTTTTGGGAATGGTCACCCGAGGTGATGTTATTAACGTTTTGCATACGAACAAGTCGGTGATCACGGTCAATGAGTTATCCGATAATGAATTTGAGATAGAGGAGGGGGTTTAAGAACTATTAATCTTCTATATGTATATTTACATATAATCTCACATCAGAACATCAGAAAGAGATACTTCGGCGGTTAATATATACCCTTGCCCTTATCTAGCGTTCTGTATCGAGACGTTTGTCTCAGTCAACACAATTAGATATAAAAAGTGGAAAACAAGAAACACCCACTATGAAATTTACATTATTTCTGAACACATTTCTGAAATTATAAATATAATTTATATATCTATGTATTTATATATATCTTTTATATTTTATGTCTTGGAATCCTTTTGGTAACACCTATCCCATCAAATCTTGCTTACCACTATAAGATAAGCCTCACCACCCTTGCATATAAATACCCTACATTTTCTCCCATTAAATCGCTGAACATTACGATTATGGTAAGTCTAGCAGTAATAAATGCCGATGTGCGTACATCAGATCGACGACGTACACGCGCAAGTGCATTTGCCGTAAATGATGGCAAGTTTGTGGCAGTTGGTTCCACAGAATTAATTAAAGAACTATATATCACTAAAGAGACTAAGGTAGTTGACGCCAAAGGAAAATCAGTTGTTCCAGGATTTGTCGATTCTCACTGTCATTTAGGCGATGGATCTGAGTTATTGAGTCCGTACTCTGTAGATTTAATGGATGTTTTTGACACTGAAACTTGGGTAAAAATGATTGGTGACACTGCTCATCAATTGCCTAAGGATGGAACATGGCTAATTGGCGGCCGCTGGGATGAAACTCAACTAAAAAGTGGTCAAAAATTTCCCTCTTTAGAAAGCTTAGATCGAGTAATGCCTGCCAATGTTCCCATGTGTCTTTACGATATTGATTATCATTCAATATGGGCTAATAATTATGCTCTACAACTTGTTGGCATCGATATCAATACTCCTACTCCTGATGGTGGCGAGATAGTTCGTGATTCTGAAGGTAAGCTTACAGGGGTTTTGAAAGAAACTGCACAGTTTTTGATAACACAAAACCCAGCTTTCATTGACAGACCAGCTCCAATTTCAAAGGAACAATTGTTAAGAAATGTTTTTTCAAATTTCCATAGCCTCGGAATTACAACTTGTCACGAAATTACCGTTAGCCCTGAACAGTACTATCCATTATTGAGATCAGGTATGTCCATGCGATTGTGGTGTGGTCGATGGATTGAAGGAGTTTTGAATCAATCTCAACGGTTTTGGGATAAAGTTAAGACCACTCAAGTGAGAATGAATGAAATAGCTGAGAAATATGAGTCTCATGAGCAGAGGGGTCCAAAATTTAACTTTGGATTTGTCAAGCTATTCGTGGACGGTACTCTTGCAAATTACACTGCTGCTCTAGTGGATGATTATTTCGATCGACCAGGCTTCAAGGGAACACCTTTCAATGATCAGAAACATGTTGATCAGGCCGTTTTAAATGCCTTTAGTCGGCAGCTTCCAGTTAGTATTCATGCGCTGGGTGATCGCAGTGTGAGAATTGCGCTTAATTCATTGAGTAAAACTGAGAATCCATTCAAATGTTCAAAGAGAATCGAACACATTGAGTTAGTTACACGAGAAGATTTACCCCGATTTGTTGAGAATGATATAGTCGCATCTATGCAGCCCACCCATTGTACCTCAGGTACCTATCAGTGGTCACGCATCGGTGATGACCGCATGCCCTGGAGTTATGCCTGGCAAAAAATTCTTACCAGTGGTGCCAAAATGGCATTTGGAAGTGATTGGCCCACGGCTTTAGAATCTCCAATGCGTCATGTAGAAGATGCTGTACTGAGACTTAAGTCAGGCTGTCCTTATGATTCTGGCAATCGTATTTCCTTAGATGAAGCCCTTTACATTCACACTCAAGGCGGTGCTGATATAACTGGATGGGGTGATCAGTTGGGTAGTATCACTGTTGGAAAATGGGCAGATTTCGTTATTCTCCCCGATATTCTTAGCGATGATATTAGACATCGCAGTATCGCTGGATGGTCAGCAGATCAGACTTATATAGCTGGAGAACTTGTCTATGAAGCAGAAGAAGTCATACAGAAATCTATGAATGATATTTAGATATATATTGTAGCTTCTAGCTATTTCTTTCTCTAAAGCATATTTGATGAGCATTTTTGAGGATCGTGGTAAGGGTAATTATATGGTCATCGTGCATGTTATAAACCTACCGTTCTCATAGATATCATCGTAAAAAGTTTATATCACGACATGACTTTAGAAGCTTCTACTGCTGCGCTAGCCATTTCACGTGAAGTTTTCGTTAATGAAACTACTGGAAAAGATGCTGATGATACTGCTGGTACTAAGGAACACCCCTTTGCAACCCCTGCTTTCGCTTATTGGAAAACCCAAACTGAGCTGATTCATATCTTTAAAAAGGCCAATTCAAGTGAAACTACAGGTACTTATGAGCTTATTTCCCCTAGTGCACTCAAGAAAACTAAGAAAAATGCTGATGGACTTGCCAAAAAGGCCGTGAAACAGGCCAAGGCTGCTCAAGATAAAGCTGCTTCTGATGAGGCTGAAAAGGCTCGCCTTGAGGCTTCTAAGACGATTAAAATCGTTGATTCTAGTATTATTGCTAAATCCACTAAGATCGGAAATGCTGCTCCTCTTCGTGGTCAACGTGTTGCTATTTCTGGTTGGATTCATCGCATTCGATCCCAGAAGGGGCTTGTGTTTATTGTACTTAGAGATGGCACTGGTTTATTACAATGTGTCCTTAGTGGTGATCTTGCCAATGCTTATGAAACCTCTCAACTTACTCTTGAGTCCACTCTGCAAATTAAGGGTGAACTAAAAGCCCTTCCTGATGGTAAGACCGCCCCTGGTGGGCATGAGCTTGTTGCTGATTTCTATTCAGTTTATGGTCTGGCTCCTGGTGGAGAAGATGCTTTCAGTAACAAGGTCCAGGAAGATGCAGGGCCTTCTGTTCTTATGGATAACCGTCACTTGACATTACGTGGAGACACATTAAGTGCGGTGATGAAGGTAAGAGCTAAGCTATTGGCAGCACTGAGATCAACTTTCGAAGGTGAAGAACTTACTGAGGTAACTCCTCCTTGTATGGTCCAGTCAATGGTCGAAGGTGGATCAACTCTTTTCCAGTTTGACTATTATGGTGAGCCTGCTTACCTTACACAATCTAGTCAGCTGTATTTAGAAACTGTCGTACCTTCACTGGGCGATTGTTTTTGTATTCAAGAGAGTTTCCGCGCTGAAAAATCCAAGACTAGACGCCACTTAAGCGAATATACTCATGTTGAGGGTGAATTAGGATTCATCACCTTTGATGACCTCTTGAGTCATTTGGAAAGAGTTATCACTGGATTGGTTGATACATTGCTTAAGGACCCCGAGACTCGGAGCCTTATCGAGGGTTTGAACCCGGACTTCAAGCCTCCTACTTTACCTTTCCGGAGAATGAAGTATGTGGACGCATTGGAATGGTTGAATGAGCATGGTGTTGTCAACAGTGAGACTGGTGAGCCATTTAAGTTTGGTGATGACATCGCTGAGGCTGAAGAGCGCCGAATGACCGATATGATCAATGAGCCTATATTCCTGACTCACTTCCCACTTGAGTTGAAGAGCTTTTATATGGCCAAAGATAAGGATGACCTACGTGTCACAGAAAGCGTGGACTGTTTGCTTCCTAATGTTGGTGAAGTTGTGGGTGGTTCTATGCGTATTAGTGAATACGATGAACTCATGGCTGCCTTTAAACGAGAAAATATTGATCCTAAGCCTTACTACTGGTTTATTGATCTTCGCAAGTATGGCGCTTTCCCTCATGGAGGTTACGGATTGGGTCTGGAACGCATCCTTGCCTGGCTCTGTAATCGATTTACTGTTCGTGACTGTGTGCTGTACCCTCGATACACTGGCCGTTGTGCTCCGTAATTTAATATACATATATATATATATGTACGTATATAAAAATGCACTCCTCTTTTGTGGATGGTTTAAATTAGAAAATATGCAGTTATGATTACTCCAAGTGCAGCCCATAGAAAGAATGTCCAAGTGTTATGATTTTCTCCAGGTGGCGGTGGCGATGAGTCCGTTGTAAGGTCCGATTTAGTACATGCGACAGGAGATGATGACTTGGTGAGATCATCTGAGATTCTTGAAGATGAATTATCTCGTATATTTAGGCTAGACTTACTCATACGCCTTTGCTTTTCAATGAGTTCGTTAAGAGGAGCATCAAGGTCATAATCATTTTCAGGATAAGATACCACTGGAGAAATAGCGTCCTCATTATCAGCGTCTACAAGAATCCAATGGTTAGCTGACATTTGAACAATCAATGATAAACAATTAGTATTTAGAAATGTAAATGGATGAAAATACTGGTACTTGTTAGGATCAATGGATTCGTTTAACTATTTGTAAATAATCACTTAATTGAGCCACAAACTCTATATTTCCCTGTCTCTTGGCCTTATGTTGATCGGGGCAAGGTACATTGCCCTGGGAACCGCGTTATTCTTACCTCTCAGTTTTATATTGTGCGAAATAAACATAATTTATCCAGTAGATCCACCAATTTTCATTTTTATTATATTTGTTCTTTGTTCTTTTAGTTTCTTCTTTTATTCAGTAATAAATGAAGCCATTGATCTCCAATATTCTGAAACATGCACATATCGGCTCATCAGTCTCAGTAAATGGGTGGATCCAAAGCGTTCGTAAAATGAAAAAAGTAGCATTTGCAGATATTTCCGACGGGTCCAGCTCCACTAGTCTGAATGTAGTGTTTGAAGATCCTGTTAAGGCTGAATCTCTGACTACTGGAGCTTGCGTTCAGATTAATGGATCAATTGTTGAGAGCCCTGGACAACAAAATATCGAAGTACAAGCTAAGCAAACAAAAGTTCTTGGGGTCTGCGGGTCAGATTTCCCCCTTCAAAAAAAATATCATTCACGAGAATATTTACGTCAGTTACCTCATTTAAGATGGAGAACCAAACAAGCAAGTCAAATACTTCGATATCGTAGTTATGCATTGACTCAGCTTCAACAATTTTTTAATTCACAGGAAACTATACAGGTTAGTTCCCCTCTAATAACTTCTAGTGATTGTGAAGGTGCTGGAGAAGTTTTTGAATTAGCTGGGTCCAAAGAGTTTTTCGGTAAGCCAGCATTCCTTACGGTTTCATCACAATTACATTTAGAAGTCTTCGCTTCCGCGTTATCGCGGGTTTGGAATTTCACTCCGGCTTTCCGTGCGGAAGCATCAGATACTAATCGACATTTGTCTGAATTTTGGATGGTTGAAGTGGAATTAGCTTTCATTGATAACTTGGCTGATTTAATTAAGTACTGTGAAGATATGACGAAAGCTTGTGTACCAAAAGATTATATTCTCAACCAGATGCTAGAAGCGAAACGAGATAAGGAATCAAAAGATAAACTTTTAAAGCGATGGGAAACCGCCTTGAATCCATGGGTTACTATATCATATACCGAGGCTATAGATATAATAAACCAACAGGGTAGGCTTCCCGAATTGAAATGGGGTCAACAGTTACCTTCAGAGCATGAAAAATACCTTGCGTCCGAGATTGTGAATGGTGTTACGGTTGTGACAGATTATCCCGAATCATTTAAGCCCTTCTATATGAAAGGTTCTGCGTCTCCAAGTTCACACGGGCCAACTGTTGCATGTTTTGATGTTCTGTTTCCGGAAATTGGTGAAGTAGTGGGTGGTTCTTTGCGGGAGGATAATTATGAACTTCTTGAAAAGAGACTTACTGTTAAAGGAATCGTTCCTGCCTCACTAGATTGGTACTTGGATCTCAGAAAATATGGGTCATTTCCTCACGGTGGTTATGGACTAGGATTTGAGCGCTTGGTAATGTACCTATGTGGACTTGATAATATAAGAGATGCAACAGGTTTTATCAGAGGTTTTGGAAATTTACCTTGTTAACTCAGTTATTCTGGCGCAATAAGACCAAACTAATCAAACCTTAATTTTAGCATGCATAAAGTTACAAATTGTACACATAGAGTTACTGTAAAATAGTAGATGAGATGGGGATTAATTAAATAAGGTTCAATTTGAATTAAGCACTCAAAGTTATAAAAAGATTTACGATGCCTTGCTTCTTTACTCTCTGCGCTTACCAAAAAAATGAAGGGAATCTGGAATAGAAAAGGTAAAGCTGAGAGCCAGGAAGAGAGTGTTAATTTAGATAATCTATCACAAAGAGACAATTCCCAAATTTATGGCTACGTCTCAGGGCCTAGTACACCAAATTTTCAGAGCCAAACTACTTTGTTAAGTTACGCAACAGACAAAAAGGTAAAGGATCAACCGACACCAAGTATATACTCCGTGGATGAGAGCACTAACCTATTTGATAATGCATTTGAGGCATGTTCGCTCAATGAAATGGAAGAGTACTCGACAATTTCCAGATCAGATATTTTGACATATCATGAACACATCATTTCTAGAACCATTGAGGAAGCTCGGTCTATCATAAAAAGTGCATTAGATGAACATGATATGGACCCTTGTCTACCACACAATAAGCTGGATAACTTGAGAAAGCTCTTAGATGACTCAAGCGGTGATAGTCATGGACTCTGCTCCGAGTATAAAGTAAAATTTGAGGCATTTCTAATCAATGACTGGTCTATATATTCTGAGGTCAGAGCCGTAACCAGACCATTAGATGAGGAAGGAGAAAATTACGAAACTTTCCGAGTTTACTTAATCGGGACAGTGTGGGCATGTCTCGGGTCAGCTATGGATACATTTTTCGCAACACGATTTCCTGCGATTAGTTTGGATTCAGGATCCATTTTGATTATGCTTGTCTACTCAGGTAAGCTTTTCGCGAAACTTCCCGTCATCTACATACCATACGGGAGAGGTAAGAAACTATATATAAATCCCCCAGGTGCTTGGACATTTAAAGAGCAAATGCTTGCAACCTTGGCAATGGCAGTCTCCATTGGATCTCCGTACTCGTTGAAAGCAGTTGTTGCGCAAAGTAATGTTCATTTTTTGGGAATCGAGGAGGCAAAGCAGTTTGGGTATATTTTTATGCTGATAATGTCATCAAACTTTATGGGTTTTGGCATTGCGGGTATGATGAGAACTTTTCTTGTCTATCCAACGCGCTGTGTTTGGTATAGCGTGCTCCCTACTATTGCTGTCAATAGAGCATTGGTTGATCATGAACCAAGACAAAATGTCAACGGATGGAAACTCAAGGGTGCTGAAATGTTCGGAATTACCGTTTTAGTTAGTTTTGCTTGGTTCTGGGTCACAAATTATTTAGTGCAAGTCTTGAGTTACTTCGATTGGCCGGCTTGGATATCGCCACAAAATGTCCATTTGCAATCCCTTACCGGGTGTATCAACGGTTTGGCTTTCAATCCGATTAATACTTTTGATTGGAATAACATCGGTGCAGTATCAGTGATTGTACCGGTGTTCGCGCAGATGATGACCATGACTGGTATGCTTCTGAGCATGCTCGCTCTCATTGGTATTTGGTATACAAATGTCAGCTGGACATCGTTTATACCCATCAATACTACCACTCTGTTTGGTAACGACGGTAAACCATACGAAGTAGAAAAAATTCTCGATAAACCAAAATTTGAACTCAACGAAGAAAAATACCAAAGTTATTCACCGCCATTTTGGAGTGCTGGTACTCTGATTAATGAGGGAACTTTTCTCATGCTATACACTGGTATGATCGTATATTCTATACTCAACTACTCAAAGCCAATTTGGAGATCACTCAAGTTGTTCTGCTCAAGTTTTGCCAGTAGCTGGATAAAAGGCAGTAAAGGTGGAAGTTTAAGATCATTTAAAGATCGATTTAGTCGAGCTCAGTGGAAATACAAAGAAGTACCAGAGTGGTGGTTTGTGGCCACTCTACTTGTTGCACTATCACTAGCAATCGTAACTGTAGAGGTTTATTCATTCACCAATACTCCAGTTTGGACTATTTTTTTTGGTATAGGTATCTCAACAATTTTCTGTATTCCATTTGGGCACCTCCATGCCACAACTTCCCTAAGTTTTGACATAAATACACTTTTTGAGATGATAATTGGTCTAGCTCTCCCTGGAAATCCTAACGCTTTGATGGTATCTAAAGTGTACGCTGCAAATTTTTTCTCTCAGTCGGCCAGCTACATCACTAACCAGGTACAAGCGCATTATGTAGGAATAGCGCCACAGGCTCTGTTTCGGGCACAAATGGTTAGCGTAATTGCAAGCGTGCTGGTTAAAAGTGCCATGACGTACTGGGTAGTTGGACCTACAGGAATTCCTGATCTCTGTGATCCTGCTAATAAGGATAAGTTCAACTGCTTGAGCCAACGTAGTTTTTTTAATGCTGCTGTTCAATGGGGAGTTATCGGCCCTAAACGGCTTATGGGTGGAATATATCCTATGCTTAAATGGTGTTTCCTGATTGGCGTATTCTACCCCATTCCCTTTTGGTTAGCACGTAAATACGTTCCCCGATACACCCAATGTTTCAATTGGATCCTTCATAATGTTCACGAAATGGCAATCTTAACAGGTATAAGTTGGGCGCCCAAATCTTTACAGTATGTTATAGGTGTGACGTATGTCAATATTCTGTTTAATTGGTATATTAGACGTCGTTTCCCGATGTGGTGGCAGAAATATACCTACACATTTGGCCATGCCATGGATGTAGGTGTGGGATATTCGGGGTTAATAATGTTTTTCTCTACAGAGTATAAAAGAGTTGTGAACTTAGACTGGTGGGGAAATAATCAGCCGTTTACAATTGGCGATGCCAAAGGGATGCCGTTGAAAGAATTACCACATCGAGGGTACTTTGGGCCCGAAAAAGGACATTTTCCGTGAAAACAAAAAAAATGAAAACAATTACTTCACTAAAAATATGAAACTGAGAATGCATATGCTATGACGATTGCGCTGAAAAAAGTCATACTTGTTCCTCCTATCATAGGAACCACGTCTTCTGGTATCAAACCAAATTTAAGACGACTTAGATGCAAATCAAATAAGACTTTCCCTCTTTCTAGTGCCATTGAAGGTTCTAAAGTCACAATGTTCAGTCTCGATCCAGAAACACATACTATTCCACTCTCATCATCAAAAGCAATTGATACATCAGCTGGTTGACTTGCTGGCCAGCAAACACGGGCAAGATATTTCCCATATTGTAAATGTGAAAGTGAGTAATTCAAATGTTGACTCATTTTGATATCATTAAATTCAAAATGTGATCGAAGAGGTGAGATCAAGGGTTCAACTGATGTTATATCATCCTCGACATGGCACGGGTTCAAATTGATGATAACAGATTCAGTATTTGCCAATACCTGTAAAAATAAATTTAAGTAAACACAAAAGTAGAACATCCATATATTTTTATTTTAAAGTTTATTCTCTAGTTTAGGAGAGAGACACGTCGGTTGAGGCTAGGGTCTGCGGATTACGCGATTTACCCCACGATCTGGTATAGTGAAACTGGTGATCTCTCCACAGATTTGGGATCTTTATTACAAAACCAAAAAGGATAAACTAAAAAGAAAAAGAGCATAACAAATTATAAACTAGGATTGGGATAAGAAAAAGCATGTCTACTCGAGGCTCTATTGTAATTGCAAGGTCCCTCAAACAACTGGGAGTTGATCATGTGTTTGGTATTGTAGGAATCCCGATTATAGAAGTAGCTGAAGCATGTATAGCTGAAGGTATCAAATTTATTAGCTTCAGAAATGAACAGAGTGCGGTTTATGCTGCATCCATATATGGATATCTTTCTGCGAAACCAGGTGTTTGTTTAGTCGTTGGTGGTCCGGGCTTGGTTCATGCATTATCCGGAGTTGAAAATGCGAATTCAAATCGATTCCCTCTTCTGTTATTAGCAGGATCAGCAGAAACCAATCTTAATGGATTGGGCGCATTCCAACAGCTGGACCAAATTCGACTGGTTAAGGCTTCTGGAGCCAAATTCGCCGAGCAACCTGCTTCTGCAAATAATTTGCCTAGGCTTTTAAAACAGGCATACATGGTGAGTATATACGGCAAACCTGGGACCAGTTATATTGATTTACCAGCAGACCTAATTCAAAGTTCAACGGAAATCTCCGGGGTTCTAAGTGAACCCGGGAAACCACCGTGTAGCCAAGGTGACCCACAGCGTATAAGTGCCGCTGCGTTGGCACTCAAAGAAGCTAAATTTCCTCTGTTGATTGTTGGAAAGGGATGTGCCTATGCTCGGGCTGAAAACGCGATAAGAGACCTTCAGTCTGTTACCAATATTGCATTTTTACCTACACCGATGGGGAAGGGAGTTATTAGTGATTTGAACTCACAAAACATGAGTGCAGCAAGGTCTTTAGCATTAGCATCGGCGGATGTTATCCTTGTATTGGGTGCCCGTCTTAACTGGATACTTCATTTCGGTGCTGAGCCCAAGTTTAAACCGAACGTTAAATTTATTCAAGTTGACAACGTCTCTGAGGAGCTGTATCAAGCCTATATTGGTCTGTGGGGTGATATTGGATTGGTTTCCGATCAGCTTACAGGTGAACTTCGAGGATGGACGGCACCGCCTATTCCCAAAAACATTATCGATAAGCGTAGATCCAATGAGTTTAGAAGCACTCGACAGGAAGCTGCCGTTAACACTGATGGCATATCTGATATGCTAAATTATCAGACAGTTTATAAGGTGATAAGGGATACACTCCATAGTTATAACTCTGATCCAGTTATTTATGTTAGCGAAGGAGCGAATACTATGGATATTAGTCGTTCAAGTTTCCCCTTGACTTCACCGCGGAGACGTCTAGATGCAGGAACAAATGCCACAATGGGAGTTGGAATGGGGTACGCTATTTGCGCTAAGCTGGTTCACCCTAAATCTACAGTTATTGCCATTGAAGGTGATTCTGCATTTGGGTTTTCCGCTATGGAAATTGAGACTGCAGTTCGTAATAAACTTCCGATGGTAATTTACATTATGAACAACTCAGGTGTATATCATGGTGCGGATCCTGCAATTTATAAGTCGACAGAGCCGCTACCTTCTACAGCACTAGGGCTCAACACTGAGTATCACAACTTGGCAATTAGTCTTGGAGCAATCGGATTTGAGGCGAAAAACCTAGAACAAGTGAAACATGCTACTATAGAAGCACTCAATTCAGGAGATGTTGCCGTGATTAATGTCATTATTGATCCAGCTAAAGACAAGAAACTTGAATTTGGTTGGATGGCGAGCGCTAAATTATAGTTCATGCCAAAATTATGAACGTTTACAGTCTTTTAAAGTATGTATTTTTAAGTTTAGCTGAAACTATATATTTGCTTTTTCTGTCCTGACATCAAGTGCTCATCAACTTCAAAATGAACCATCACCTGTGTTGATCTAATCGAATAATTAAGGCTTTATTAGAGATTCCTCCCCATCTTATTCACACCTCTCACCTATAGGAGCTAGTCTTTGAGTTTCTCTAATACCGGCGGTTGGGTAACCCTACCCGTGATACTGCGAACCTCTGACAGTGCAAGTCGATATACCGGAGGAGTGCTCCACAAAATCCAGCCAAGCAAATAACACATCGACATTGTTACATTTTTCTTGATATGCATACGATTATAGTGCTAGACACTAGTGCACTTATTGCCGATCTAGAGTTGATTACGGAACTGGCTGATGTTGCAATTGAAAATGATATTGAGATGATGTTACCCCAGCAAGTATTAATTGAATTAGACCGGCATAAAGATTACCCTCGGACTCCTGATCTCGAGCGAAACGCGCGCCGAGCAATAGGCTGGATTAATGAGATACTTTCTGTCAGATCACCTATTCTTAGAGGTCAGAGAGAAGATGAAAAAATAGTCGATAGGTTGAGAGGAGATTCAGCGATTATTGACTGCGCAAAATATTTCAAGAAAAATACATTGGACCTGGTGATTCTTTTCTCTAATGATTTCAATCTTTGTAACCGTGCTCTAGTTGCTGATGTAGAAACCATAATGTCTAATAAAACGACCCTGAATGACGTCATAAAAGCCATCGCTAACTTTTCGACCACACATATGGAGCACAAAGAAGAAGATTCTCTAGTTATTATCACGGATTCTAAAGACGTATCCCATTCTGCTAGCCCTCCACCACAATCAGATCCCCATAATAAGGAACCTAGACTAGACCTTCCTGATCCAATCATCAAAGAAAAATTGAAACCTTTCATTATGTCTAATCTTAGATTGTTATTTGACTGGCATATGCATCAATTATATGATGAAGAAACACTTCGATACATAGAGTATGCTAAACCAAAAACTTCTCCAGAGATGGTAATATTGCTAAACAAGTTCGCCATACTATTCAATGTTGAAATTCCCAAGTCATTTATCAAAGCATTTACTGATGCTGTGCATGAAGGAATTCCAAATCGAAGGTTTGTTTCACTACATTCTATTCTATACAAAATGTTGGCCAACTATGATTCTCGATATATACAACATCTAGGCAAGTACAACACCACCGATCGCATGTCTGACGAGTGATATAGATATGTATATATTTTATGGCTCCAGCTTATCCCATCTTCGTGCCTCATCGTAAATAGATATATTATGATCACGTGTTGATAAAAGGTGATGGCGCGGTTGACGCGTTCGGCCAAAATGCATGTCCTAATGGGGATGATAAGTAAATATTGACGGCCCGGTGACATGCGTACCCTGGTGTAAGCTGACAAAATTGTATAAGTAAATAAAAAAAAAACTCGATTCTGGTGTTTTAAAATCTTCTCATCATAATTAGAATTTATAGTTGTAAATGAGTCTATTCAGGAAGAATACTGCTTCTCAAAAAATATCTGATCCATCATCCCATTTTTTGGGATCCAATTCTGTGAACAAAGAGAATGTGACGGGTCCAATTTCTAAAAGAAAGAGAATATCACATTCACCGTCTCTTCTTTCGCTAAGATCAATAACCCGTTTGGGGAGACAGCCCATTTCAGATCAACTACCCATTATATCCCAGCCGACATTAGATGATAATAGTAGGGAGAAAGTTCGCAACAAAATTAAACAGAGTCCGTCAATGTTAAGTATCAATCAACTTAGTGGTCAATCTGAGCTATCTACCATCGTAGATCAAAGGTCTCTCGAAACATTACTTAAACACACAGAGTCTGGTCGAGTTGAAAAAGCTTCAGTAGCTGACGGTCAAAACTTTAGCCGTCGATTCAACCTTTCTCGCACACCCGCATCTGAAGTTCTTCAGTACCTGAGAATTAGCCATATCCTTGAGAATGAAGAAGGGTTTTGTCCCGTCATCATAAAATTAGTGCGATCAGATGAAGATATTTTGGTAATTTCAGAACTGCCTATCACTGGAAATAACCTGGACTGCGTTCAATTGAGTAGTCATCATGACTGTCTCAAGATTCTCATTCGTGTCTCTCAAATACTAGCTTCTGCTGAGCGTAAATACAAATTCGAGCATCGCAACTTGCATGCAGAAAATATTATAGTTGACCGGGACCCTGGTAATGGCGAAATTGGCAAGGTAATACTCATCAATAGTGATCTATCCCGAATCGACGACCCCACATCTAACCAAATCATTTCTACCTCATTGGACCATCCAGCCTTTTATTTAGCTCAGACCCAGGTTCTGTCAAATATGCAAAACATTGTAAATGATCCCAAACAGTTTGTTCCATCCACAACCGTTTATTGGCTTATTTATTTATCGAGGTATTTGTATAACAAAGTCCCATGTTCATCTTTAAAAACGGCTATGGAAATCCTGAATCCACACTGGGGAAGATTTAAACGACGACCGCAATCAGCGCAGGAGGCCTTTGAGAAACTTTCTCGAAAGTTTGAAAGGTTCCTATAAAATTTCTATAATACCTATTATCTATGTAATGTATCTCAGAAACGTTCGTTCGGTTGTATCATGATCATGTGATTGAATATGTATTGGCTACAAGGTTGGCACAGCTTTATTAATTGAGCCAAATAAATATCCCATACTTACTGATATTCTATGCGCAAAAAATGGGAGGTGTCATATCTTGTTATTGATCTGGTTATAGAAATCCTGAGTAATGGGTTCAAAGAGTACTCACAATATTAGGAAATCCAATCACAGACTCCCCTAACCTTGAAGAGGTGGTTAACAGACTGTCGAATATATTGAGTCTCATTAAACCTCTTAGGCAACCCTGACTTCCAAAAAGAACTACATATGAGAGATATTAATTGGCTTATGGTAATATCGAAGGAGCTTCAATGAAACAAATCTAATCATACTCTATATTAGAAAAAGTAGACCACGGCGGGACTCGAACCCGCAACCCCAACCTCCGGAAAGTTAGATCATAACCATTAGACTACGCGGCCTAAGCACCGCCGAAACTGGCATTTGAGACTATATACGATACCAGTTATTATTATGTATTATTATATATGAATGATGTTGTATTCATGCGAGAGAGGAGGGTGATATGGTACATGCAATAAATAGTTGGAATATTCAAATAACTTGTGGCTAACTTTGGTCAAATTTTTTCCGTTCATATCAAGTTTTGTAGGTTAAGTTAGAGGTTAAGTTAGAATATGAAAACTATTAAATTTAAAGGTGGTAAAAAATCCGTTTGATAAGTTTGTACCAACACTATACCCATAACATAATTTAAGTGCATTTTCCCTATGTTAAACTCAGATATGTCCTAGATTAAAGTAAAAAATGAGGAACCTTCAATTGTATCGTATTTAAAAATCTAATAGGCTTGATTGATAGTTATGATTTCAATTTGAAGTAACGAATAAATATTTTATTTCCTCAACTTCTCTTTTTAGTGTGTACATTTTTGGATGTGTACATTTCCTCAAATGTATCCGCATCCATGAATTCAGGGAACTGGGACCAGCGCTTCCGCTTTCTCACATCAATTGATTTTTCACCATCAAAACTATCGCTTTCCTGAACATCTGAGTCCTTTTCAAGTCCATCGAAGCTCATAAAGTCATCGGGGGCATCAACTTGATTTTCACTGTATAAATATTTTTCATTGAGATGACCAGGGACGTCATCATCTCCTGAAGTATCTAGGCCAGATTCATCCGAGCTAGCGAAAGCGCCTGCTAGCTTGTCCTCCAAGTCACCATCATCAAGATCATCGCTCATATCTGACATTTCCATTTCGATGTTTTCGTAATCCCCAGGTCCATTCAAGTTCATGGCTTCGTTTATTTCATCCTCAGCGATCTCATCTTCATTGTCAATTGACCTTCCATCCGGTTTATTATTAGAATCACCTCCAGTTGCAGATTTAGGTTTCCTCTCAGGTCTCTGGCTGAAGTATTCGAACAAAAATTGTTCTTCGGGAGCAACCTCTTTAGCAGACTTCGCTTTCCAGTCTACCATAGATGCTGGAACGTCATCGTATGAACGCATTTCTTGACGCACTCCAAGAGCGAGATCAGTGAAACCAGCCAATGGTTGAAAGATACTGCCACCTCGAGTGTTTTCTTTGGACTTTGGTTTTTTGTATGACCACTTCGATAAAAAGGTATTGACAGAATACTGGTTAATATCAGGCATATCCAGATTTTGTCTTGAACTAGATTCAGAGAGCATATTATTTGCATAGAGGGAGACAGTCGGATGATAATGCTGTTGTAATAAGAGAAGTTCCCAAGCTTTAGTTTCCCCCGCGTTTGCAAAGCGCGGATCTCTCTGCTTAGGATCATAGCCTTCTAGATTTATCTCAGAGGCAGCCGAGGGAGCACTATCATCAGTCTCATCCTGCAATTTAAAATCAACTAGACAACGGCTGTGTGGAGTCAGACTGGCAATATGAATAAAGCTAGCTACAGCACCCACTTCAGATTGATTACAAGCGATTTGTAAAGATCGTTTAGCGAGTGCAGAGCTTCGCGCCTTTTCACTTTCATCTGATAATTTCGCCACCGATTTAAGCATCAAATGAATGTATTTAGCTAGGCGTGATGAGTGCGTTAATCTCGTATCCAATAAACTTTCGTAGAGAGCCCTGTAATAGCGGTCCTTACCAGCAGAGTCAGAGACTTGGGAAAGTTGGAAAATAAAGCTGAGCGCCTCAATAAATGTGCCGACATTGGGGGAGTGACTCATTTGATACATAGTATCTGTGTATTTTGTGAAGACTTTAGAATCAATATTTGCAAATGGGAATGCGCGATTTAACCCTGTAAAAAGCTTAGAAACTAGGCGAGCATGTTTTTGAGTCTCAATTTCACTAGCATCAAGTTTTTCCTGAACAATTCCACCTTTTTTACCGCGTTTAGGCCGAAACCTACTTCCACTCTTTGGTTTCCCCTTTGTAATCTCTACTTCAGACCTTTCATCTCGTTTGTTCTTTGACTCACTAAGTAACCTCTCAAATAAGCCAAGATAAATGAAGATCAACTTGTTCGCAAGCTGTGGGTCACGGTTACTCAATATAATCTCACTGAGGGTATCTACAGCATAATACCTCAGTCTATAATCTGATGAGCGACTGAGAGTTTCCCCCATCGAGGTTGCCACAATTGTCTTCATTCCAGGATGTTGTTGTAAAGCGTCCATTAATAGCCTCTTGACGTTGCTTGCAACTTTTCCAGCAGGGTCACCCAGTTTATTTAAACCCAGCCGTAGCAGGTTGGCTTCTTGTTCCGGCTTTTTCGTGAAAAACTCGAAAACACAATGTAGTGCACGATTTCTAATGTTCTCAACAGTGTCCACAAGTAGTCGTTCAATAGCTTGAAGTAATCGGAAAAAGTACCTCTTTAAAAAATCCTCGAAAGCCCAGGCAACAAGAGTAGACTGAGATACCATCAAGCTTAAAGGTTGATCTTTAAAGTATCGCATTCGCCGGTCTGGAAGAACATGGGAGATAAGAAGGTCTTTGGTTACTTCCAACGCTTTACATGCACTCTCACGACTTTTGATTTCACACTTGGAACCCAAATTTTCCAAAAATCTCACACTATGCAGAGGGGACTCAGTAGAGAGGATTGATAGTGTGCCAAGTTGATCACCGAATGTGCCACTTTTCAAAAAATCCAAGGAGGTTGAAAATTCTCTGTCTTTTCTGCGCTGATCAAAGTAGATGGAAATTTCCGTATCCAGCAACTTTTGTGCCTTAATACGAACTCTGTCTACATATTCAATGGGCAAAAAAGCTGCATTTTCAGAATTTGATTCGTGGGGTTCAGAAATATCAACCCAGGACTGGTCATCTATTAAAAGTATGTTTGGATGATTAAGAGATTCAATGTACTTTTCCCAGGCAAGCTTATCTTTTTTGGATAATTGTTTCGGAGGATTTGCAGCTTTTGAAGAAGTAGATTTAGGGGGAGGGCGTTCTTTATTAATTGAGCTTCTTGCTTCCTGTAAGCTTTTGTCAGTGGATTGAAGCTTTTGAGATTTGCTTTTTATTGACGGCTTCAAATTTGTACCGGAAGCAGGTTTCGGGTTTTTCGTATCTTTAATTGATTTAACCTCAGCACCATTTGAAACATCTGTCGCACTATCGAAAGAACTGTCATTTTTTTTGGTCTTTTGTCCGCTTAACTCGAATTTTTGTCCATTCAGTTCACTCCAAAGTTTAGCCACATCAAACTGGAGATCACCTTTTGGGGTATCACCAATTTCTTCCTCACCTTCCCAATCAGATCCACTGAAGTCAGCATCAGCCAGCATTTTCAAATCTTCTTCATTTCCACCGAGATCTTGAATCGCCTTCGCTAATTCACTGTCAGACATTTTAAAACAAAAAATGGTTGTCTCAGAGTGAAATAAGTATCGAACTTTATGGCAGATATTTTTTTTGAGGTAAGGAGATACACGTGATTAAATCCACCGGTAAGTGAGAGAGGCATATCAATTAGGTCTTATTTTTTACCATTGAAAATTAAAAATAAATAAATTATGAGTATGTAATTTGTTAAACTTGACTCAGCATAGACGGCATAGACGGCATATCACCAGCTATAGCCATGTCTTCCTTGGGTCCACATTCACAGACTCCAAGCTATTGATAGGATCCCATAGTTTGTTTGTTTTTTTGTTTACTTTTACCTTTTACCCACTATTTGCACCCAAAGCGTGTGTGATGCCATCGAGCAACCCATCGACTTCATCCTCTGAGACTTCACAACACATAGCAAGGAGTTTCCTGTACTTTGCTATCTTCAAAGCGGAACCAGCTTGACTATAAAGGTTACAGATCTCTGAGACCAATATCTGTCGGCGCACTTGACTATCTTTCAATTCCCTTTCCACCTCAGCTTGTTTAGCTGCATCTAATGGGTATTGAATCCTCATTTGTTCTTCTAGTTCATCCTGGATATCTGTCTCCTCCTTCTGAACCAAAAGAGCCAGATCCCTGGCTTGAGATCTTTCCAAAAGCTGTTGCAATTTCCGTTCTTTTTCCTCAGTCTGGCGCAAAAGAGACTGCATAATTAGCTCTGCTTGTTCTTCTGAGCCACCGATATCATTTAGTAAGTTAGGTATAGCATGTTCCGCATCCGCAATTTGCTGTCTGACTTTATTCAGAAGATCGCTGACTTGTTCAACATCACTGTCTTTATTTTTAAGGTCAGTTTCGTAAGATTGAGCAATCCCACTCAAGTACTCATTGATAAGAGCGCCTGCATCAGTAGCAACTCTACCAGGCGAGTATGAACTAGATGTCCGAATACTTAGATCATGGTGATTTGGGTCTCCATTTATGGTAGTACTGCTATGTCGATCCGGTACTGGATCCCGTTTCTTATACCGCTTGAAGAGATCTTCAGCTGTCTGACCTGCTTTGTTCGGTATAAGGGAAGACGCATTATATCCCAATAAAACCTTCACCAAACTGCGGGAATCAGATCGACTGGCAACATGTAACGCAGTATCACCCCTCATGTCTTGCTGGGACATCCAGTTACTGAAGCCAGTTGGCATCTGGTCCAAACAAATTTGAGAAGAGCTAAGTTTAGCCATTAAAATCTCCAAATAGTACCGTGCTGCTGCCGACCGAGATTTTAGTGTTGCAGTATGGGCAACATGGTGTAAGATTGTTTGGCCTTGAGGGTCAACAAACGGAGCTGTTTCTGCCAAAAGCTCCAAAACTCTTGGAAAAGTCCGCGACTCAAAGTTATTTGTGAAAGATACTGCTCTGACTAATGGGGTCTGACCGAGAGTATTTAATGCTGTGGGACTAGCGCCAGCATTCAGCAGTGCTCGCATTATTTCGACTCTTCCTATTGCACATGTCCAATGGAAAACTGTATTTCCTTCATCGTCTATCGGCTGATTGAGATGAACCCCTGGCTGCGGTTCTAATAACGCGGCTGGTATCACTGTTTTATCCGGGGACATGAAAAAGTCCAGCAGTTTCGATGAATAATCTGCCATGTATTGACTAGGACCTTGAGTAGGTAGCTGGTGATCCATATTTGAGCGTACAGCGGCCACAGCAGGTTCAGCAGCAGTATTTTCTAAGACCCTAGGTCTACTCATTCCTCCACCACCAAGATAAGGTCGATCCTCGTCATACTCATCAAAACCATCTGAGTTAGAACTCAATACAGAACTGCTGACAGACGGCGAGCTGGGAACAGATTTTACCCTATTCACATTATGCATCATTTGTGTTTGAGGGCCATGTGGTAACCTCTGCTGATCATGAGAGTACAAGTCAACATTATTGGTGTAGTAAGGGGGATAGTTTGGCATCCCATTCATTTGCTGCATCGACATCTGTCCCATGCGATCAATTTGTTGAGTCATAGCCCCCCCCGGTTGCTGTGGGCTGTACTGCGACCAGCTACCAATAGACTGCTGGTAGCCAGTGCCCATCACAGGCATTGATTGTAGGACTTGTGCTCGAGGTGCTCCATGCAGCAGTGTTGGTCCGTTTGAAAGGTTACTACTGTGGTTTAAAGATGGCACACTGTGTTGCGGTAAACTATTTGATTTACGTGCCCGCTTATTTTTCTGCTGGTTTCTGCTTGACAGAGAAGTCTCGCTCTGTTTTCTCGTCGTTGCTTGTTTAGGCTGTTTAGGTAATTCAGCAGTTGTTTCACCTTCTTCAGGAGCGTAAAGTAACAGGTTTTCCACTTGAGCTATGATTCCTATTTGCTCCGATAGCTGAATGGCCCTATTAGCAGGAATCCAAGTGCCTTGGTACTTACCGTATCCACCCTGAATTTTTTCGTGCTCTCCTGTCTGAACATCACGTTCGAGAATTCGAGTCCTTCGAGGTTTGTCATAATCAGCAACCTTGAGAAGATGGGTAGCATTAACCCATCCATCGTCTTGCCGTCGCATAACACTCACATTATTGATGGTTATTACCCAAACTGGCACATTAGAATATTTAGCCGCAAAGACTTGAGTCATATCTTATATGAAGATGGTAAGAGAACTTAAGTAGCTCTGCTTCCACGTGAATAGTTCTTTTCAGTATGACCCTTTCTAGCCAACCTTTTCTTTATGGATTATCAAAGCACACACTGGGACCTTGTGACAATATATAGAATCGCGATTTAGGAATTGTCGTGAACGATGGTTCCTTGCCCCGCGACATGCCCTTACCCGTGATTTTCAGCTGTACCGGTGACGAATATAAGTAAATCGAGAACATAAATAAATCAGACATTTAAATTAGCACTATTCCAGTCTCGTACGTGATCTTATTCCATTGTTTCAGTAAAAGAATAATACTGCTCGTGAGCCATATATATTTGTGAAAACTTACTAATTTGGCCTAATTATATAATGAAATCATTACTTTTTATTTCAACAAATACGAACAAGTAATTTTCTTAGATTTTCAACATACCTTGAGGTGAACTTGTGTGGTCGAAGTCAGTACTATTATCACAACTTTCAGGAGCGGTCCTACTGACCCTGGATTACTAAACACCCTCCCCCCCCCCCTAAAGGAATCTTGAAAGCGACATTGAATTTAGCTAGCAACCACAGAATCCTCAACACCTATATGTTACCTATTACACTTCTTAATGCAGCACAAGGCCAGGAAATAACTGTTGAATGCAAGAGTGGCAGAATGTATACCGGTAAAATGCAGGCCTGTGATTTGTTTATGAACATTACACTCACAAATGCTAAACTATCTAGTAAAAATGTAATAGTGTCATCTGAGGTGGTTCCTGAACTATATTTAAGGGGATACTCAGTTAAATATATCTCAGTCCCTGAGGATCTTCTCTCAGATATCATGGATGAACGACAGCAAAAGCGTCAAGAGCTTTATGGATCTCAAACACCACGAAGAGACCGAAGGTAGATAGTATTTATTTAATGATATCTTTATGCTTGATTTGTTGTGATTGATATTTTTGCTCCCAGTTAGAAAAGAGATCGATTTGACATTGCATCTAAATCAGGTTTAGAGACCCCCAATTATTTAGATTATTGAGAGCTGTATATTATATACATTATATCAATTTAGTTTGATTCCAGGATCAAAATTACTCACTTGTGTTGATAACTAACGTCGGGTCGGTTATCACGCCGTCTCCATTGTTTACTTACCACATATGTCTACACACCACATATGGAATTGCATAGATTTGGACCTATTAGACGGCGCTGAAATACTAGCTGAACAACGAGTAGCTCAAGAAGACGATGGAAGCTCCAGGTATTTATTAGGGCATGTTCAGTACCGTTTGAACCAGTACGAGTCAGCTAAATTGACGACAAGGAAACACGTCATCAAGGACCATAAGAGTACTTTGCTAAATGGGAGAAACTCAGTACATCTAGGATGTTTATGGGTCTATGCAATGTGTTGCTTAAAGCAAGAGCAATTTCGAGCTGGTCGTGAGATTCTTGTTTCACATAAAGAACTGTGGGCGAATAATGCTAATGAGGCTTCAACAAATACAGTTGTGGCCGATCGTGGGGAACCTACTGCTGCTGCTTTTCATTTCCTTCTTGGAAAATTTGAAAATGAGCTTAAAAGCGCGAATGGTGTGCTCGAAATGATTACGTCGGCTCAACTTAATCCCCTACTGGTGGAGAACGTGCTAGCATTAGCAACTAATTGCAACGTCGATCTCAAAACTGATTCCATCTTTGCACGTTTTACTGGAGCTGTCACCACTAACCCACTTTTATCAGAGGTGGTCTCGGAAAGAGCTGAAAATGAAAATATAGCTGCTACCTCCACTCCGCGTCGTCGAGAGACCCCCAGCAAGCTATTGACTACGCCAATACCGGTTAATAAAGCAAAATTCACTCAACATTTCCAGACGCCGCACTCACAAGCACCAGGATCTATTATAAACTGGAAAAGAAGGGCTGATGGAACATCATTTCCTAACGCAGATCAAAACTCATCTTTCTCTTTAGGTAGAGGCGTATTTCCTTCTACCCAGACCCCATTCAACAATGTGCTAGAGTCATTTAGTCATGATAAATTCTCATTGCCGGGAGGAGTGTTGGGAGGTACGATTCTTGGTGGATCTTCTGCTGCCTTCAAGGGATCGGAAAACGGCAACATAAGCTCTGTTTCGTTGACAGGTTCTCTAGAATCACTTTTCATGGCCTTGAATTTGCAGTCACAGGCTGAGTACGCCGAGGCAATCCGTGTCCTTAATGCATTAAATCCAAAATCAAGGACTGCTCCGTTTGTTTTACAACTCTTAGGGAGTCTCTATCTGGAATCAGGCAGATATAAAGATAGCATCTCTGAGTTTGATAACCTTCGTAAAATTCAACCAGATAGAGTTAGAGGTCTTGAGTTTATGTCAACTTCCCTCTGGCAATTGAGAGACATCTCAGGTTTAGCAATGCTAGGCGGAGAACTTACTCGTCAGACGTCACGAAGTAGGCGTGATTGGCAGAGCTGGTGTGTTCTGGGAAATGTATTCTCTGCGCATAATGATATTCAAAATGCAATCAAGTGTTTCAAGAGGTCTATTTGCTTAAAAAAGACTGCTTATGCATACACGTTGATGGGTTATGAATACGTTGCAAATGAGGAACTTGACAACGCTACCCGAGCATTTTGTGATGCATTGCATATTAATTCTCAGCACTTTAGTGCCTGGTATGGATTAGGATCAATTCAATTCAGCCTAGGACAATATGAGGATGCAGAGGTTTATTTCGATCAGGCACTGAGGCTGAATCCGAATAATGCTGTCTTATTATGTTTCATGGGCTCAGTTCTGGTTGAAAAAGGTTATTTGACCGGAGCTATGGATTATTTCAGCAAAGCTTGTGCTCTTGAACCTGGTTCACTCGTACCAAGATTTCGCAAGGCGGAGGCACTGATGGAGTCTAAAGATTTTAAAAATGCTTTAAAAGAGTTAAAAGAGTTAGAGAAGCTAACACCAGATGATCCAAATATTCAGTTGGCAATAGGACAAGCTCATAAAGGTCTTGGGGATGGAGAGCTTGCTGTTCAAGCCTTTACGAAAGCTCAAAATCTCGCACCAAAGTCAGCATCAGCTATTCGTAGAGAGTTAAATTTAATTTGATCTTATTTACGTAGTGGAAGTTCCTTAAAGTTACTAATATTACAAATATAAATATGTATAGATAAATATTCCTGATACAAAATTCATTATGAGATCAGAGGTATAATTCGTCATTTCGTTAGCGATCCAATGTAACCTTTGGTTTTCAGTCGTTCAGCCATGAGCTCTTGAGCCTTCGGAAGAGTGATCGTAGGAAGTTTGCAGGTCGATATTACTGCTGCGGATTCATCACGTTCAATAGTTGCAATAAGTAGCGCTGACTTCCAAGATTCCATCTGTTCTTCAGACTCGGCGGCAAAGTAATGTACTTTGGGAGCTGTGAAAGCAACACCCTTTTTATAGCCTGGGCCAGGAGGAACCAGTTTGAAACAGTGTCTCCCTGCACCTGTTCCAACCGCACTTAAACTGACCAAAAGGTCAGAATCCTTCACAGGTAGAACCCTGTGGCCAGTTATATCGATCAATCCACGCTCCTTCGTGTCTTTAAAAGAAGAGAAATATGATAAACGGGTGCCATGCAACGTAAAGAATCGTTTTGACCATGCAACGGACCCACCGCGCTTGTGTAACCAGCCAGACTTTTCAGCAGAAGCAGAAGATTCCTCAGCAGTAACAGATTTGATACCTTCCTGAAATGCACTAGTCTTCTGTTTCACTAGACCCGGTCTCATTAATGACTTGAAAGTACTCGACTCTTTACCAGCCGGAGAATCTTTAGGGGTTGAGTTAAACGTACCAGAATTAAAACTGCTCGAGGTTGGAGAATCTGCGCTAAGACTCTTCTTAGGACTTGATGAGAGCAAGGAAAGAACACTGGATCTGCGTTTTTGCTTGGTAGAGTCAAAAGATAAATTACGGGCATGGTTGGTGATCCCTTTATCGCTAGAGGTACCATTAGAAGCAGCAGCTAAACGCTGTGCTGAAAGTGCTGAGCTTCGGGACCATTGTCTGTGGTGACCAACTGAGGATCGCTTGGTTTTCTCTGAAACTGCAGCTTCTAGACCATTGTCCCAATCATCAACGGTTTGAGTACGATGATGACCAAACCCATTGGTTGCAGGTAGTGAGTATCGAGAAGTTGCACTTGAAGAGTGCCGGTGATGACCACGTCCACTACTAGCTGCCTGCGCGGCTGCAACAGCCGCCCCAGGCATTTTTATTGAAAAGTTAGAATTTAGAGAACCAGTGACCTCCTCCTCGAAAGCCTGTTGAGGGTGAGAAGGTGATGGTAGAGGAACAGGTACTGTAGACGTTGAAGGGTTTGAGGTTGCCCGGTACGAGCTGGGAATTGTCTGGGAATTGAAAGAGGCGTAAGATTGCTGTAATTGGGGTCGACGCTGCTCGGGAGGTTGCTGAGTAGATCCATAGTTTCTCTGTGACTGTGGTTGCAAATCGGAAAACTCAAAATTACTCTGTTGCATATTTATAGGGGTCGATGTAAATGAGTTTGCCGAGGTATGAGCAGTAGGAGATGGCGAATTCATCATTTGGGGGTTTACAATACCAGAAGGTAGACCGCGATTACCAGGACTAATCGGTGAAGTTGGTGAAGTAGGAGACATTGCAGAATATCCCACTGCCCTGCGCATATTACGTATCTCTTTCTCAATCTCAAACCGTGGTCCAAAACTTATTATGTCTATTTCCTTTAGAGTTTCCCTATCCATCTCTAACAAAATGGCTCCTGTAATTCTATGAGTTGAGAACTTTTGAGCATCTTCAGCAAGTCCTCGCGAAGCAAAGTATGCTTCTACATGAGTAGGAGTCCACTGCAGCACAGAAGTCAGTGGGATCCCTGAAGCTGACGATGGAGATGATAACATACTTGACGACGAGTTTAATACTGTTGTCAGGGGCGATTTTGAGATGTCAACTGTTAGTTGAGGCTGGTTTTGAACTTCTGGATAAACTTGACCTTGAGGCTGACCTTGAGGCACATAAGAAGGTGAAGAATATGAGGTACTCGATGGAAGAGAACTGGGTCCAGCTAAACTAGAGGTGGAGTTTTCGGAAGATAATTTCCGGGATAAATTACTAAGACGAGAATGTTTTATTTCATCCAATCCGCCATTTACATTATTAGGACCTTGATCACTAATGGAAAGGTTTGACAAAGGCTCACTCTGATCATTAGCACGACCCACATCTTGGCTGTGTAAGATATCTTCTTGATTGTATTGCTCTGCAATAGCTGCTACATCAGGAGGAAGGGAAACAACAGTGGTGGTGAAGGTTTTAGGAAATAGTCCTGTTTGTCCTGATCGTAAGTTTCTCCCAATGAACCAGGCGTCATTAAATGCACTATCATCTTCAATCACCTCGACATAGTCTCCGCGGGTGATATCGAGTTCGTCCTCAGATCTTCCTTTGAAGTTATGAATTCCTAATAAAAAATCACTTGTAGTATTTGCAGGCATACTGAAAGATTATTTATTCCAACTATGTTTCAGCTTTATTTCACTTCTACTTCTTGCTTTTCTTACTGCTTGAAATACTTCCGCTTCTACTGTTTAATGCTCAGAAATTAGTTTCCTTCTATCGTAGGTATATATATTTATTCTCAACCTGAGCCAGAACAAAGTGACTGAAGTATTATGTCATGATGCTTAGGGTTGTCCTTTCAAAACCTGGCACTGTGCTGTCCTTGCCTTAACCTCATGTCATGTGTACATTGTCTATGGTTAGACATGCCCAACTTCCCCATATGTTGTCGGCCCTTGCAGATCTTGATGTACGCTAATGCGTGTATGCAGAGCTTATACACCTACCTGAATAGTATGTAACCTCAATTATGAAAAAGATAACTCGAATTATATACAAGGCTTTAATATATATATATATATATATTGTTAGTTAAAGACACGTTATCTTATATGCGGTCAGTGAGAGATGCAAATGTTTCATATGTTGTTTACGCCGAAAGTCTCGTGTCTTGCTTATTTCTATTCTTATCGCGAGAATTTGCTTTGATTGAGGGTGGCTGTGATGTGTTACGAGTGCGTCGAGGCTCCAATTTGTCGAACGAGCATACAAGTTGGGAGCTTATGTTCATCATGGCCCCATAATTGCCAAAGTCACCACAATAATTGGGAGCACTGAATACTGTCACAAGCCTTTGGCCACCAAAAAATTCATATCCATCTTCAACAACCATATGCCCTCGTACTACCAAATCTACTTCAAATGATTGGCAAAATTTCTCCAGAGACCGCTGGCCAAAACAGAAGGAGACACCACGATCATTCTCACTCCATTCCTTGACCTGAGGATCTGGATCTGACCAGAGTAAATCAGCTATAATTCCTGTTTCAGGGATATCGGTTGGTCTTTGTATTTTGTCAATTTGATTTCTTTGTGACAAACTTGGTGATATACCACCATGAACACAAAAAATTCGTTCTCCGACTATGGCAGCGATAGGCAGGGTGTTGAACGTATCTATGAAACATCTCCAAGCCTTGAGAGACGATCTGCGCTTGCATTCATCATAAAACCCATAGACCTTAGTAATTCCAGCACTTTCGTGGTTACCACGCAACATATGAATATGCTTCGGGTATCGTATTTTCAACAGCAAAAGAAGGGTAATCGTTTCGAGGCTCTGTTTACCTCTATCAACGTAGTCGCCCAAAAACAAATACTGTTGGTTAGGCGGCATACCACCCTTCTTCAAAAGTCGCATTAAGTCTTTGAATTGACCGTGAATATCACCAACAATTTTGATCGGTGCGTCCAGTCGAAGCAGAGCTGGTTCATCTAGGAATAGGCCCTGAGCAATAAGATTTATCTCCTTTATTTCTGCAATGGGTAAACAAAATTTACGTTCAAGAGATGATTTATACTGTAGACCAGCAATACAAACTTGTTTTATAAGATGTTTTATTGGTAGATCGATAGTAGCAGACAATGTGGATTGGCTTGGCAAACATGGTGAACTAATTGATTCTGAGCTGGAGCTAGAGTTGGAGTTAGAGCTAGCAACTGAATCACTAGATCCAGACGTGGTGGACCCGAATGATGATACTGATTTCCAAGTGAGAGATCCGGGGGATGCTGCAGCGTCATCATCCATTGAAACTGTTGCAACTTGTTTCTTGGTCGCACTATTTGCAGCATCCTGCAAACTTGCTAAAGCACAGCCAGGCTTTAGCATAGCTCCATGCACCTGTTCAGAAGCAACACTAGTTTTTCCAAGAAAATATTGATCTAGTGTAAAAGCACCAATAGAAGTGCCATTTATAGCCCGATCGATGATTGCGTTGTCTAAGGCGTTTGTGCTGGTATGACAAGTATCAAATTTACCAGACCCCTGATTAGATTTATATTTTTTTAAATGCTGGTTATTATAGCATAGATGTGGGTTTAAAGAGCGTGAACCTCGTATACCAGGGTCATCGTCTTCTGATTCTACTATAGTATTATTACATTGTTTCTGAGCATTGCGTTCAACGGTTGTTCCCATCAAACTATGGCTTTATAAGAATTTAAAATAAATGTGAACTGGATTTACAAGACCTCAGTGATTCAAGACAGATAATAATTGTGGTGTAATGATAATGAAAGCGCAACTTGTCTCTAACCTAAGCCGGTCGAGGGGTTAATAATATTTCTTTACCTAATATTGTGTGGTTAAAACTCCCTTTCCCGTCAAAAACTAAAAAGGACACGGTAAGGGTTGAATGATGGCGTTTCCAGTCCCTTACCCCTCTGCACGTGACTTTATCAGAGAATGCTTTCGCTAGCCAAGGATTGATTATAATTGTAGTGTTGGAGACTTTCTGAGGCATTAATAGGTGATTTGTTGAGTGCCATTTATTCCATTCTAGTTATCTATCTTTCGCTAATTTGTGCAGCTATAGCTTAGTATGAGGAGAGATCGTTTTGGGCGCCACTCGGCAGAAAGATTAGATAGCATTAGTGGATATATCTATAAACAAGCTCGTAGATCAACTCAGGGGCAAAAAGATTTGGAGAAGACTCAAGTCTCATCCACTATATATATAGGTAATATGTCTTTTTACACAACAGAAGAGCAAGTTCATGAATTGATGTCCAAAGTTGGCCCAGTCGTGAGGATAGTTATGGGTCTTGACAGATTCAACAAAACTCCTTGTGGTTTCTGTTTTGTTGAATACGACACTCATGAACACAGCTTACAAGCAGTTCGATTCGTAAATGGAACCAAATTAGATGACCGAATCATACAAATTGACAGAGATCCCGGTTTTACAGAAGGTCGTCAATTTGGAAGAGGTATTAGTGGGGGTCAAAAACGGGATGAGTTCCGACCTGATTTTGATGCAGGAAGAGGTGGATATGGTGGCCAAGTAAGGGAGGATCGAATGTAAATTTATGGATATAAACTGTGGCCAGAGTGGAATGAATTATCGTGGTATATGTATATATGAATGTTCTATCCTATCAATCATAACGAGGAATAATAAATACAAATAATAAATAAATATAACCGTAGCTCTGTTTAAACTTTCATACTGCCAAATATGCGATCATACTTCTGCCAAAGTGTCAGTGGGTTGGTTGAGTGATGCTCAGTTTAAACGATTCTCACGTTCCGGAGAATTTTGTGAGAACTGGCCAGAGGAGGAGGTGTTATCATTATTTAACCCGTTTCGTAGCGTTTGAACCTTCATTCGACGTTGGCTAGCAGGAAGACTACGCCTTCGTGCGTTAATAAACCAGTTTGAGACTTGAACTAAGCTCAATCCAGTCTGTTCAACGAGACGCATCTTGTCATCTTCAGTGGGGTAGGGATTTCCTAGATGAGACGTGAGCCACTCGCGTAAAATGTTGGTGACATCTTTGGGTAAATTTCCACGACGTCTAGGGGCCTCGGCTACCAAATGTCGTCCTGTATTACTATCAATGACATGAAACTCAGGATGACTTTTACGTTGGCTGTCAAATGTTATGTGCACTGAGCTTTTACCGCTTATGCCAGTATTGAGCTCACCTCTTGAGTCTAATGCCGACCTCGACTGTTGGTAGGCTTGTGCTAGTAATTTTTCTTGTTGTTCTTGCTGTTTTTGTTCTTGTTGGTACTGATGTTGGCGAATTTGAAGCCTCTGCTGATATTGCTGCTCCTGCGGTGATAACTCAGTAGCATAAGGATTTTGACCCACACCGAAATAAGCAGGGTTCAAAAAGCCATGTGGGGGTTGTGAGGCCTGTAAATTAGACGACAAGGAGTTGGTGGGGCCACCTGTAGCGTTCTCCACGCCAGAAGTAGTAGAAGTGATGTAGGGTGTTGCAACAGGAACTGACGCAAAATAACTAGAGTACGGCAAAATTCCTGGGAACTGTTGCGTGAATGGGTAATAAAACTGTGATGCACCAGGTGTAGTAGAAGGGTAATGAGCTACTGCCGGGGGTTGGTTAGCAGTATAAGAGTATCCTGCAGGACTGCTTGTCTGCTGTTGAGGCGCAGGTTGTTGGGTCTGAGATAGAGGCTGTACTTGAGGAGCAATACCTTTAAGCTTTTGTTGATCTGTCACTTGTTGGACTAGCTGATGTCCAGGTTGATGGGTCTCAAATGGAGATCCTGCCAATTCATGTCTGGATGATTCAAGTTGCTCAGCTGGTTCATTTGACGAAGGAGTTGCTCTCATAAAACTATAGACAGGTATTCTTGAAAACTGAACATCTTCCTGTTTTTTAGGAGCTGGCTCTACAGGTTTTAGACCATTAAGATGGCTATTATGATTGAGCCTCAAAAAGTCATTAGGAGTTTGTTGTTCATTCGTTTTCGTTACCTTCGTATGCGGTCTATTCCTATCTTGGTTATACATATCATCTTTTTCTAATTCCATGGCTTTACGCTTGGATATGGTCTCTTCCTCGTTATCACTAGCTGTGTAACTAACATAGGGGTTTTTAGAGTCTTCCTCTAGCGATACTTCCTTGGGTCGACCTGAAACAACTGATTTTTCGAGCTTCAAGGTGTGGGGGTCTGAATTAAGGCCAATTTCAGAGTGATTCGCATTGCTAGTTCCTTCAGATGTCGCTGATCCTTGAGGACTGTCGGATTCAGACTTTGATGGTTCACTACTATCCGAGTTGGTACTTGAATCGTTACTCTTTCGCTTACCATTTCCATTTGAGAATCGGACAGAGCCAGGTTGTGTATCCACTCTGTGAGTATGGGGATCCGAAGTATCGATATGGGACTTGTTGAGGTCATTAATAATGTTGTTGTTTGCAGCTGATCCATCCGGTTTGAGAGATCCCAGCACAGCAAAAGCTGGTGCAATCTCCGAAACAAGTTTGTGGATCGGAGGTAATTTGACTCCGTCGCTTTTTATATTGGTATTAACACCACTCATAAGATGTTATTAAAGAAAACTGATTCTGTCAGAGGGAAGTTTAAAGCACAGGAAATCCAGAAACAAGCCTTTAGAGGTTCAAACGTGGATGCCAGCTCAAATAAGATTTGCGTGTCTGATACAACGATTTTATAACGCCAAGGTAAAAATAATATCGAGTCAAACAAACTGAGCTTCCAAGCAAAAGCCCAAAGATTATTTGTACAAATGGTCTGGGTTCAATTCAATGTGGACTCTATTATTTGACAGTCTTGACCTTGATCTATTTGATATAAAGGGATTGTTGGGCTAAAAGTTGTAATCTTATAAATTGGTCGTAATGTTGCGGGATGATTCTGACCTTGTCATCTAATAATCGTGGAGGGAAAAGAATATGCAGTGTGCCCACCGGGCGGTAACGCTATATCTGTCGAGAATTTACTCTGAAGGGTAGGGGTTGATTCATTGTGCGCCATTGCTAACAGCTATAGGAACCCTTTTAGCAGTGTTTCTAGTTTCGAAAGGTATTACGAGATGTTGCAGTGGGTAAGGGTATTTACTCTGTTTCTCCATTGTAGTTGTTAAGACGGCCCAGCCGCACGCAAGGAAGCCTCTCTATGCGGCTTGTGGCATATGCGCCTTCCTAAAAAAATGGGCAAAACTCGTTTTTTACGAAAATAGTAATTAAATCAAACAGATATAATAAGATTTTAATTAGCTATATATACTTTTAATTTGGAGATTCACTTCATGGTAGATGATATTTATACCTATAAACTACTTTGTATTCATTCCAATATTAAGGAGGCTGTTTGGGAAGGAAGGGTGCATGTTACATTGCTAAGTAAGCAAATTGTTTAGGGTTTGGAATGCGTGGGCCGGTTTAAACATGTGTCAACATGGGACTTTGCCGCTTCTACTACCATCTAGCACTCCAAATTGACAGATTGAAGGATAAATTCGACAACAAAGCGGCAGTGACAGATGCACTTAACTCTTTGGTGCCACTTTTTGTAAAGCCACGATTAATTTGAACAGATAATTATGCCAAATCACTTTTAATAAAAATACAAGTATATAACCTAATCTTGAAGAGCTATAGTCAAATTGAACAGCCCTCGTTAGCGATAGAAACATACATGATGATTTCAATGTTTAATCATCTTGCTCTTGCCAATGAACAAAGTAAGTTAAATAAGTTTTCAAATATATACACTTTATTAATTATAATAATGTGACAATACGATAAAAATACAGTGAGTCAACATAAATTTCAACCACATACCAACTTTTTTATGCGTCAATGTCATTGCTGTTTACCATTTTTTGCCCTTTTCCAACTGGATAGTGTTTGAAATATAAATAATGCAGTTCCCATAGTCAACCTAATGATACCTGCACACTATACTTAGGTGTCTAAAAAACCCATGTCACCTAAGCGTTCTATGCATTCCCACTGCCCTACCTTCAGAAATGTAATCATATGACATGCATCCATTCTTCTGGAGGGGCGGTACTCAACTACATACTAAAAATATGTGAGGTATAATTGATTGATGACTAATTGTATGCGGGTATAGCCCTAATCGAAATCTCTATTATGTCATTTATATGTGGAAAATATTTAATATCACGTGGCTGTGTTTGGGACCACTCTCCCGTTCTGAATAGCTTCCTAGGCTGGAGCGGGCCCTCTCTCGCCAGAATTGAGAAAGCTGCTTACAATACAATTTCAACTGCTAAACCGTTCAATTAAAAGATGGCTCGTGGACCCAAGAAGCATTTGAAGCGCGTTGCTGCGCCTAAGCACTGGATGCTTGACAAGCTCACTGGTACTTATGCCCCCCGTTCATCACCTGGACCTCACAAGTTGCGTGAATCGCTCCCTCTGGTTGTATTCTTGCGTAATCGTTTGAAGTACGCCTTAAATGGTCGTGAAGTCACTGCTATTCTTATGCAGCGTCTTGTTCAGGTTGACGGAAAGGTTCGTACTGATGCCACATTCCCTGCTGGCTTTATGGACGTCATTTCTTTGCCCAAGACTGGTGAGAACTTCCGTCTTGTTTACGATACTAAGGGTCGTTTCGCTATTCATCGTATTACCGACGAGGAGGCTCAGTACAAATTGGGCCGTGTCCGCCGTGTTGAGGTCGGCAAGAAGGCCATTCCTTACCTTGTCACACACGACGGCCGTACTATTCGTTACCCCGATCCTGATATCAAGGTGAATGATACTGTTAAGATTGACCTCGCTACTGGAAAGATCCAATCTTTCCTCAAGTTTGAGCAGGGCCAACTCGTTATGATTACTGGTGGTCGTAACTTGGGTCGTGTCGGTGTTATTACTCACACCGAGCACCACCCTGGTGGATTTGACATTGTTCACGTTAAGGACGCTCTTGAGAATGAGTTTGTCACTCGTCTCAGTAACGTTTTTGTCATTGGTGAGGGTACCACCCCTCACATCTCCCTTCCCAAGGGCAAAGGTATTAAGCTTAGCATTGCTGAGCAGCGTGACCAGCGCTTGGCCCAAAACTAAGTATTTAAATATATAATCAAAGAAATCATACAGACTAAGCCTTGCGTTTCAGGAAACTGTTAGCAATTATCATTATACTGATATACTAGATGGAGTTTTCTGGTTTTTTGAACGTTCCAGAGAAAGTATCTGAGAGTGTCCAGATTATTGTTCTCTCTACATCTGTTTCTTGGCGGCATAGAATAATAATGATAAGAGTGCTCCTGTACCCCGTTTCCTGGTATCAATTTTTGGACTTATGTCAGTTTTCGGCACCATGAATCTAGACTTGAGATTTAGATTTAGATTTAGATGTCTTCTCAATCAATTGCCAATTTACTCGACTAAGCTTGTTAAAGTCACTCTTTTGAAAATGCTGTTTTATATATAGGACTGACTTAGTGAACCCTATTCAGATAACGTATGGACCAGATTAATTAATCGCCCGCCAGAAAGAGTGTAATTTGATATGGATACAAATAAATCATGATAAAACTACTGTATGATGTTAAGGTAATGAATAAAAACCTATTGCTAGTGAGTCTATCTACTGCGAAAGCCTCTTTTTCTTATGTCAAAAATTCAAAACAGTTCAGATGATGCTCGCTATAATGAATTAAAATATTTCGGGATGAGGTCAATAATTGAAGGTCCTCCGTGAAAGACCGGATTATAGAGGTACCCGTGACCTGATGACTCCAGTGCGTCCTGAATAAAACTTGCCAAGAAATCATGAAACACAAGGGAGACTTCTAGCTCACTTTGGTACTCAGAGGCTTGTATAACCGTTTGAAAAGCATTAGGAATTTCATAAAAGGTCCATGGGGTGTGCTTGGTATCGTCTCCATCTCCTCCATTGTCATCGTGAGTGACGTAACCCCAAGATCCTCCAGAATTGGGGTTTATTGCGGGCCTATCATCTTGTGTAGTTGAAATTTGGCTGTTTATACGGAATTTATTCTGCAAAAGAACTCTATCACGATTGTTAAGATGTGGTAAAATTGTATTGGCTACACGAATGGGGATACCTTTGAGGTAGAACCATTCATTTTTGAAAGGCGAGAGAATATAACCAGTGTCACGCGTAAACGGTCCTTTGAATAAGTCAAATCTTACTCCACCCGTATTAAAAAATATATATCTTGTTGTTGATGCAATTTCGGCAGGACTTTCTATTAAGGGGAGGATCTTTTGCTGCAATAATGAAAAAAGAGACGCTGTTGATGGAAATGGCGCACGGTCCGTGTAAAAGTTCCGAGGAACAGTTGCCAATTGTTTATCTAAATCTAATTTATCGCGAGCATCAACAAGTTTCTTCGTCACTTTGGCACCGTGCTCGGTGGCTAGTTCCTCAATAGCTTCTAGTCCAACATGAAATGCCATAGTCCTTTGATTGAAATCAATGTAACGTCGAGCAAACTGTGGCGGATTATTTTTATCGAAGGATACACTTGACCACCCTACAGTTTCTAAATACCTCCCAGATTGCAGCGCAACAGCATAATCATCATAAATCTTATAATCACGAATATGAGAGTGACCACCAAACATATGTACAGGGATAGTCGCGTTCACTTTTCGTATCTGGGACAAAATTTGGCTAAATTCAGGGAAGTGACGAGGAGGAATATGACCAGCCAGTACTATATAATCCAGAGTTGGAAGAATTTCCTTAAGCACTTCTTCCTGGAACCAGGGCTTTGCAAGCTCATCCTCTACGTATGTGACTTTAGTAACTTGCTTATCGTTGCCATCGAAATTGAATAGAAACCCCAGAGCAAGAACCTTGAGATTCTGATTTTTCGTCCGAAAGACCCGGTATTTTTCTCCTAGAGGCACCCATGTAGACCCAACGGCAATTTCAACGTTGGAGACAATATACCGAGACCCAAACTTGGCCCGTATTTCATGAAATTCTTGAAGAGATGCAACGCCTCTATACAGTTCATGGTTTCCAATCGTCACAACGTCATAGTCCTGTTCGCAAAATATTGGTAAGCTGAATTTCCCATCATGTTTACTAGCGTCACTTAAGCCATTGCCATCATGTCGGTCCCCAGTATCAACCAAGATAATATCTACACCTTTCTGGTCAGCAATTGTACGCATACGTTCAGTAAACGAGATAAAATCCCCCCAGTCGGCACTAAACTCTGACTCTAGTATGTGACCAGCCAGCCATCCATGAGTGTCTGTGGTGTGTATGAAGTTAAGATCCCCCCATTGCAGAGGTCTTAGCTTATCTGAGGAAATAGGTATGTGCGCATGGGGTTGGCTTTGAGGGGATATATTAGGAAGGAACGAGTTGATGAATTCCCAGCTCAGCGGGAAGGTCAATGCTGGGATTGAATTCAAAATCAATGGTAACACAGTCATTAATTGTTTTCTCCAAGCTATCAAGTTGCCCGCGATAGTGGGTAGTCGGAACTACTACATATTGTCAACCACATATACAATTCCCTTGGCAGCAGAAATATATTCTCTCACGTGACCCAAGTAAAGTCCTTAACCGTGTATAGCCAAATTTCCATTGGCTATTCCCGCTGACAACGATTAATATAATACAGCCATGGGATCAGACACAAAGTATCCATCACTCGATGGCTCAGATGGACGTATTATTCCAAAATTTAGTAAACGTGACGCAATTCTAGACACGTGCAAAGCAGCCGGTGTGGGTGCTCTTTTCGGTCTCAATCTTCTTCTGGTTCGCAACTCTCTCTCTCCTTCTAGAACCGTGACTGGTGGGTTTCGAGGACATGTCGGCATTGTAGCTAGTCTTGCAATGGTTGGAGGTGCGTATGCGTTTGGGGAGGCTGTTACAGCGAATATCAACGAGCGTGAAACCCCATATAATGGTGCTGTTGGAGGTGCCTTTGCTGGTGCTCTGTTAGGAGGCCAGCTTAAAAATTTTGGTAAACGCAGCGTGGCGAAGTCTCTTGGTGGTGCTTTTCTTTTAGGTCTCACCACCGCAGCATTTCAATGGGGGTTCGATCGCGGTCACACACATTCAGTTCAGTCGGTAACAAGCTCTAAAGCTGATCTCTCAGATGAACATCCCAAGCAGGGATTTTGGGAACTTGTGCATAGACGGCCACTCTCGCAAACCGTAGATGAATTGGGGGATCTAGCGAAGCAGTTTGTAAAAGAATAATGACTCAGATATATAAACAACCAACTTTCGTACTAGGTAGAATAGTATTATTATATATTACATGTGTCGAAGGAATAGTATTTAATTTTTGATAAAGAATATAAGCTAGATGGTCAAATATCGTAATGAATACCGAAAGCTCGTTACACGATATGAAAAGGACTGTAAAACAAAAATACTAGGAGGTCTACAATAATTTCGTGGCCTGCTCTCGATTAGACTAACTAAGAGTAGTGTAAAATAAGTTATTAGGTTATGTGAGAGTTATGGGCTAAAAGAATCGGTACGCCGTAACACGTAGAAGGCTCCGACATCTGATCAAATATATACAAAGGATGGATCAATATAAAAGGGACCTAGTAGTAATCCGGAAAGTTAGTCATAAGATAGCACAGTGAGTCAGTCTATAACTTTGATCTATAGTTTTTTCTCGGCATGACCAGTCGATATAGAGTTGAGTATGCACTTAAAAGTCACCGTCGAGATAGTTTCATAGAGTGGATCAAAGGTTTGACTGCCGGGCCTTTCGTTCTCCATGCTGGATCTGTAAATCATTTCCGCATTGGCGACGATTCAAAAAGCAGCGCTGAGGCTCGCAGAAAGTATGCCGAAATCTTTAAAAATGTAGAGCAATTGATACATCAACACATTGAAAATGATAATGAACAGAGTCGGTTACGCCAAATGGTACCTTCAATTGGTCATTTTTTTACCGACTTGCCTCTTGAGAGGGCTTTTTATGTTCAAGATGAGAAACGAGCAATATCTAAGCGTAGGATGGTTGCCCCGTCCTTTAATGATGTTCGGATGATTCTTAATACTGCTCAAACAATGGCTTTGAGTGGTATCGGCGATAGCCGAGTCCGTCTAGTAACATTTGATGGTGACGTCACTCTATACAATGACGGTAGCTCATTGCTTCCTGGTGATCCTATGATAGATCGCTTATTGGGTCTGATTAGTCGTGGTGTATATGTAGGAATAGTAACTGCAGCGGGCTATCCTGACCCCGAGGGAACCATGTATATGACTAGATTGAAAGGGCTCGTCGAGAAGTTGACTTCAGATCCTGCGTTCACTCCCGAAATGCGTAGCAGATTGCTGATCATGGGTGGAGAATGCAATTATATGTTCCGGATGAATGGAGAAACCAATAAATTAGAGTTCATTGACCGTGAAAAGTGGGCTACTCCTGATATGTTAGCGTGGAGAGAAGAGGATTGTGTTGAGTTGATGGATAGATCGGAATTGCTTTTGCGCCAGCTGGTTGCCAGGTTGGGCCTTGACAGTGTTGCCCAAATTCTTCGCAAGGAACGAAGTGTGGGGGTTATTCCTCGTCCCGGTAAGCATATTCCTCGCGAAGATCTTGAAGAAATCGTTCTAAACGCCGATAATATGCTTCAGTGCTGTGAGCTCACCCGCAGAGTGTACTTCTGTGCATTTAATGGTGGTTCTGACGTCTGGGTAGATATTGGCGACAAGCGATATGGTGTATTGAGTTTGCAGAACTACTTGGGTGGCATAAAGAATGGCCAGACATTGCATGTGGGAGACCAATTTGCATCGATTGGTGCCAATGACTACAAGGCTCGACTTGCCGCTAGCACTGTATGGGTCGCAAATCCAACGGAGACTTTGGATATCATGGAAGAATTCCTTGGATACATGGATGAGTATAAAAAAGAGACCCTCCTAAACTTTGGCAGATAGATAAAATGCTACTTAAGTTGTTAATTATTATCTAGTTTATTGAAGATTCTGGTTCCCAATATTGCATCTTTCCGTATAACCAATTCATCAACACAACAACACCCTAAGTCCATGTGCTCCAGGTAAGGGCAATGTTATGCACGCAATTAAGTCCCTTACCTGACACAGAGTATCTCCCCCTCGCCCAAATTGTAACCCCATTCTTATCCTCTGATTTGGGATACTATTCTGTCTTAAACCTAATATTCTGCAATTTAACTAAGCTATTATCCAAGGAACTCAATTGACCTACTTATCATCATACTTGATACTAACGATGTTTGGAACAATTGTGACTGGTGCGACGGCATTAATTTTGCCGCTTTTTGCGTCATATCGTGCTCTAGCATCAAACGATATCTCCCTGATTCGTCCATGGCTTATGTATTGGGTGATATTTGCATCTTTTCAGTTCGTTGAAACCATTTTTAAACCAATTCTAGATTTAATCCCATTTTATGGTTTAATCCGTACTTCATTCTTGATTTGGATGGTTGCACCTCAATCCCAAGGTGCCGTACAACTATACACTACTAGACTGGAGCCATGGCTACGCAGACGTGATGATTTGATAGAATCAACAATATCTAGAACTCTCGATTTTGTGCACAGTTCATTCCTAGGTGCAATATTGGCCGCTTTCGGAGTCGACTTGCCAAAACCTTATGTAAATGGTCCTATATCTTCCGACACGGCCAATAATTCCACAAGGTTTACCGATATGTTAGTTTCTCGCTTCCGAGTTCCCTTCACGCCTGATTTGCAAAATGTCAGCAATTATATACCTACGATGTTGACCAGCGAGAATGCCGATATGGTTCGGAGTAAATTAGTAGCATTACTTCGCAATAGCGATGAACCTCATAAAGATGATCGTCGCGATTTGACCTACGCTGCTTCTGATGCGGATGAGTATGATTTCTTAGACTCTCCTAATTCTACTCCGTCGCCACCATCTGCTGCCCCCACCAGTTCCTCCTCGGTTAAGGTAGAGACTAGCAGCGGACTTACCAGTGGTGGCGTCACTGAAATTAAACGCCGCTGGATCTAGTTATTTCCCTCTAGATCAACATCATATACGATTATAATTAGGTTTCTTCTAAATTATTATTATGCTTTCTATTTAGTTGGAGTTATAAGGATATTCCCAAACACGATCCTTTCTTTTCCAGGCAAACCGTTTCTTCTTTTCAAAGTACTTCGAATCACAGTACTTGGATTTGAAAGTTCTAATAAATGATGGGTCCCAAAGTTCAGATGCGATACCTAGATCCTTACAGCATCTCATTAAAGCATTAGACTTACAACCCTCCATAGCCGTAGTAATACCCTCAGCATTAAAGTAGTCCATTTCACCTCTACTTACAGATACCAAACGTCCTAAGCACACCAACCCATATTCTCTCGTAACCTGTCTTTTGGTAACTAATGTCTTCGTTCTAGGAGCAATTCCCCAGCCACCAGGACCGAAAGCCCTGTTCAGAATGCGCCGATACTTGATTTCTGGAAGATAAATAAGCCCGTCTGGAGTCACCTCTACATCTTCCGGAACTACAGGGGCCATCAATATATCTATAGCATTGGTATCAAACGGTTTAGACCCAAGCCCTTGAAAACTTGTAGTCCAATCTTCATTTTGAGAATCAGCGATTTCTAAATCATGAATGTTGGCGACAATCTCATCGGAATCAGTTGTTTCGAGCACAGAGGTCGGCGTTGATCCAGACAGTAGGTTGGGAACAATTTGAGAGTTCAAAACATCTTGAGCAGCTTTTGGTTGCATTGTGTTAACATTAGTTTTGTCGGTGTTGATTGAAACTCTCGGTACTGATTGTTGCGAAAGAGATTTTGATGGACTATCAGCGATAGGTTTTGTATATTTTGATTCAACTCGAGATACTGGTTTCAGTGGACGGGCACGAGACAAGGCTTGTTTACCAATTGATATGCTAAATCGTCTCATTACTATGATAGTAGTGGTGTATGGTAGCCACAACAAACCCTCTTGACCTAATCTTTTTACTTATTCGATACACCCCACCCGAGTGCACATATTCAATTGTTAATCTACACCACCGACTGCATTAGCCATGGCTAACTATATATTATGTATGCAAAATACAACCTAAATTAGACAAACCTACTTTGAACGAAACTGCTTACTTCAATTAGCAATAACTTACTTAAATAACAATCACGTGCTCGTCTATGCTATGCGTCACATGATAGTCTTTAAGTTTTCCGGTAGCCGGCCGGACACTTGGTTCTCTGTATGTCAGGTGATGTTATTAGGGTTGAATTATATATTACGTCAGAGGTATTTCAGTTGTATTTCTAGTAGTGGGTAGTTAGAACACGTGGTTAAAATTTTGGAGTAGGTGATGGCAACAAGATACTATTAGTAGTTGGTAATCCAACCTTTTTAAAAAGGACGGAGGGGGAAGCACACTATGTTACTGTAGGTCGCTCCCTACAGCGCAAAGCAGGTAGTAGTGAATACATGAACAGAAATTTATCAAGAATCCCTTGTAATCGCCTTCTTTTTAAGGGATTTATCTTTTCTTCTTTGAATATCTATTCCAGAACAAGCCTGTCTCGTGCTCTATGGTCTACCAGATATTCTTGGGATCATGCCAGATTATACTCTACAAAATTTGGGAAAATAGATAAACCAACATACCAGTTGACATTCACATGTAAAGCGTGCTCTAATCGGTCCAGCCATTTGGTAAGTAAGCAGGCTTATCATAACGGCACGGTACTGATACAGTGCCCATCCTGTTCTAACAGACACCTAATCGCTGATCACCTAAATATTTTTGGTGACGGCAAAAAAACCTTAGAAGACATATTGCAGGACAAAGGTGATGGTGAGGCTATAAAATATCGAAAGGTAGATTTAAATAAGGTTGGGGATATAGAATGGGAGGGTCAAGGACAAGATCCAGAACAGAGTTAGAATAATAATGTTACATATATAAGCTTAATATTTTGAAATTACAAAATACAACAAAAATGCTCAGGGTCCTTTATGATCATTAAGAGAGTCACACGGCACTTCCTAAAAGTTGGACATCATCACAGCTTGTAAATTTTATTGTATATTGTATGAAAAAAAAACCAAGCATTCTTTCTTGCATTCATTTTCAAACTGCTGGCTGGTACACGATATTGTTGGCACACTATTGCATTTAACCGTTGTTAGAGTAAATGAGGGTACGGGGTAATATACCTCTGCGGCTCCACCACTCCTACAAATCAGATGGTGAAAGGTATCAACTCTACAGACCACTATGGGGCAATAGTGCCTATGTTTTGTCCCTTCGAGTAATAACTATCTCTTATATAACCTAGCTATCTCATTATCTTGATTATCTCTCTCTTCTATTATATAAGAGATGTTCACTAGTAAGTACTAGAAGTCAACACGTGATTGATACACCCTGCTACTAACTTATAAGGAAATAGAGTTTGATGACCATGTATAAATAAAGTTCAAGATATGAAAATTGAATTGACTGAAATTTCGAAAAGATCCACATCAATTACCTTGCGTCCTTCTAATACATCAATATCACAATCACTTTCGCAAGATGTAAGTATGGACAAGTTTAATCCCCTAAAAGGCGAGCTTGACGATATAACAACTAGTCTTCATAGTGATTTGCAGTCTAAAAGAGCTAGTTATGATGAATGGTTAGATTATGCACAACAAAAGACGGCACCAGGGTACTTTGAAAATCAAAAGCTTCTTCTACCTACGAAACGAAAGTAGCTAATGAGTAGCGATGACTTATAAGATATGTATAAAAAAAGCTATGACACGACTATACACGGGTATTAAATATACTGCACGATTGCGGTAATGAATTACTAAAAATTCGTAAAAATTATAGTTTCTCGCTCACTTTGAGTGCCTTAGCGAGTCTCTGAGCTATCTCTGAGCTTGCTTTTCCAAAATAGCTCACAACTCCCTTCTGTATTTCCAAATTTGCACCACTAACATGACCAAGGATATTTTTTATCAAAGCATCATCTTGTTTAGTTTCCTTATAGACTTTCCACAATGCTGTCGCATGGCTGTAATCACCATCATCTGACCAGTGAAATGCAGAAGCTGTACCAACCCATCTCTCATGCTTAGTTAAAGCCAAACCAGTAACTTCAGGTGACTTTTTATAGTTTATAGGTGCAAAGCTTGAAGGATAATTGGGCTGTGACCCATAATTATCAATAGACATAGCACCATCGCGAGCGAAAGGAGCGTGAGCAACTGGACAACGATTGACTGGGATTTGATGGTAGTTGGTGCCAAGACGGTAGCGCTGTGTGTCTGGATAAGAGAATAAACGAGACTGCAGAACAGGGTCTGCACTGGGTTCCCAACCAGGTACCATATTAGCAGGGCTAAATGCAGCTTGCTCAATATCTTGAAAATAATTAGTCGGATTCTGGTTGAGTGTAAACTTTCCGAATTCACGAAGAGGAAACTTCGATTGGGGCCAGGTTTTTGTTAAATCAAATACACTAAAATCCAGCATTTCCGCTTCCTGGGGTGACATGACCTGAACATAACAAGTCCAACTAGGGAATTCCTTACGTTCTATAGCTTGAAAAAGGTCTTGCATAGCGTAGTCAGGATTATTTCCAGACATCTTACTAGATTCTTCATCAGTCCAATTTTTGATACCTTGGTCAGTTTTGAGGTGGATTTGGACATAACTGAAGCTTCCATCCTTTTTGACCCACTTGTAAGTGTGTCCAGAGTAACCGTGCATATGACGAGAATCCCTAGGAGTACCACGATCACTAAACAGAATCATTACCTGATGTAGAGTTTCGGGATTTTGGATGAGAAAATCCCAGAACATATTAGCATCCTTCAAGTGCGTTTGAGGATTACGCTTCTGTGTATGTATGAACGTCGGGAATTTTGCCGGGTTCCGGATGAAGAAAACAGGTGTGTTGTTATACACCCAGTCCAGGTTTCCTTCATTTGTGTAGAGCTTTACACTGAATCCTCGAGGGTCACGAGCACTATCAGAGGAACCTGATTCACCACCAACTGTGGAAAAGCGGGTGACGAGCGGAGTTTTTTTACCAACTTTATTTAAGAAATCAGCGCTGGAGATATCAGTTACATCTTTTGTGACTTCAAACTCTCCAAAGGCACCATGACCTTTAGCATGAACAACACGTTCTGGAATTCTTTCGCGATCAAAGTGTGCTAAAAGATCAATCAAATAATTGTCTTGTAAAAGAAGAGGTCCCGGTGCGCCAATCTGTTGAGAAGCATAAGGAGAAAACACAGGGCAGCCCTGGGTGGTTGTGAATACAGGTTTGCCGTCTGGTTTGGGGTTGACCATTGTTCAGAAGAATGTACTGCGTGAAATATTCTTCTGAGTTGTTGTTTTTCTAACTTAGTGAATGTCGCTTGAAAGGAAAGTGTGGAGATCAGGAGCCTATTTATTCTTGTATTTATTTGTTCAGGTTAAGGGATCTCGGCAAATGCGCGGGGTAACATTGCATATGCCGCCAACATTATATGTCAATTCAAATTTGATGTCTCCCGACGCAGTGTACAGCTCACTGAAATTTTAAGTGTGCTTTGAATATGTCCAGACAAATCTAAATATTGGAATGAGTGCGTAAAGTAGCTATGATGTAAATACTATACAGTTCCTCTACTACATTTTTGTAGTTCTCTGCCGTTCGACCCTAAATAATTGATATAATCAAATCTGATTTTGATTGGCGGATATTCGGTATGTCGTGGTTTGTCAGTGAGCACATGAATTGGTATGTATTTTTAACTGCTACGAGGGGAGCACGCCGACTGCAAGTGCAGATTTCCAGCAAGTATGTTTATTTGAGTGCAAATTTATTAGATATTAATTGGTTAATAGAACAAAATCAGCCCTGTTATGAAAGCAAATAAATATTTGTAGTTTTCAGCAAGTCACAAGGGCAAAAATAGAGACAGCATCAGTCTTCGTCTCCATGCCAACTCAATTGAGAGCCAGATAATGCACCTTTCTTCTGTTGACAACAATATTACTTTTACATATCATATACATTCTGTGTAAGAAAAAACAACCTACAGTACTTCAAGAGGAGTTCTCATTAATTCTTTCAACTAACCAATCCATTCCCTGTTCAAGACCGTCTCCACGAATTGCTGAACAAGGAACGATGGTCCATGAGCGATCTTTCAACTCAGAGAGCTTTAGTGTTGTAGTGATTTCATCTGCAGCCAAAGCACCTGGTTGGTCCTGTTTGTTTGCAAAAACTAGTAAAGCAGATTGGCTTAATTCATCCTCTTCTAGCATTGCCTTCAGTTCTGCACTGCACGTCTCTAACCTATCCTTATCTGTCGAATCAACTACAAAAACTACTGCTTGAGTTCCATCATAATAGCATCTCCAGTACGGTCTTATTGTTGTTTGTCCACCAAGGTCCCAAACATTAAACTGTAAATTTTTATACTGAAGTGTCTCAACGTTGAATCCAATTGTAGGTACAGTAGAGATCACCTCACCTAGATGAAGTCTATAAAGAATCGTTGTTTTACCAGCTCCATCCAATCCCAGTATAAGAATTCGATGTTCTTTATTTGTGTTCCATAATTTGCCAAAAAGAGAGCTGAAAGTAGTGCCCATTTTATCTTGTGTGTGTGCGTCTAGAATTTGTCATCAAACCTTCGCAACCATATTTCATCATCTCGAGAATATAAGACATTAAATTCAAAATAAATTTACAATAAATGTATTAAAGTAAGTAGAGTATTTGGTATTAATTACTTAAACAACCAGCTCTCCGATTTCTGGATATCCCGCAGATATCTTAGCAAGCTCATTTTTAATAAATTTAGGCAATTCAGAGATTGGAACATCCGTTCCTTGATCAGCTTGATCACCCTGTCCAAGACGCTTCACTTTCGCCATTCCATTTTTGTACTCTTCTTGCCCAAGGATGACACATAGCGGACAGCCGCTCTTTTCAGCAGCCTCAAACTGCTTAGGAAGTTTAGGCTTGGCTTTATACATGTATTCACACTCAATTCCCTCGTCCCACAACTTTCGAGAAATTGCCATTCTTTCTGGTAAAAACCCAGTCCATTCGGGACCACCGCCAAATGCCATGACAAAGACCTGTGTTGAAGTAGGCCTCAGGTGGCTGTAAGTACCTTGTGTTTTCAGCAAGCTAAATAGACGTTCAACACCAAACGAAATTCCAACACAAGGAATGTCTCCGTTTTTTCTAACTGAAAACATTCCAACTAGCTTATCATATCTTCCTCCAGCTGCAATAGATCCAACTCCAACATTTTCACTATTGTCGTAGTCTTCGGTTGTTCCGCTCTTTGACTTTCGATCACTTTTGCTATTTCTCACCAAAGTTTCGTCCTTAGTAATGGGTACTGCTGGGGGTGCAGATTGTGCTGTGACAACCTCGTAAATTAGCCCTGTGTAATAATCTAGTCCGCGAGCTAAACTAAGATCAAATGAAATTGAATCATTGACTCCAAAACTTTTCAAAAAAGGAAGCACAGTTTTCATGTCCTGAACACCTTCTTTGGCAGAAATATTCTCCATAAGTGGATCAGACTCAAGTCGGGAAATCATTTCAGATAAAGATCCCTTCAAGCACACGTACTTACCTATTTTCTCGGCAATGCTTTCATCCAATCCCTTTTCGTTAGTCATTTCTCGCTTGACTTCATCCCATGGTTGTTTATCAAGTTTATCTACTGCGCTGCTAATAGTGCGAACTTTGTCATCTGGAACTCCACAGAAAGTGAAAATACCATCAAGTATCTTCCTATGGTTCAACTTAACCTTAAACCCTTTAATACCTAGAAGTTTAAGAGCTTCTACTGCCAAAGCAATAATCTCAGCATCCGGAACCATTTGGTCATAATTACCTGCGATGTCAAAATCACACTGATAGAACTCACGCATCCTGCCTTTAGTCATAGCAGGCTGGTCTCTTCGGTAAACTTTGGCAATATGATAGCGTTTTATGGCTTGTACATTGTTCATAGCTACATATCTGGCAAATGGCACTGTCAAGTCGTATCGAAGTGATGTAATCTCGCCTCCCTGATCTTCAAGGTTATAAATCAGCTTTGAGTCCTCACCATATTTTCCGCTAAGTATTTCACGAAGCTCAAATACAGGAGTATCGATTGTAACTCCACCATGGCGTCTAAAAACAGCTGTGAGTGTGTCAAAAATACGTTGACGAATCACCATATCTTGGCCATCCCAATCTTTGGTGCCCTTGGGCACTTTCAGATTAAATTGCACTTTCGAGGACATGGATCTAACAAACCTTAGAACCTGAATCTTACTAGCTGTGTAAGGGGATTTTTCAGTGTTGAGAAGTTTTTAAGGAGACGGTCCCTGCTTTCCAATGTGAGGTTTTTACTACAGAAAAAACCCAAACCGCTTTTGGGGTTGAGGGTTTTTCACGAGGGCTGGTGCTAAGAGTTTGATATGAAATTAAAAAAAAAAAAAAAAAAAAGAGAAACGATTGCTTTTAAAATTTTTAAAAGAAAAGTCAGGCTTGTCATAAGATCATTGAAGGAACGATTTGACATTTTTTTTCTTAGTTTCAATCAGATTGTCTATCACGTGGTTCTATATACTATGAGATGGAAACTAAGAAGAACATATTATATTTTAACCTACTTTTACTACGGTTCATTGTTTGCAAAATAGGATCGTTCAATACCTATTGAAGGGTTATTTGTTGAATATAAAACACATACCTTTGAGAAAAAGACCTATATCTCTATTATAGTTGGATTTTATAGTATAAAGGAATACTTTGTCATTCTTAGTTCGAAATCCCTGTTGAATTATTTACTAGAACTCAGAACTGCTCTAAAGTTGATGGATACTGCTACTAGTCTACTTCGAACTGTTTTACGTGGATTCTATAGTCAAAAGGCAATAATTGTTTTTGAAACTGTTCTGGTCCACCATGTGCTGAGTGATCGAGAGTTGGTTATCGCTACGGGTATTCCAATAAAAGACATACGAGTAACTTGTGCTAAATTGAGAGATGATCATCTATTGAAAGAAGTGAGTCACCGTGATGATTCAGGATTCAGAGCTTTTACTCAAACTGTTTTTTATATACACTTCACTGAAGCTGTAGACGCTGTGAAGTGGAAAATTCATACTATGGAATCCAAGATTAAAGAAGAATTGAACCATAGACATAATGCCCAAGACTTTTTGTGTGATACGTGCGGTAAGCATTATGAAACAATTGATGCTTTAGCATTACTGGATCCTTTAACCCAACAATTTTTGTGTGAAATCTGTGGCTCTGCATTGAAAGAAAATGATCCGTCTTCTCCAAAGTTTGATAAGGGTTACGGCAGAGATCAGGGTAGCCATATGGAAGAATTTATGGTTCAATTGAGACCGGTACTAACGATGCTCAAGCAGATTGATGAAAGCACAGTACCTGAGAATTCTCTTGAATCAGAATTACAGAAACAGATCCCTCTGGAGGGTTATGAAACAGGATCACAAAGCTACAGCTTGCCCCCTCATTTGGCTGGATCAATGTCTGCCTCTCAGAAAGGGAATAGTGCTGACTCTGGCCTGACAATCGCTGGGTCCAGTGATTCTCGCCTTCCCCAGCAACAACAGTCAACTTTTCAAATCAATATCACTTCTGAAGCTGAACAACAGACTCAACGTGCGCAGATCCAGGCTGAGCAAGACAGGCTTGCTACCGAGAATGCTCTCCCTGAATGGCACTCTAAATCTACGGTTTCAACCTCAATAAACTCAAGCTCACAACAAATGGACTCAAAGGTATCCTCTGTCTCGGATTTTACCAAATTGGGTGCATCATCTACTATAGAAAAATCATCTACTTCAAGTACTTCTGAGAACGCCATGGATGCTTATTTCAAACGACTTCACGAACAGCAAAGTAACGAAAATATGGGTAGAAATGGTCTTGGTACCGGTGACGATGATGATGATGATGATGACGAATTTGAAGAAGTTGTTTAAGGCTTATTGAAATTATTCATTTATATTCTAAGATGAAAAAATAAGTGTAGTTATCTGCCAAATATCTAAAATCATAATTTAAAGAGGTCACTCTTGGGTAGAATTTTATTAAATTAATCAAACTGTACCTTTTTGCCTTTAAACACAGCATTGTGTTGTTGTTCTTTCAACTTTTGTTTGGCTGCCCAAGAGGGATGTATAGGCTTTGATTCAAACTCAAGCTTTTGACGCTTGAAAGCTAACTGACGTTCATCACGCTTGCGTTTCTTTTCTTGCTTTTCACGATGTTCCTCATCTATCCGTTTCATTTCTTTTTTGACATGATTCGCTCTATTTCCGAATTTCTGCTCCCATATTTTCCTTCTTGCACGTTGGCCTCTTCGATTTTTCCTTATGGGTTTTTCAGATTCGTTTCGTGCAATTGTAATATCATCATCATCTGACCCACTTATGTATCCTTCATGAAGCTCTGGTAGACCCACATTTTCTTCGAAAAATGGATCATTGTCGTCACTACTTAACAAACTGGTTTCGACAGAATTTTCCGTTGACTTATTATTGAAGTCGGAAAAATCCTCCTGCTTCTTCGGACTCTCTTGGACTTCGTGTTGAGACAAGACATTGCTCGATGCTTCGTTACCCTGTTTCAAGTTTACGTGATTTTTGGTAGTTTCAAAAAGGCGCTGGAGAGCATTTTTCACAACTTCTGCTTTACATATTCTTGAATTTATATTGATCTCTTCCAGAGACATAGATTTCTTTTTTGGATTATCATCAGTTTGAAAGTGTTTCGAAAAATACTTTTCAACAATTCTATGAGCCCAATCGTCAGCATTAATAGTTGATATAAGGTTAAGCTCTTTGTTCATCGTGGTTTGTTTGTCAATAATAGTAGGGGTTTCATTAGCAGCTACCTTGAGTCGCCTTCGTATTTTCAAAGGTTCCATTTTGATAAACTGTTTGAGATATCTCCGGATAATATTTCGGGCATAAAACTTTTTGCGTTTAACGATTTCATCATTGAGTTGAGAAATTTGGCTTTGCAGCTCCTTTCTGCCTGGCAATATATTACCAGATTTTCTCAACTGCTCTAAGATAAATTTTGTGCGATTTATTCTGTCTTCTTTTTTTGCTTGGGTTTCCAGCAGAGCAAGTTGAGCTTCTAGTAAATCTAGTTTCTGAATTAAATTCTCTTTCATTTAAATTAAATCATAATTTAGTATTTTTACTACAAGAAGCTTCCGAATACGCTGAGGAACAAAACTTTCTAAACGTATCGTGTAATTGATATAATTCCTCGCTCATTTACTGATGTCTTAGTGCGGTACCTACTACTACTATTATTACTTTATGTGTTTAATTTGAGACTTTAAGCATAGTCATTTTCTTATAGTTCATAGGAATTAATAATGATATATATTTTTTAATATCACTGAGTTCATAGGAATTAGCAATCTTACAAACATGTCTAAGATCATAAAATTTCCTAACAACCTTTGATTTAAATAAAAGTATTTAAAACCGAAAATATAATAACAATGACCTTATTATCATGGCACAATTCTTCCTTTACAAAAAAACAGTTATTCTAATTATTATTGTAATTATAACCTCAAAAGTACCTAACGCAACTTAGAAGTTCAGAAACAGGTGAAAGACATTTTAAGCGTAACTAGTACTCATGACCCGAGTAACTCGTATTCTTAGTTCACCTGCTTGTTAGTTACTCGATACGCTTGTGGTGATGATGTAATCTGTTACGTTATTTTGTTGGATTCGCTTACTATACCGTATATCGAGTAATATTAATTTAATATATTACTAATCCGTATGCGCTGTGTTAATATATTTGATTGATAATTATTTTTAACTACTAAGATAAAATCTGATTTCAATGTTTGAGAAACCCACAAATTCTTTAGTGTAATATTTTCAGTATCCTTTCCCCCTATATTTGCTTCTGTACAAATGAAAACCTGGTATCGCAATATCATTTTCAATAATCGATCTATTCTTTGCTATCTATAGCTACATTTGGTGGACGGCTTTTTTGTGATCCTCATATGAGCATATTTTGTTCCATCTCCAAACGTGTCAGGTGTTTCTGGCCTGCGTATACGTATGCTAGGTAGTCATGTGTGGTGTTACCCTATGTGTTTATCCGGGTGTTGGCTCATGATGGAAGATTACCATTATTGTGTCATTTTACGAGCCAATCAACTAGTAGATTCTTGTAGGTATATGATATCTGTAATATAAAATCATGACTGATCCTTGTGCGTAGTGGCTTTACCCGTATATTCTAAAAGTAATCTCATACTAGTCTCATCTACTGGTTACATAAAATGTGACTCTACTGTCGTGATGAATTCTTTGCTGCATTGGTATGGTGACAGTAGTACCTTCACGTCTTTGTCATTTGAGGAATAGTTTGTACTGTTTATTCTGTTGTGGTATAGCATTATTTCTGTGTTTTTGAATGTTTGACATAGCATATGTTCGTTTCTTGTTTCCCTGATTGTAGACTAGTCTTGTTCTGTTTGTATTTGCTCTGTATGTGCTAGCATCTACCTAGATATGTGTGTGTGTGTGACTATTCGAATTGTTTTGTTGTGTTTCTAGTTCAGTTGTTGTGTTGTCTATCGACTTATGACGGTGTTGTTGTGTCTATGTTCGTACCTGAGCTTGCCTTGTTGTTGATATATATCGACCTGTTGAGCTATATATATATATATGTATATATATTGCATTTCTACATGTTCGTTTGATTATTGAATTTATGTGTCTTAGGATATCTGTATAGTTCTGACCCTCTCTCTCTGAAGTGTGGTAATATGCTTCTGTCTTCCGCCTCCGTGTGCAAGTGGTGTTCGATATGTCTCTCTTTGTTTGCTTTTATTGTTTTGCGTTCGTTTGTAGTAATTCGTGTATGTTCTTATATATAGTTGCTCCTCTTTAGTTATACAAATGCCAAATAGATATATGTTAGCTATTTAGTGGACATATGCAGATATCGATCTGAGAAACAGAAGTAACATAGAACAACACAAAAGCACACAAGGCCAGAAAGAACATATCACATTCAAAACTACAGTTAAAACTAAGACACAATAATACTGGTTGAATTGACCGGCGGATACACGGTCGGTACTATACCAGGACACTATGAATCCGACCATAGTAAGGCAAGGTCTATTCATTCAACTATACACGGTAAGGAAGGGGAAGTAGTAAACAACTAATATGGTCCAAACATATACTATCCCTATCTATACCCATCAAGTCCAACATGCATATGCATACAGGGCGAGGGTAACACCAGCCATCATGCAAGGGATTTATAACCGCCTACAATCTCATTTAACAAAGATAATACCGCAAATACACCAATACTCCTCGATAGAACCAGACACTCACTCCAAATGCTTAAATTTCACATATTATAGTCAACCGGTCAGAGTTTATACAGTATAGCAGCTATCCCCCGGATGTAGTATTTCGAGTATTGCGGGAACACTGTTGTGATATCCTCTCAAAATCAGCTTCTATACGAGTCAAAACAACAAACTTACCGCTAAAATAGAATTACCATAGTGATATACCATAAATTATTCTACGACGAATAAGACTGCTACTGATCACTTTACTTTTATCTTTCGGACCAATAAATGCAGAGGGCGCAAAATCTAAACGTGACAACTACCCATATAGTTTGAAAAACCAAGGAATAACCGAGAGTGTTTCTCACACTCTATTATTAAACCAGTATCCAATTAGTCGGGAATGATTTCTGCCATTATACTGGAGAACCGAGAGGTTTTAACTTAACCCGACCTGATTAACCCTGGTTCAATCACAAAGTCGTAAGTTATAGTCTCCTCAGTGTCATTTATACTGGTACTCATGCTACACACTTGCCATCCGCTGTTATCAGGTTCAAATTATCAACTACATTACTTGGATCAATCACCCAAGAATGACTATTGTCTCAGTTCTCGACCAACAGTAAACGTATTTCAAATTTTAATCACTAAGTGCTCTATGTGTCTCATACAAACTTTGCTGCAAAGGTTGTTTAGCTATCAGCTTTGAATAAGCTGTAGAATACGACACAAGGTATTGTTAGGAAAGGTGGTTAAATGTATGTGATCATATATATATATAAAGTGACATACAGCTATTTATTTAGTGAATTGTTTCCCTAGTAAAGGCCCCACACTCAATACTTTCACATACAGCTTGCATGTCCCCAGTTGATCCTTTTTCCCTATCATTTCGTAGCACAATAAACTCGAATAATGACAACTAGAACTATTTTTAAAAGATTTTTTTTACCGTAACATTCCAATACAACATTAAATCTTGCTTCACCGCTTGCTTTCCAAAATGGACACAATATAACCTACGTGTTTCAGTATCGGTAACACACCTCTCAAAACATTCTTGGACATCATCTGTATCTACTTCAAGCAATTCTGTACTCAAATCTTCGGAGAACTCCGCATAAAAAGTAGAAGGATTCATTCGTAATGGCATATAGCGATCCTGTGCCAACTCCAAAGGGGTCTTAGGACTATTATACAGCTTGATATTTAGTCTAACAGAGGTGTCTGTAACTTCCTCCCACTCTACTTTTTTGATTTAATCATCAAGGTGATTGAATATCGTTTCCCATACGGCTCAACAAGCAGTTGATATATCCATAGAACTCGAAACCCTGTATTCGAGCCACATATCTTGCCCTTTAATGGAACCTATAGCGGAAACATGTCCTGCCAGTAGTTGACCCAACTTTAACTGCTGCTCCATCACACTTCTCGAAATCTCAGCCACTACAAGTAATTCTGACCACCCCTTCTTTGAGAAAGGTCCCGAGAGGAATGCCAGCACAACACCTGAGTTTTCCAAACATGTCTTATCTAGCAAAACTTCACTTTGTAGTTCTCGTTCACTTGAGAACATTTTTGAAGGAGATGCTTGGAGTGGAAGATTCTCTGAGGGATGTTCGTATAGTGGGCTTAATATCTGAGCAAGTTGAATAGTTGTATCTACGTCGATATTGCCATACGTCAAAAGAGTAATAGAGCCGAATAAACACTTAGGCAGACGGTTCAAGGTAAAATCCTCTAATTCATTTATTTGACTTTCAATTGATTGGTGATGGTCCAGAAGTTCAGATAACCGCAAGTTAAATTGTGGAATTGGTCCACTCGAGATCAGTTTTTGGAGCCTTACTATCTCTTGGTTTTTGAGCTGTTCTATCACATGTTATACCAGTTTCAATATCGGTCAATTTTGGATCACTTTGATCAGCATAGCTATCAAAAGCATATTTCAGAGAGGCCTCAAGAGACCGAATCGAGACGTTTTTATTTCCCACTAGCAAGACCTTTATGTTAGAAGGTTTAAAATGTTGAGCTACAAATTGATATGCGTGAGGAATTATCTCTGGATCATATGAAAATGACGAAAACTCTGGAAAGGTGGAACCAAAACATTCATCACGGACACCGTTAAAAGACATCAGACAGTCATCCCTAATGTTTTTAACATACCTTTCTTCAACTTTATCAAGAGCAAATTGACAGGATAATTCGGGAAATTCAGGCATGGTGAACATATCGGCCACTCTATCAGCCACCTATTTTGACTTTGAGGCAGGTACTTCAATTTGGAATTCACTATAGTGTTGGAAGACTTGAGAAACATATGAACACTTATTTCCCTTAAAAAATTCATTCAAAGATTCAGTGTAACCAGCATACCCAAGTTCCAATGCTTTTACTACAAACCAAGCCAGAGCTGGAATCTCTTGTGGTGAATGTTTTTAACCTACATTCACACGAATATGTATTTCGCAGTTTTCCTTCTCAGCGTCTTCTAAAAGAAAAGCTTCAAGGCCATTTTTAAGAATAACATGTTTATGAGGATAATCCAACAAATTGTGTGAGTCAAAAGTCGACATTGATAAGTAACTAGTTTCTAAATATTAATTGAGAATCAGTTCAATGAGTATTTTATGAACCTGTTTATATAGAGCTCGGCTATAATTACCGCTATCATCCGCATCAGGTGAACATTATACAGGAAAACCGGAAAATTCCTAAAAGTAATGCTAACGCAACTTTTCTCCACAAATAAAATAAGACAGCTCACAAGTGTCTTTTCCACTCAAAGCAGAAAATTTAATTGCACTCCTCATTGCAAATTCGACAGCAGAAAGACCAATTTGATGGTTGCCAAGCATGTCGTTCTTATCTTAACCCTAGTCCAATGCCACATGTTTGACATTGCAGAATGCATAAATCAGTCAGACTGCATAAAAAGAAAATGCCACATGCAGACCCATCATAAGACTAAGCCAATCATCAAGCCCGCTCGTAGTGTAAGATAATAATCTCACTGATCTGATCCTCTTACCTTACATTACCTTGCCCTTATGCTAAAGTATATAAAGCTACTCGTAGCTAAGTAAGTTCTAATTATACTTTTATACAATGAACGATTCGAAGATAATTTCAGCAATTGGTTTGCGGTTTACTCAAGTGCAATGCGGTGACCTACCAGTCGATTCTAACATAGTGGAGCAATCAGGAGATCAGGGATCGCGTGATTGAAGTGATATAGAGCTATTTGACAAATGTTCGGATCATCTGAATGACCTGAATACATTTCTTCAAGGGTCACTACAAACAGAGGTCTGAGCGATATCTGAGTAAGTGGTTTAAAATATATGCACCCTGAGCTGAATGTTGTACGTTCACCTCATTTAACTTATTAAAATTTGTAAGGCATTCAAGCGAGTTTCCGATTTTAGCCACTCTAAAAGAAGTGTGTGAACCAAGTTGCCTATACAGATAATAATAAGAAGCTAAAATGTATCAGACTTATCCATTATTATTAATTACTTTATACGCTTATTAATTAATTGAATTTTATATATATCGACAATTTCCAATATCATCAGGAGAATCATGTAGATTCTGCATATTCAAAAATTGGGTTGTACATAAATATATATGATTCTTGGCTATCAATTCTAAGGGCGGCGTTTTCCCGGAATTCACTGAATTGATATCTGAAAGGCGCAAGATTGCTTCGGAAAAATCGTGAATGTTCTTCATTTCTGTATTTATTTCTAATACATTGGTTTTAAAGTCATCTAATCGTTCCTTTCCATTTTTCGGATGAGTGTCTTAACTACTACGATAAGCGATGTCTCAGATGTCAGACCAAATCACATGTTATACGCCAAGAATAAAGGTATCGTATATTGCCAGAAATTAGAAGCGCTATATATTGGAGTTCTCAAATATGATATGAGGTTAGATTATATCTATTTTTTATATTTTACTTTGACGTGGTTATTATTATTATTATTATTATTCAGCTAATATATCTGTAGTGTTTCAGTTGGTTGGATTATTAGTTACTCGATATGCTGATCATGAAGGCTACGTCCTGGGTTGGGTTTTCGTGATTCGTTTAACATTTCATGCGAATGCAGATTGCAGATTGCATAAAATGGCATGAATATTCCATAAATATATTAAGATGTAGAAGTTCAATAAAAAAGAAAATTTCTAAATTTCTGTTAAACAATAAAACTTGACACCTAATGAACAATCAAGCTATTATACCGCACAAGCATAATGCACTTAATCGTTTCTTGTTCTCTCGTCCGATCGAGGAAATCCCTGAGACAAGAAAAGAGGGCGCAGAAAAGTCAAATACACGAAATATCATTTTATTTAATTATATAACATCAACTCTTCGCTTGGGCTTCAATAGAGTGATTGTACCCAATGATATTCCCCAAATCCCCGAGCCAGATCGTGTTGATATCTATTTCAAGTACTATCATGATTACATTGCCAAGAACAACCCTTCTAGTGACACTCACTTTTTAGAGATCTGGGCTATTTTCTACGCACTGAGTGGCAAGTTATTTCTTTTGGTAATCCTCCACCTTGTAGAAATTGGATGTAATCTTAGTGCCAGTGTATTATCTCGCAAACTCTTAGAAGAGGCTGAAATTCTGACTTCATCGCCTTCGCACCATTCTCATGGGAAAGTGTCTGGGTATACTGTCGGGTATTGCGCCCTCCATACGTTGGCTACTGCCTCCTCCATGATGTCAAACTACTATTCAGTCATTACTGGTGATCATGTCGGTGCTGTTATGACAGCTGCAGTACACGAGAAGATGCTCAGACTGAGCCCTCAGCAACGAATGGACTTTCCTGCCTCTAAGATTATCAGTATTTGCGGTGATGACTCCATAATGGCCAGTTATGCCTTACCGCAACTGGTTAGTTTAGCTCTCATGCCTATCTACTTTGGGGGCGCACTAGGAGTACTGATTTACATGATAGGTGTGTCAGGATTGGCAGGTGTGGCAATTTTGGTGGTTCAGCTCTTGGTTTCAATGTTGATAACTTATGTTCTCAGTTCTCTGAGACAAAAGTCAATGCCATATCAGGACCGAAGAATCTCTTTGACTAGAGAAACTATTAAACATCTCGATATTATCAAGTTTCATGGATGGGAAAAGTCGTTTCTAAAACTTATAAAGTCAGTTCGCAAAAGAGAAGCCTCTTACCAGAGGTACATCCAATATGTCAAGTCATTCAATCAAGGTTTACTATATTGTGCTCCCAGTCTAGCAGGTGCTTTGACATTTGCTGTACGTCTGCTGATAAATTCTAATACATTCAATCCAGCTATTGCATTTCCTGCTCTTTCAATTTTCAGCATGTTTGATCCTATTTTTGGAATAGTGAACATGGCACTTTCCTCCTTAGCCAATGCTATTGTAGCGTCCAAGCGTCTCAATAAATTTTTTCGTCTTTCTGAAGTTCCTAGTTATGTTAATTATTCGCAGATGGCTCAAAATGAGATTGCTAACGTGTCAGATGGTATATTTTACTGGAATGCTGTTAATAATGATGCTTGCAAAGAGGAAGAAAAAGAATCTATACCTAGAAACGCTATTGTTCTACGTGATATTAATATTTCTATTAAGCGAGGTAAGATGCATTTAGTACTTGGATCCGTTGGAACTGGAAAGACCACTTTATTATCAACATTCTTATCATTGGTGCCTAAAATGTCAGGAAACGTTAATATTGCTGAGGGATCTAAAATCTCGTCGGTGATGTCTCTTTGGTCTCAGTCTGATACTATTCGTAATAACATACTTTTTGGTTTGGAGCTCGATAAAGAAAGGTACAGCAGCGTAATCAGGATTTGCGATTTATTGTCTGATTTCAAGCAGCTCCCTAACGGAGATCTTACCTATATTGGTGAGAATGGGCTAACTTTAAGTGGTGGACAGCGAGCTCGTTTGGCACTCGCAAGGTGCCTTTACAGTGATGGTGATGTTATTATTCTAGATGACGTCTTATCCGCTATGGACAGCCACGTTGGAAATCACATTTTTCGCGCCCTTTTAAGATTGGTTAGGACTCAAAGCAAGACTATTATTTTCTCAACCAATAATTTAAAATTTACGAAACATGCAGATAATATCATTGTCATGGATAAAAAGCAAAGTTGCAAACAATATGATGTTCATGAGTGCGATCTAAGCGATATTATCGGAACTGTGCAAGACGTTGAAAAATATGTCCCCGAAGATTTCAGTGATGATCTAGAAGATGTTTCAGCAGTATTAATAGAAACTAAGGATACTAAAAATTCTAACGTGCCTATTTTGAAGCCAACTTCTGATGAGGAAATGGGTGCTAAGTATACAGTGAACACTCAAATGGCAAATGAACAGCGCAGAACTGGAGCTATTCATCTATCAACAGTATTTCAATATTTTCGCTTGAATTCTATACCTGAAGTCTCTATTTGTATACTTGAAATAATACTGGGTGCTTCATTTGGTTGCGCAAATTCTCTAGTCAGTGTTATACTTAACTGGTGGACCAGTGATTGGGGTAACAGATCTCAAGGATTTTATTTAGGGATGTTCTCTCTTGATGCATCTTTGACTGGTGTATTTTCCATGCTTTTTTTAATGCTCATAGGTAGTACTGCAGTGAACTCATCATCCCATCTTCATGGTCTCGCTATTGAAGGGATATTTTACTCCTCGATAACTTTCGTTCAGACTAATCCACTTGGAAGGATTCTTATGAGGTTTTCACAGAATTTAGTGAAGCTCGACCTTGTTAGTAAACTTTGTTACTATATTACTACGTGAAAGTTTTTCAGTAATTGGATCCTGTATTGTCATTTTTGTATATATTCCGTGGACTATCATTTGTGTATTTGTCTTGGCTATACTCACGTACTTTATCATGACATTCTACCGGACCTCGGCAATAGAATTGAATCGATGTACCCAGCTCTTCGATAGTCAAGCCTTTGCAACCCTCAGTGAAAATGTTGAAGGTCAAGAGGTCATCGTTGCATTTGGGCGCATGGAACAAAACCAAGCTTTGATAAATTTAAGACTAGATGACTTCAAGGTTTCCAGGATGTACAGTTTTGGTGCTATTTTCTGGATAAAGAGTCGTTTGAGTTTGTTAAGTGAGGCTATCTCACTTATCACTATATTTTTGGCCGTATTTCAAGTATTCAACCTGAATGCGTCAGATGTAGGCACGCTGATTGTCACCCTGCCTACGTTACAAGATAGCATGTTATCTGTGTTTACTGTTTTTGCCAGAGTCGAAAACCAGTTTAACTCAGTGGAGAAGTTAAATGAGTATGCATACGAGCTACCAGTTGAAGGGACGATACATGCAAAACCTCAATTACCGGAGTTAATGGATTGGATACCGAGTACGGGTTCGATTTACTTCAACAATGTAAGTCTAAGGTATCGAAAAGCACTTCCCCTTGCATTACAGAACTTTACCGCCGAAATTCCTGGTGGTAAAAAAATTGGAATATGTGGTCGTACTGGAGCTGGTAAATCCACTCTTATTGCTGCCTTGTTCCGTCTAGTTGAACTCGATGGTGGTTTCATCAGTATTGATAACCAAGACATCGCGGAAGTGCCATTAGAAGCATTAAGGAGTAATATGTCTATAATCCCTCAACAGCCGGTTCTGTTTCAAGGTACTATCCGGTCAAATATTGATCCGTTCGAAGAACTAGAGGATGCCACAATCATTCAGGCTTTGAAAGATGCGGGACTGCCTGAAGATGATCCCAAGTTTGGCCTATCTAGCTTTGTTGATTCTGAGGGAGTCAATTACAGTCTTGGTCAGAGGCAAATGGTTGTACTTGCACGAGCGATAGTTCGTAATACGAAGATTCTAATTCTTGATGAGGCCACTGCTGCTGTAGATCAAGTGACTGATGAAAATATACAGCGGACAATCAAGCGTGTATTTAAGGACTGTACAGTTATTTGTATTGCGCATCGACTAGAAACTATTCTTGACTATGATTCTATCATGGTAATGGAGGCACCAGGACATTTAGTTGAACATGGAAGTGCCGATGAACTTTTTAAAAGCCGTGGCATCTTTCATTCCATGTGCCAACAAGCCGGCATCGATCTAGACAAGTAGGTATGAAATCATGCATAAAGTGCTGTACCCAAGAAAAGCTTGATAAGAATTGGACTTGCTTGATCACATTTGGGCCTGGGTATGACATTCTTTATTGATGCAACTTGTATTCTAATAGTGCATGAAATGTGCTCTATGATTAATGCTCGGATATGTTGGATGTATTTTGGGAGCAGTGTTATCAACTTTTTTTTATAACTCTAACGACTTCCATCTACTATATCAAGATGTTCCATTGTTTACAACTTTTATGGTACTATCAGCTACTAATTTTTATTGAAATTTGACGTAGTATCTGACAGGCGTTCCCTCGCCCACGGCCTGATACAAGTCCAAAATCGGATTACAATATAACCATAACTATTCACATCTCAGCCTAATAGGGTTCGACTTTGAGATGTATATTTAAGATAGCAGCAACGGGAGATGTTAAAAAATATTTTCGGCGTGCAACCAAGATCGTTGGTTGTCCTTGTACGTGATTGGGCTGAATTTAATTCTTTAAGTACCCAAATCAAAATAGTAAAATATAAGACTGACAATAATTAAAATACTTGTTGATTTCAATCCAACATTATATCTTGCTGCACCTCTTGCTTTCCAAAATGGACACAATATAACCTACGTGTTTCAGTATCAGTAACAAGCCTCTCAAAACATTCTTGGACATCATCTGTATCTACTTCAAGCAATTCTGTACTCAAATCCTCGGAAAACTCCGCATCAAAGTTCAAAGGATCTATTCGCAATGGCATATAGCGTTCCTGCGCCAACTCCAAAGGGGTCTTAGGACTATCATACAGCTTTGTATTTAGTCTAACAGAGGTGTCCGTAACTTCTTCCCACTCTACTTTTTTGATTTCAGCATCAAGGTGATTGAATATCGTTTCCCATACGGCTCGACTGGCAGTTGATATATCCAAAGAACTCGAAACCCTGTATTCGAGCCACATATCTTGCCCTTTGGTGGAACATGTAGCTGAAACATGTCCTGCCAGTATATGGCCCAACTTTAACTGCTGCTCCATTACACTTCTCGAAATCTCAGCCACTACAAGTAAATCTGACCACCCCTTCTTTGAGAAAGGTCCCGCAAGAAATGCTAGTAAAACACCTGAGCTTTCCAAACACGCCTTATCTAACAAAACTTCATATTGTACTTCTCGCTCATTTGAAGAGATCCTTGAAGGAGATGCTTTGAGTGGAAGATTCTCTGAGGGATGTTCACATATCGGTTCTAATATTTGAGCGAGTTGAATCGTTGTGTCTACATCGATATTGCCGTACGTCAAAAGAGTAATAGAACCAAACAAACATTTAGGTATGTGGTCTATGATAAAACTTCCTAATACGCTTATTTGACTCTCAATCGATTGGCGATTGTCTAGAAGTTCAGATAACCGTGAGCTAAATTGTGGTATCGGTCCACTCAAGATCATTTTTCGGAGTCTTGCTATCTCTTGGTTTCTGAGCCTCTCAAAATCCGGCCGATAATCCAGACCAATCTCGGTTCGCAAGATATTCGACAGGAGGGTAACTAGAGGTAGCATGAGGGGTGGCTTACATGTTAACCGAAATTCTAATTCACCCTCGACAACTTTGATATTTACATCAAACGGAGCATCAGAGTCCTTAAGAAGCTGGACTCGGTATTCAAGGAGCTTGGAGTACAAATTCTGAGTAGCAGCACCATAACATGAAAATCTTCTTGACTTAACTGTGAAAATGGCTACAGCTTCATCACATTTGGCTACTGTTTCATTGTGAGCAACGATACAATCACTTCTGAGAACTTCTTGAAGTCCTTGGTTAATTAGAGCTGGACCTCCTCGAGCACTGGGAAGTATAACTGATGGCTGTGGATATTTCATTTGAAGCCCAGTCGGCTGGATCTCCAAACGTTCGATATCATAAAGGAGGCCGTAAAGGCCACCTCTATGGGTTGCGTTCTTGAACTCACGACTTGAAAAACTTACAAACGATTTTGAGGGAACAAAGCGGTCTCTCATAAATTCTTGGAACGCTCTAGGATCAAATGGGCAAAAGAAAGGCAGCGATGTAACGTTGGAATTGAAAGTTTCGTAGCTCTTCATAGCTAGGACTTGGTAAATACCAGCGCTTTTCCAATTTTTATAGTTCCAGTAGTTTAGTTCCTTGCAGGACTCATAAAAATCTTGATGCAAAGGTTGTTCAGCTATCAGCTTCAAGTATTCAAAGACAGCTTCAAACACAAACTTATAGTTCTGCTTACCCACATGCGTAAGCTTCAAAACAATTTCCATAACAAAAAAATCGCGATGATATTCTCTCGTACAGGTTTCAAGACTGATGATAAGACCAAGTCTTTTAAGCATATATTGTAAGGATCCTTCAGATGATGTTTCAAGTATTTTACCTAGCAGCTGATCATAACAAGCAGGATAACCTGCTAAGCCTGGAACCTGAAATCTTATACAGAGTTGATTACCATCACCACGAGAGCATATTTCCATTAAATTACCTGAGAATAATTCTGCTGCTCTATCATAAGTTATTCCAGTTTCTACACCGATCATTTTTGGATCACTCTGATCAGTATAGCTATCAAAAGCATATTTTATTGATTTCTCAAGAGAATGAATCGATATTTCTTTATTTCCCACTACCATAATCTTCATGTTAGATGGTCTGAAATGTTGAGCTAAAAAGGGATACGCATGGGGGATTATTTCTGGATCATATGAGAATGAATCAGGATCTGGAAAGGTGGCACCAAAACACTCATCGCGGACACCATAGAAAGCCATCAGACAGTCATTCCTTGTGTTTTTGTAATATTTCTCTGCAAGTTTATCCTGCGCAAATTGGCAGGATGACTCCGGGAATTCAGGCATAGAGAACATATCAGCCACTCTATCAAGCGCTTCTTTTAATTTTGAGACAGGTGCTTCAAGGCAGAACTCACTATAGGGACTGAAGACGTTAGAATAATAGGAACACTTATTCTCTTTAATAAAATCGTGTAGGTTCCCGCTGTAACCAGCAGACCCGAGCTCCATTGCCTTTACTACAAAACGAGCTAGAGTTGGATATTCTGGTGGTGAATCTTTGTGACCTACATTCACCCGAATATGTGTTTCGCAGTTTTCTTGGTCAATTCCATTCAAAAGAAAAGCTTCAAGACCATTTGCTAGAACAACATTCTTATGTGGATAATCTAACAGATTGTGTGATTCTAAAGTCGTCATAGTCAAATATCTAGTTTCTAATTATTAAATTGATAGTAAATTCAAGTTTGAGAGTATTTCTGAATCTGGGTTGCTCATATAGTGGGTTACTTGGCTATAATCGCCGCCATAATTACAAGTGAGACATTGACCGCATCAGGTAAACATTATGTAGGAAAACCGGAAAATTCATGAAAATAATGCTAACGCAAATTTACTACGCATGTAGAATGAGACACCTTACAAGTGTCTATTTCACTCAAAGCAGAAGTTTTCAGGTGCATTTTTCATGGCAAATCCGACAGCAGAAACATCAGTTTTAATTGATGGTCACCCAATAATATCGTTCTTATCTAAACCCTAAGAGAATGTCACATGTTGCGCGGCTTAGAATGCATAAAACCCCTGTCCAGATTGCATAAATAGAGAATGCCACATGCAGATCCAGAGATGACTAAGTTCTCCCTAGTATAAATGTGAATTTGTGAATACTTCGAAGAATACTGATGGCTGAAATTGCTGTTTTATTAATCCGTAGTTTATTTATTTTAGTTAAAAAGGTTCTTCAATGTTCCTTGTTTCCACATGGCACAATATAGGATAGTAATCCGCTGAGCTCATCACTTACCTAACATGACCTTGCCCTTATGCTAAAATTGTCGAGGTTATGGGTTGACAAGGCAACAACTTACTTAGACAACAAGGATCCAGTAAAGCCAAGCTCGGTATGTGCTGCTTGGATTTTAGATGTATGAATTAGGTACAATAACATAAATATAACCCTTATATATCCACTTATTAATAGAATGGATGCCTTTAGTTATGCCTTTAAAGTTCAGCTCACTCTACCGGGTAACTAATAATTCCAAAACCTACAAATCCATTTGTAGTGGTTTGTTTGTGTAAATGTATCTATCTATTCTATAGTTCCTCGTATAATAATATCCCTTACCAATTCACCGACTCCTTGTAAGCACCCCGGGAAATTATTTGACGAAACACGTAACCTATAACTAAGGTGTGTCAGAATCACAAAATTAATATACATACAGGCGCAAAATCGTTTTGGAAAAATCATGTATACTTTTAATTTTATATTTCTTTATTGCTTATTTTGCTTCTGAATTCGCTCAGTCATTCCTTTTCTTTTTCCGGATGAGTCTCAGATGTCAGAACCTTTTCGGGCCAAAATCACCAGATAAGCCAAGAATAAAGATATCATATATTGCCAGGAACTGAAAGCACTATACTATGGGGCTCTCGAATATGATTTGAAATTTAAATTATAGCTATTTGTTTCTACCTTGACACGATTATTTAGCTACCATGGCTCTAATGATTTAGTCAGTCTTACGATGCTATTTCAGGTTTGAGATTGGGTTTGGGTTTTCATGATTTGTTTAGCATCTCATGCATATGCCCAAATTGCATAAAAATACATAAAAATTTCATAAATTATGATGTAGAAGGTCACTATAAAATATAAATTTTGGTAAGACTTTTGTTCAATGATTAAACACAGAAGCTAATAAACTATTGTACGGCGCAAGCATAATGCATTTAATCGCTAAATTTAGATATGTAGATGCAAATTTAGATATATATTGAATTCTGCTCAAAGGATAGTCATAGCTAAACGTGACAAGTGTTAATCAGAAACTGATGATACCTAGCTAATGGATAGGGAAATAGCTGGGAAGACTAAAAAGGTAACATTCCTTAGTGTATCCGTTCAAAGTAAATAGTGGTGTGATTAACTACTGATGCTGTTATCTTCACGTTTAATCAGTACCAGATCTTTCACGTATACATTATTGTTTTCAAACTTAGAGATTCACGCTGCAGTGGTACAGAGCCATCGAGAACAATAGCAAAGTTGTTAGACGGCTAATACCCGGTCATATTAGCGTTGTATTTAGTCTTTTTATAGTCTCTTTAGAGTCTTTTCTAAGACTTATTGTGTAGTAACTAATTCCTGATTCGTCTCCTCAATATAAGGTTCTCCATAACCTCGACACATGTTATTACTCGATAGCGGTAAGGGTATGTGATAACACAAAAATTCTGATAAGCACACATTTGTTGAACTGTACGTGGCTGTGTCAATTTTACTGTTCTCTTCTAGCAGTGTCAAAAGATACAGGTCATAAATGTTCTATCACACAACTGATTGTTTAACCTTTTCTCTCGCATATCAACCTTAAACTAGATAATCAGAAGGAAGGTTGGGCGGTATGCTGAGCATGAGATGATTTAGACCTCACATTAGTATAATTATTTGGTTCTTTATATTTACACGTCAGGATGTAGTGAAAATTCAGTTCACGGTTGTGGGACCTAATTAACACCCATGGGCCTCATCATCTTCAAACTAAAATTAGATACGTCCTTATCAAGTAAGTGCGGATCGGAATCACAAAACATATTTAAGTTAAAAGTGCGATAACATAATTAATAAATATTAACAGTGTTGGAAATATAGCAACCTGTTTAGATACACACAATCGTTAAGGATGTATAGCCAGGCAGGATCAAGATCATGAATTATATACTTCAGACAACCAAACAGGCAGACTTTTTTGATTAGGTGTTAATCAATACATTTGCCATGACACTTGCATTTGCAGTGAGCCCAGAAGGGACGCATATAACAGCAGACTCTTCAACGTGGTATTTGAGCACTGACACATTCTAACCATTACTCTGCGCCAATTATCGTAACATCTCTACTAGAAGATATCAAATATTAAAACTTGTGAAAGCCAAAGGTTACCATGATTCGCGTTCCCACGAGTACACTATAGTTATAGGGTCATGCTAATATTACGGGTAGATACCATAACAGCAGAAAAATCACTAGTAGGCATAACGGTATGAAAAAGTAGACGTTGTAGTTGTACTTTAGTGTCTCTAAGTGCTTATTCATTTGCGGTCTTGCTAGGTTCTATTGACAACTGCAGTCATAGGTTGGTCTTTTTATATTCTTAATCTACCATATCACATGACAATAGAAATAGGGCTGTGTGTATAAGATAAGGGGTTCTTTACTTCGTGCGGCGCGATGATAATCATAGGCTGCAGGGTAGCATAAATGTCAGATATTACATAATAGGTAATCAAGTTAATACTTTTTAGTAGGCGCTTTGACCGATCATGAGAAAGTAAGTTGACCGATTGAGTATTGTAAACAAAATGGATATCATAGGAATCAATGATACCATTGGTTACAAAAACTTAAATTAACTCCGTGAATATATGAAGCTGTCATAAAAGCAACAGGAGGAAGCTCAAGGCATTTCGGTTAAATAAGTACATTAGCTGCCTCAACTTATGAATTTCGGTTCTTGGGACTCAGACCCGAAGCTCTGGAAATCTTTCTCGCTTTAACCAATCATTAGCAACATGGAGTTGCACTCTAAACGTGTTCCTCAACATGAATTTCCAAAAATGGGTCAGATATTAGTTAGAGTACGATGATGCTATAGCTAGCTGAATATACTAGAGAGGTAGTTTATTGGATCCGGGTATGTAGTATTAGACGGCTAAAAACTATTTAACTAAACTAGAGTAATTATCTACTGTGAGGTTTGCGGCGTTGTCGATATCATATGCTAATGCCAAGATATGCTCTCACTGACAACAGCATTCAGTCTTAGCCCTGGCAGATGGCCCAGCCTGGGTCGTCGTCACTGGCTCCAACCTGACTACCACCATAGAAGTTATCACTATCATCACACTGGCCATCCTCACCACCCTGACCATTTATGTAGAGTTCACCGTGATCTACAAGTCCATCATGTTCCCTTTGAGCTAAGCATAACTTACTCGGAATCCAGTTGTCTGAAGTCATGACACCTCGCATCGAACGTTCAAAAGCGCCATCAAAAGTGTCTACGGGGTTGCAACCGTTGGGAGACCTATCATTATTTTCGGCTTCTCTGGCAATACTTCCTATCCCAGTGTTATAATCATAGGTTACCCAGTTACCATTGTCACCGTTAGCTTCATTGTCAATCTTCCAGTCATGATTGATATAATAATCAGTAGATGTCGAGTTTGCAGCGTAGGAGACATGAGGAGCATTCGAAATAATTGAATATCGGTCAGTTCTGGTATTGTAACCAATGCTAAGGTTATAATTACCGTACTCTGGTACCGCTTGTTTCAACCAGTTCCCATTAGGAGTGTCAATGTATTGGTAAATAGCATTGATATAACTACCGAATGTATAGTCAGTATAAAGATCATCTTTAATTAATGAATTCTTAATATACCAGGGCTGACGTTTGTAAAGATGTGTGACATTGGTGGTTGCATTCACGATATTAAATGCTTGTCTGCTGAATAACAATGAGGAGTTTAGCCCGGCATGAGTTACAAGTGCCTGGTGAATACCACTATCAGAGAAAAGAAGTCTTGCATCGGTATCATACCCTGCGGCAATTCCTGCCAATACTCCAGATAGTACAACTCCCACAGCAGGGCCAATACACCCTGCTGCACTGACCCAGTTGGTGACTGCAGAGGCACAAGCCGATATCCAGGTGGGACTCTGTCCTAATCCTACAAAGCCTGCCAGAGTAACTGAGCCAAATGTGCACCAAAATTTTACGTGGCTCCAGGCATTTACAACGGTTGCTCCGAGCAGCAGCATAATAGCTGAGATTGTTGCAAAATTAACAGTAAACATAAAGGTTTCACGAGGGGGTTGAATTCTTTGTACGTTCTTTAGGTTCAATTCTTTATTGAGTGAATCACAAGGTTAAGTTTATTTTTATAAGAAAGTCAAGATAGCTCATATTTATACTCTTTACTAAAGGTATCACATGTGAGCTCGAATGCATATGCACGTAATTGCAGATTTATCTGAACTCCAAGGGCATGGCGATATGGTGCATATTGCATAAATTTCTAGCACAAGTTTGCATAAAACGAGAAGGGCATCTGCAAGGTCGGAAACATGACTCAGCCCCTCTCTACCCTACTTGCATCAATGCATGTTTGGTACCTAGTAAAGTGCTGATTATATCATAGTATAAGGTTGTTTTACTAGATTGACTATTATAATACATGAGATTCCGTGTTTCCATTGAAGTAAATGTAGGAAACAGTCCTCTGGTTTTATGAGCGTCGCTTAACTATGTTAGTTGTAAGTTGTCAGCAGTACTGACATTTGATGTACCAGCGAGTATTTACAGTAACGTTTATAGTTTTATCAGATAGTGCTGAGAGAAGCTAGTTGGCATTTTTACCGGAAATACCTCTGACGTAATATCTGAGATGAAGCCCAATGAGTGTTTCTGAAGCCAATTTCGATTTTATTTAATTAAGATGACACGAACCAATACCTTAGTTTTAAATTAAAGGGTGTGTGTTATTCAAGTGGTGATCGGACGTAATTGAGCCGTACCTGACAATACTTCAGAAGTATTATGTCTCAATAAAAGAAAAACGGATATTTTTTGCTTGCGAGTTCAACGAGTCGGAAACTCTGCTTCCACAGGGCTAATGATGAGAAGTCCTCCCCATCTGAACACCGAACGAGCCATATGCCAGATCCTTGTTTTCGGAAGACAGTGTTTTTAGACAAGATTGGCGACTCAATTAATCACGCAAGGCCATATATCGAGTAACTAATAAGCGTATCGAGTAACTAATAAGCGTATCGAGTAACTAATAAGCGTATCGAGTAACTAATAAGCGT